>JARAOQ010000014.1:600000-768582 GCA_029783445.1 Fomitopsis palustris
AGTACCGTATGGAGAACAGATGGGGTATGGGCAAAGACAAGCATGTCAAGGTTGTGTGCGGTACTGCGCTCGATGATCATGACCGGGTGCCGTATGAGCCGACATGGTTAGGCAACCTGATATCAGATCGTTGGCATCCGAAGAGTCGTTGTTAACGATCTTCCGTCAGTCGCTAACCGACGAGACTGCGGACGGTAGTAATTGGGGATGTTATGCGGTCCCGACTGCTGCAGCAACTCGGATTGATGGTGCCAGACCGCAGCAGGCACATATGCCGTTTTCGAATATCCATCCAGCGGATGAGGGGAAATCATTCATCTCCGCGCCACGATGCAGTTGTAACCAGAGAAGGGGGCTCTCGTGTGCATGTTGCCGTAGGAAGAACACAGAACAGCTCACGCAACAAGCAACTCACCAGAGACCGTAGTGCTCTCCGTCTGGCAGTAGTCGCTGACAGTGCAGCTGGGCCATTCGCCGGCAACGAGGTCGGTGACCTTGTTGTACGAGCCCGTGCCACCGACGTTGGTATATTTCAGCGAGGTGAGCGCGTTGTCACGGCGCATGAGGTTGTTGGGGGTGAGCGCATGGGCGCCGGCGAGGAGGGTGGAAGCAGCGACGAGAGCCGAGAACATGGTGATGGCTAGGTGTGTTCGTCAACAAGTGAGTGTGAGCGTGGGGAACGAGTGTGAGGTCGGCCTGGCAGAGGTCAACGGGACGAGGACGCGCGAAGGCCGCCGAGTTTAAGGGAGAGAACGTGGGAGACGAACGAGTTGCGTACTGAGGCACGCTCTCCGTCTTTATATCGTCCCCTCGGCACGCGCCGCAGTCATCGCCTTTTTCCCATCTCAGATCGCGATCTGTGCGCAACGGCTGAGGGCAACCCGGCCGAGGCCTCACTTCCCCTCCCGCCTCTCCTCCTCGTGCGGTTCATTTCACATTCGTGAACATCACACCTGGTGTAATATACCACTTGTAGGAATGGATGTTCAAGGCAACGCGCCGCCTTCGGACTGTCTATCACTTCGTGTTGTATGGTACTTACGGGCGTTGCGACCCACGAGTACTCCATTCTATCTGCCTTCAGACGCTTCATATTCCATCCATCATTGCTCACTCGAAGTACCGCCAGCGGTGGCGGTCAGACCTTGCTCGCACCCATTGGGATGTTTTCAAGAGTAAGGGTCCATTCAGCTGCAAGAATCAGCTGATTCTTTTGTACGATTCTCCCGCCAAAAGTAAAGAATCGGTAAGAATCCGATTGTCAGATTCTTTGACCCTCTGCCGGCCTGCCGAGCAGTGCCGAAGCTGACTAGCATTTGGCCTCGGGATGCAGCGCTCATCAGTGGATGCCGACCGTGTCCACCGACGCTGCCTCTGCCTGCCTGCTCGCCGTCCCCGACGTTGAGCAAAGCTATACCATCAGCAAGGAAGCAAGCAGGCGGCTCTGTCATTCCATCCCCTAACATAAGTTTTTTTACATTAATATCTGCCGCAATGAATGTCCGGTAATACAGTCGCCGTGCATGCTGTCAGTGACGACGACTGGGATACCTGAATGTCGACGAGCACAGCGACGACGACCCGCCAAGTGTGGCGAGGCAATTCGTGAGTTTCGGTCGGAGTACTATACTTTTCACAGCTATTCCCGAGATGCCGAAGAATTGAGCAAAAGAATCGAGAAAAGAATCGGCGATTCTTGCAGCTGAGCGAGTTCAAAGCTTGATTGTACAAGCTCAATCGACGCGTCTCAGCACGTATAAGCCGGCCCCAAACATTCTGTCTCTCAGTAATGAATATAACGCACGACGGGCTCGACGCAAGATCAACGACTCGATGTTCCTTTATCGAGGGTGAGTACAATGTACACCATTAGACGCAGCGGGAAAATCACACACCGCGGTGTAACCCTGAGAACGATGGTCGGTGTTGCTAGGCGGCATGGATAGAAACACTGTACAAACTCATTGCTGTCAGACCCGTCAAACGGCGAACAGCAATCAAGGATACTCACGGAAAGCAAAGGGGAAAGTGGTCTTGTTTCCTCAACGACTTGCATGCATGGTCGTTTATAAATTACCTGGGACTGAAGACCAGAACGACGGCGTTCAAAGTTCATGGCGTTAACGGTGCCATATTGCCAAAAGATCAACAAGGGCCCGATGAGGACCTTGTACAAACGCCGATCATGGCCTTGTAAGAGCAAGCACCGAGACAATACAGACGCGAAAATGACATCACAGCGCCGGGCTCGTAGCACAGAGCCAAAGACGGCCAAACAAGTTGCAAAAGGGGGCCAACATTTTCGAGTGTGGAGAACCTTGCTCTGCGAGCAAGGGATGTTTGGTTCTGTAGGTACGCGAGCAATATTCGAGAAAACGGTATAAATATCTGTTCCTCTGGTCCAGCTCAGGCCCCGCAGTCGGCCGCGGGTGCAAGGCGCTCGCTTGAATCTCTCAATTGAAAACATACGCGGCATCGCCCTGTGTTTGTGCCTTTCATCAGTCACGATTTCCACGCATTGTTGAGAAGTCGTTGAGAAGTTACACATGTCCACCATTGGTCTCGAGGTGCGGACGGTGTGCGGATCCGGTTACGTGGGCGGTGACTTGGAAGACGCAGGCTTCGGTGCAGGTGGTAGCCTGTGTCTTCTCCGCTTGAGCTTCACTGCAGCATCATCCACGGAGACCACCGGAAACAACTGCTCGCTCATAAGTCTCAGTCGGGAGGACACATGTACATATGCCGTGTCACTGCGAGATACTCGCCCGTCTCGAACTCTGTGGGGGCATCCCAGGGTCGGTACGTACCAAGAAATCTATATCCTGGGAGACCTCCGACTGGCTCAATCACTCGTCAGGGGCACCCCGGTGTCTTCATCCCGTTTCCCAAGAGAACCTCGGCGCGACCGCGACCCCCGGCACACATGTACGACCACCGACTGCCCGGGGCCTCGTGCGAACAGGCTCCTTCATCACCGCCCAATGATCCGCATCCCAGTCTATGGCTGATCTTGACGTGGAACATGGTTGCAGGCTCGTCTGAAATAGCGTGTGCATCCTTTCTGAATGAACGCCTCTTGCGCGCGCGTAGTCTGAGCAGTACCTCGGGGCTTGATCGTATGCGTTCGGTTGGTTTCTGCGTAGCTAACACCTTGCCTGCATGGCATAGGATGTACTGCACGCTCTCGGGATCGATTGGCCGTCGCGACGTAGTCAACTACTGTATGGCCGTGAAGTGTGTAGCCCGGACCGTAACAGCTTCTCTGTGCTGACGTCCGACTTTCTATCACTTAGAAGTAGCGTCGCAAACATAAAGATGGCAGCGTATGGTCCCCGTGTCTATCCGAACCCGGAGCCGCAAGGAGTTCTAGACAACAAGCAGCCACCCATGTGGTCCACGAAGAGCACGACGATGCTCTCGCCGCCGCCGCTTCCTCGCCGCCACCGTCGATCCTGACAGGACCAGTCAGAGCGGAATGATGAAGCTCATCGGGCCCTAGTTTTTCACTCGTGATCCGCGCATTCACTCTTGGTGGCGCGTTGGTCAATCTCCAACGATCGGGGGCGGCGCAGCTGAGTGGGATGCATGCATCGTCGCTCTGCGCAGTGCGGCAAGGGCTCCGACGCACAGTGGAACAGTTGATGACTGTGCCATAGCCGAGACGGCCTCACAGCGATGGGCTGGCGCGGACGTGCATTTCTATTCGTCGAACGTTCAGTCGATGCATCGCGGAATCGCTGCAGGCGATTCGAGATGATAGAGTTGGACTTCAGGTGTTTTCTTGTTGTGATCGAGAGGTCGGAGGTCGGGATTTGAGCAAAACAATACGTTTCTTCGTGGTGTGGGTTGGTTTCTCTGTCTGCTGATGCTACTACTTCATGCGATTAGTATACTGAGTGCGCACCACTCGTGCCAGCAAAGGCAACTCAACTGGGCATGCAAACGTGACGAATATGTTCAGCCAAAGCAGGGAGACACACGACCCAAGTCGGTCGAAGCAAATGCGATTGTACAGTACATTGACATTCTCAACCTTCTATGAGTAATCCTGGCTCAATCATCGTCATCCCAATTGCCGGCCTGCTGCGGTATCTTCGGACCGCCAGCGGGCTTGCTCATGATGATACTGTCCACGCTGAGCACCGACACCGCCGCCTCCGTCGCAAGCTTGATCGCCCACGACTTCGCCGCCAGCGAGTCGTAGATCCCCCGCGCACTCGCATCCAGCGTGCCGTCCGTCTCCATCTAACCACCACGATCAGTTCCCGAGCGGCGCATCAACAAACAAACAACCCACCTCGACGTCGACGCCCCAGGACACGCCGTCGGGGGTTTCGTGCTTCGCCCAGAGCCGGCTGACGATCTCGTTGCCCGCCGCGCCACCAAACGCGTTCTCCGCGATCGTGCGGGGGACGACCTCGAGCGCGCCCGCCCAGCGGCGCACGCCGTGCTGGGAGAGGCCCTTGAGGCCCGCGCCGTACGTCTCGACGCGGCGCGCGAGCTCGAGCTCGGTCGCGCCCGCGCCGGGGACGAGGCGCGCGTCCTTGAGGAGCGCCTTGATGACGTTCACGCCGTCGTCGACCGCGCGCTCGAGGTCGTCCAGCCGGTTCGCCGTCGCGCCGCGCAGCACGATCGTCGCCGTGCGCGTCTTCTCCCCCGGCGCGCTCGGGTCGAACTCCGCGTCGTCCGGCGTGAGCTGCCGCAGCACCGTCACGCGGTCCCCGCCGATCTCGATGCACTCGAAGACGTCCACGAAGCCCGCCTCCTCTGCGGTCGGCGCGCCCATGCGCGCGAGCGGCGTCGCGTTGACCACGCGGCAGAGCCGGCGCAGCTCGAATTTGGAGAGCACTTTGAGGACGGCGATGTTGAGACGGTTGAGGTAGTGCAGTGCGAGCTCGCCGACAGTCGAGCCGGCGATGATGACCTTCACGCCTGATGCGGCGATCTCTTGGAAGATCTGTGGGTACGCTGGTTTGCTAGGAGTAAATGTTTATGGGACGCATAGAGCAGACCTTTTCGAGGTGTTTCTCCTCTCCTGAGGTGAAGTTCAGCATCTCCTCTGCATTCTTGAGCAATACCGTCCCCTTCGTCTCCGTTTGCGCGATGTCGAGCCCGCATGTGAACACTGCGACCTTTGCCTTCTTCACCTTCGTGACCATACCTATTCATCTCGATGAGCAGGCACGCGGAGATTTCTGCGAAGTATGCGCACCTTCGGGTTGCCGCCCAAACACCATCCCGCGCACGACCTGACTCCCAGCAAGGCTGCCACCCATGATCTTGACCACACGGACATTGTCGACATTGAAGTTCTTCGGGTTAGGGGGCATGACCGCGAGCGCGGCCTCCGCCACCAGCGCCGCGAGGGTGTCCTCGTAGCCATACTGCTTCGACGCGATCGCCGGCTTGAGCGCAGCAGCGAGGCCGGATTGGGTGGGGGGCGTATCGAGGGAGCGCGCGGAGAGGTCTTCGAAGCAAAGTCAGCACCCACTCGCCTGCCTCACGCAGAGCAGTCCACTACGCACTCTCGAGCTCCGCCAGCGCCTTGCCGCACGCGAGCTCGTAGCCGCGGACGACCTCGCTCGGATGGAGGCCCATGACGAGGAGGTTCTCGGCCTTCTTGAGGAGCTCGCCGGCGAGGATGAGGACCGTGTTCGTCGCGTCGCCCATCTCGGCCTCTTGCGCCTGCGACGCCATCACGAGCAGCTTCGCCGCGGGGTGCACGACCTCGATCTCGCGGATGATCGTCGCCGCGTCTGACGTGACGAAGAGCCGTCCGAGGTGGTTGACCACGAGCTTGTTGCGCCCTGCGGGTGCGCTCAGTGGGGGCGAGATCGGCTGTGATCCTGCGACGCACCGTTGGGACCGAAACTTGTGCGCACGAGGTCGGACAGCTCTGCGACGGCTTGTATGTTCCTGAGGACGGCATCCTCGATGCCTGAAATCTGATGTCAGGACTATGGAGCCCTCCGTATCCGCGGGGACGTACCGGAACTCATTTTGTAGCCCTCTTTGAAGAGCTGCATGTTATTCGCCTTGGGAACCTTCAAAGACATCTTGCCCTGGTCTTTTCAATACCACAGTGAGATTTTGTAGGATCCGGTGGACCTGAAGAATGGATGAGAGAGGGAGGAAGGGACGGAAGGAGGAAGTGGATGTCTTTGACTTGCGCGTAAAGCGCGACGCGTTTGTAAGCGCCCGTACGCGTTCCACCATTTTCGTCAGATCTGGAGTCGGTGCTGTATACTGCCATGAACCACATCCACCCATCTGGTATTCACACTTCATGTATAGGTGCCAGACGACGTTTGCATGGTCCATGTTGGTCCACTGTGTGACATAGCTATTCCATCGCAATTAGAGGGCGGTGTGCCGGCGATGATTCGCATCCGCGAAACTATGAACACGGTGCGTCGCGGTGACCTCGAGCATGGTTCCTCTTTGACGAAGAACCCAGCATCCAGACCAGGGCCCTGCTCGCCTCCTCCGTCCCAATTACATCCCACATACACTCCAGGGCTCCAGCGGCTCCGAGTCATAAGGCCTCGACGCACGCGGTGCTCGACTCCACGCCCGTACGTCCGTCCGCTTCTCGCAGGGCCCGACGCCTCGCGAAGCGCACTCACGCTGCCCCATCCGTGTCCCCTCGAGCGCCGCGTCCCGCGTGCGCATGCCCCGGGGCCAGGGAAGGCTGCGTGCCGTCCGTGGATGCGAGCGAAGACGCCACGCCGGCCGAGCACTCTCCCACTCGCCCGCGTCGGGCGAGGCCATCTGACTGCAGTCGTGATCCGCCGCAAAGAGCAGAGGACGTCAGGCCGTGGCGCTTGGCCTGGGGCACCGCATAAAAGCGGGGACCTCTGGGTGCGGGGCAAGCACTGCTCGCCGCTACCCGCACCGAGTACAGATCATCCTGCACGTCTCCCGCGTCCACTATGTTGCTGCTCAACAAGGTCTCTCTCGTTGCTGTTGCCTCCTCCCTCGCGGGGCTCGCCAGTGCGCAGATATTGAACAGCACCGACGGCACTCGTGCGTAGTCTCGCATGTTGCTACGTATGTGACACCTCATGGAGCTATGGGTAGTATTCTGGTTCACGCCCGGCCTCGGCGCGTGCGGCTACACGAACACCAGCGACCAATACGTAGCCTCTGTCTCTGATGCGGCATTCCAGGGCTATCCGTGCGTCTGATAGTCGCGTTAGCTACACTGTTTCTCAGCCATTGCTCTTTAGTGGTGCCACCTCGAACCCTAACGAGTATGTCTCTTCCACCCGGCGTCTCCCCCGCTGACCCTTGTCTCTTCCAGCAACCCCATCTGCCAGCACAACGTAACGGTGACCTGTACGTAGCCTACTATGTGCACCCCGAACCAATACTGAACAGCAATATGCAGACAACGGCACGAGTGTGACTGCGCAGATCGTTGACTACTGTCCCGACTGCTCGGACACCTACGTCGGCCTCTCGCCGGTGGGCTTTGAGGAATTTGCGTCCACCGATGAGGGCATCATCTCCAACGTGACGTGGGCAATCGTCTGAGATCTATACCTCTGGATGCCCGCTGCTCGGTCGATTGAACTGTGACATTGTGCTTTTACTCCGGACTGACGGGTCAATGACTCTGGCTGTGGGGTAACATACGAACACGATTTGACTGTACTTCCGGACTGTTGATGCTACGTATGCGCCTGCTTCTGTTGTAGTACTGAAATGAATAGTAGTGGAAAGTCAAGTAGCATTCAGGCTATATCAAGTATGCACGTGGGCACATGACCGCGTAGATGACGTCTGCGAGCATCCGCACGCGAAGCGCGAGTCCCAGCGGCCTGCGTACGTACACTCTACTCGCGCAGGACTCTACTCGGTCGGTACTGCAGCTCCTGCCGCATACAATCCTCCCAACCTCCATCCCTGCAGAGCCCTGCCTCGGGCTCTCACCGCAACCACCATGCCGAGCGGTCCAACTTGGCTGAAGGCGCCCTTCCACTTCACCCCGGGCCCCGTCTCTGTCCTTGCCGTGCTCATCTATGCGATCATCTTTGCGAGCGTCCTGTACACGGACGAGCTCTACGCCGTTCCCAAGAACACAAAAGGCTTGAATGTCGATCGTGCATATGCGGACTTGCACCAGGTGAGAGCGTCTCGCCTGTCGCGGCTAGGGGCACAGCTATGCTCCCTGTTCTCTGTGGGAATGTCCTCTATGTGCGCGAGACTTGCTCATGAGATGGTGGACGGGTGATGCGAGGGAGTTTGCAAGTAAGGGAACAGGTACGCACTGGCTTTTGCACCCAGGTTTACGGAGATAACCGCCTCAGTAGGAGCATATACTTCGAGCTTGACTTCCTCCATCAGTAACAGAGCCCTAGTCTATGAGCTGACCTTCCGTCTGTAGATCACCGCCCGCCCGCACCCCTACCTCTCGCACGCCAACGACGACGTCCGCGCATACCTCCTCTCCCAACTCGAGCCCATCGCCGCCCAGCACGAGCACGTGCACCTCTCCAACGACCTCACTTCCAACGCGTCCTTCGTCGCGGGCGGCGCGCTCGCGGGCCAGACGCCGTACGGCATCTACTTCGAGGGCACGAACCTCCTCGTCAAGATCGACGGCACGGACGCCGCCCGAGCGGACCGCGCGCGCGACGGCGTGCTCTTCTCCGCGCACTACGACTCCGTGTCCACCGCGCCCGGCGCGACGGACGACGGCATGGGCGTCGTCGCCCTCGTCGAGCTCGCGCGCTACCTCGCGCAGCCCGCGCACCGGCCGCGCCGCACCGCGGTGTTCTTCTGGAACAACGGCGAGGAGGACGGCCTGAACGGCGCGTACACGTACTGGAAGCACCCCTGGTCGAACCTCACGGACAGGTTCATCAACCTCGAGGGCGCGGCCTCTGGAGGGTGCGTGCCGCAGCCCGGTCACGTCCCGCGTCCGCTGATACGCGACTCTGCAGCCGGCCGGTCCTCTTCCGCTCGACGTCGCAAGCGGTGACGCGCGCGTTCGCGTCGAAGGACATCTCGCACCTCCAAGCGGACGTACTGACGGGCGACGCGTTCCGGCGCGGCGTCATCCGCAGCGGCACGGACTACCAGGTCTACTCCGTCGGGCTCAAGGGCGAGTACCCCGCGCCCCATCCTTCCCCTGAGACACGCCCAAGCTGACTGGGGACAGGACAGGCGTGCGCGCCCCGATGCAGGGCCTCGACGTGGCGTTCTACAAGAACCGCGCGTTCTACCACAGCCCGCGCGACTCGATCCCGGGCATGGGCTACGGCGCGGGGCGGAAGGCGCTCTGGGCGATGCTCGAGACCGCGCGCGGCGCGGGGCTCGCGCTCCTCAACGACGACGCCACCGCTGCCGCCGATGGCGCGCCCGGCGTGTACTTCGACTGTGCGTAGATCCCGTTCGGGCGTAGGTGTGCGGGGCGGGCGCTGACGTGGTCTGTCGGTGCGACGCGCAGTGTTCCGCACGAAGCTGGTCATATTCTCGATGCAGGCGCTCTTCGTGGGCAACGTCGTGCTGCTGGTCGTCGGTCCGATCGTCACGGTCGTTCTCCTCGTCTTCGTGGTGCTCGCAACTAAGAAGTCTGAAGGTACGTTCTCGGATCACCTGCCTTCCTGGTGGGCGCTGACATGCACCAGCCGAGCGTGCGGCGGCGGACGAGGCGCCCGAGAATAAGTGGCAGAGAGTCAGGAAGACCAGCAGGGTCGTTCTTGGCTGGGGTAGGTTCTGGATCGCGCTCATCATCGGCATCCTCGCGCACGTCGGCCTCGTCGCGGGGTACATCCACATAAACCCATACGTGAGGCACCACTCCACAGGCCTCCCACATCATCGCTGCTAAACTCACACTCACTCACAGGTCGTACATGCCCACCCGTACCTCGTGCTCACAGCCTCCCTCGCGCTCGCGTACCTCGCGCTCGCGGGGCCGCTCCAGCTCCTGCAGCTCGCGCTCCCGACCGCGCCCTCCGCGCAGAAGCTCGTGCTCCTCCTCCAGCACTACCTCCTCACCTGGGTGCTCCTCGCCGCCGCGACGGCACAGGTGCGCGCGCACGCGCTCGGCGGGGTGTACTGGGTCTCCGCGTGGAACCTCTCCGCGGGGCTCGCGCTCGCGGCGGCGCTCGGCGAGGGGTGGAGGGCGGGCGCGGAGGGCCGCAAGGCCGCGCTGGACCTGTCGGTCGAGGACGATCGGGGCGAGGCGGGGCCGAGGCTCGTGCGCGGCGTGCGGTACGACGCGCCGGAGGGCGGGGAGGACGCAGGGGAGGTGGAGACGGAGCCGACGGAGATCACGCCGCTCATGCACCAGCAGCAGCCTGAGCGGCGCGCGCCGGAGACGGGGGCGGCGTACGACGAGTACGGGTGGTGGATCCTGCAGCTCGTGCTCGCGGTGCCGGCCGTGGCGACGCTCCTCTTCCAGCTGCAGTACCTCCTGCTGCAGGCGCTGATGAACACGCTCACGGACGGCAGCAGCGCGCTCACGGGTGAGTCGTCGTCTTGTGTTGCGTGCATGTGTGGACGTGGGGGCTGCGCTGACGGTGGGTGTGTTGGCAGTGTATGCGAGCCTCTCGGCGTTGTCCCTCCTGATCTTCCTTCCGGTCACGCCGTTCGCGCATAGGCTCCACCATTGGCTCGCCCTCGTCGTTGTGGTTGTGTTCGCGCTGGCGCTGGTGGCTTCGTGGACGGTGTTCCCGTTCTCCCAGGAGAGGCCGTACAAGGTCTTCTTCCAGCAGCAGGTCGAGATCAACATGCAGTCCAGCTCCCATCACTCTCCGCTCGCTGTTACAAGCCCGGTCGCCGACGTGGTTCAACAATGTGCGGAGTCCTCCACTCCTGACATTCGAGTCTGGACGAGCCTCAGCGGCGTGTCCGAATACCTGATGGACCGCATCATCCCCGAGTTACCGTCGTCCTGGGGCAAGGACGTTCACTGCGCGCCCAGCACCTCCCGCGCGGGCCTCACGGACTGCAAGTGGGAGAGCGACCTCGTGCCCTCACCCGGCGGCAACGCCACCGACGCAGACGGCGTCCGGTGGCTCGACGTGAAGACGACGCGCCTCAACGATACGCACGGGACGGTCTTCCTGCAGGGCACGAACACGCGTGGGTGCCGGCTCTACTTCGACAAGCCGATCGCGTACTACAAGATACACGACGCGGCGCAGCCCGACGGGAGCAGCAGCGGCGCGACGGGCGAGTTCCTCCCCGGGTACGAGGTGCCCGCGGGCGGCGTCAAGGAGGTCCGGCTGTGGAGCCGGGAGTGGGACCGCGGGTTCCTCGTCGAGGTCGGCTGGTCGGAGGGGTCGGGTGGCGACGCCTTTGGGGGCTACGCTGCGTGCGAGTGGGCGGAGTACGCGAGCGCGGCGGAGGGCGGGAGCGCGCCCGCCGGGCGGACGGGCCTCATCCCCGCGCTGGAGGAGGTCAAGGCGTTCTTGCCGCTGTGGGCGCAGCCGTCGAAGCTGACGGATGGCTTGGTGGAGGCGCGGACGAGATTCGCGCTGTGATCGCGAGTGAGTGGGAGGATGGGCAGATCTTGTGTTTGTTGAGTGGGCGGGTATGCGCTGGTTGTACGATATACGCTAATGGCAGCTTCCTTGCTCTCTTCGAGTCGCTGTCCCTGTGCTTTTGACGTCACCGCGACGCGGCCATTGGGAGCGCGCTCGATGGACTCGACTCCAGAAGCCTGCCGTGGATACGTCTTACGGCAGGTATGCTACGGCGTCCATCGCACATCGCAGCGAACGCGCCACTGATCGCCTCCGCAGCGCACCGAGCCACATCATGTGCGTCGGGGCCCTTGCCGTGCCACTGGCTGCCCTCTCCCCTCACGCGCACCTGAATAGGCACGCACCTGCAGCGGATCCCGGGGTGTCCATAGTTTCTCGGCACTCCGTCTTACAATGATGACGTGCAGGGTACGAGGGTCGTCTGGCTTGCTGCTCCGGGTCTCCGCTTCCATGCCAGTTACACAGTGTGTCTTGATCCCTGCCTCGCCCCCCGATGCCGTGAGCAGTCACTACCATGCTCCGCTGAATAGACTTGCTAGGGTCGCGAGGCGGGCGATCGTCCTCCGTCAGCATATATAACGCCTGCCCCAATGGCAGCTCAGCAGAGCGCTGCACAAACAATTACCCGCGCACTGCTCATCCGGCACGATGTTCCGCCCTCAGGTCGTCGTCGCGCTGCTCTCGCTCGCCGCATACTCGCTCTTCCCCATTGTGCACGCTTACGGCGGCACCCTGGTCATCACGAACGACGACGGGTGGGCGACGGCCCAGATCCGCGCCCAGTTCGAGGCGCTGTCCGACGCAGGCTACAACGTGGGTGTCTTCCGAATCTTGACTGAAGAGTTTCTAAGCAAGACTAACCTGTCGTCCGTCGCGAAGGTCATCTTGTCCGCTCCGGCGCTGAACCAGTCGGGCAAGGGCTCGCAGACCACGACGCCTGTGGAGCTCGCGGAGCCGTGCCAGTTCGATACCTGTCCCGCCGGTTCGCCTGCGTTCGGGGACGACCCCAGTGACCGTGAGTCGTTGCCCTTACCCTTGTGGGTCCGGAGCATTGCAGCTGAGGAATCGCTGGATGCCAGCCCGCCTGAACTACGTGAATGCGTACCCGTAAGTGGCTGTCACATGGCCACGTATATAGTGTCACTCACGAGGCTGTAGGGTCGACGCGGCAAACTACGGAATCGACGTCCTCTCGCCTGCGTGGTTCGGAGATGCGCCTGACTTCGTGGTCAGTGGCCCGAACATCGGCGGTACGTGTTACTTCGCCTTGCCCGTCGAGCGAGTTCGTGCAAATTGACATAATCGATATCTTACAGCCAACATCGGTATCTTCACGCAGTTGTCCGGTACCGTGTAAGTGCAAACATACCAATAGAGATACACAGAAGATGTTGACTCGCCACTGCGTAGCGGCGCCGCGTCCGCAGCCTCCCTGCAGGGCATCCCCGCCACGGCGTTCTCGGGCGTCAGCGGGGCCTCCGTCTCGTACACGACCCTCACCTCGGAGCCAGACGCGAACTCGACGCTCGCCGCGCGGACGTACTCCGCGCTCACCGCGCGGTTCGTCGACGCGCTCTTCGGCGCGCCGGGCGGCGCGACGCTGCCGCCGCAGGTGATCGTGAACGTCAACTACGCCGCGGTCGAGGCGTGCCCGAGCGCGGACGACTACCGGTGGGTCTTCACGCGCAACCGGAGGGACGCCGGCGCGGTGGACGTGGAGACCTGCGGGAGCGTGCACCTGCCGAGCGAGGCGGCGGTCGTCCTGGGGGAGGGCTGCTACGCGAGCGTGTCTGCGATCAGCGCGGTGACGAAGACGGACGTGGACGCGGCTACGCAGGCGGAGGTCTTGGAGCGGCTTCAGGGCCTCCCGTTCAGCTGCTATCAGTGAGCATTCGTGTCGACGTCGTACTAGATGTATGCCTGCTAGCGATACTAGACGCATTGTGTGTCGGTCCAACAAACGAGGAGTGCATTGACTACAATTATGGCACAGATTCAGATGTACTCACTGATCCCTGAGTTGACACGCAGTTCGACATTCGATTGAACAATGGAGTTGACGGTAGAGAAGATTGCGCTGAATCTGAGCGCGCATGTTCTATGTCAGTATCACGCGCCACCGCCGCTACGCCGCGGTCACGGGGTCGGCACGTACACGTCGGTCGAGTCTCTGTGGACACGAGCCAATTTGCGCGCCGCCCTTAGGTAGCTTAGAAGGGTTCGCTATAGCACATCTAGTGGTAAAATCCACGTCTTCTTCAATAATTCATAGTCCCCTCATTGAGATTCGAATCTCGGCGTTGCACAATACTACGACTTGGACGTGCCGCTGTGTAGTATTCACGAGTCACGACGCTTCGGCTCGTGTCCACCTTCTGCGTATTTGATAAAGTCATATATTATGCCATAGCACTTTACAGGCATCTCGTACAATACTCAATCGATCACAGTTTCTTCTGTCCAACATCACTGCCACCTGCACAATGACAAGGCCAAAACACTAGTAGCCCTCTGGATCATGGTGGTAGGTGCTGTGGACGGCATATGAGCATACCAATAGATGACTGAAACACACCTATTCCCCCTTGAAACTGACACTCCAAGTTCACAGTACAACGTTGCCGCCCCGGCCAAACCCTGCACAGGTCCCCGACTCGGTGTTCCGGCTTCAGCTTTGCTCCAAAGCTGGAGCCGACACACCGACCCGGAGTGCTCTGCTCTGGGCCGGCACCAACTTTTGTCTCCTACGCACGCCGTCAGCAAACACCGCCAAACGCAGCAAAAGCGAGCCTTGAGAGAAACGCACCTCCAGGTCCGCCCGGGCTGTCTTCCCTGTAAGGTCGGTGCCCATGACTTTGTTCAGTGCACCCAGATGGGGCACTTCCCCGGGCCCGGAGCCACCTCCGAGTTTTCGGAGTGTGTTTCTGGGTGGGTGGGGATGTGAGGCCCCGTGGGGGCCGCGGGAGTGTCGGTTCCAGCTTTGGTGCCAGTCACGGTGGACGGCGCCACTGCCGTCGCGCATATAGGCGGGTCGGTTGGGTTGGGCGATGGTGTGGGTGGCATGGCAGGCGAGCTGAGGAGCAGTGAAAAGGTGTTGTTATAGGTGGGAGAGAATTCAGGTGGATGCGGGTGATTGTTCATATCGAATGGGCTGGGATGCGCAGCCTTATATCCTCCCCCGGGTCAGCGGTGGCGGACCTCTGGGTGGCGCACAATAGGCAGCGAGATCGCCGCCACAGCAAGAACACAGCATCAACTGCACCGGTTGTATTCTGAGGACGTGCGGTGGCAAACACGGCAGGCAAACGTGTGTGGTCGTGTGGACGCGCCGCAGCCATCCCGGCGACGCTTGTAGGTGCTGTGGTTGACGAGGCACCGCTTTGAGCATATCAGACACATGCAGCTTGCAGATTGGGAGAACAAATGCCACATTCCAAGATCTGGTGTCCTAATACAACAACAAGAGTCCTCTCGGCGGCACTGTTAGATTTAGAACGTCTCCGAGTCACCGCAACCAGTCTCGGCCAACTTGAGTATAGCGCGCCCATTGCGTCCAGCTTCGACACTTCGTGTGGCGATGAACGGAACAACTTACTTCCCAATCTCGGGCGGCAGTCCGCAAGTTCGGGGTAGAAGGTTGAAGGCTGGGCGTGCGTAGCGCACGCCACAACTTGGTGCGGGCCAACAGCAACTCGGCATTATATTGAACATTACTTGAGGTTAGGGTTAGCCGAACGCACCAGCATTAAAAAAGGCCTGCCCAGCCCGAGGGCCGAAGCAGGACAGGAAAATATTGCGACGGTGCATGAGCCGGAGCCTATACAAACCGCAAGCACCCCCTGCGGACAGGGTCGCCGTGCTATGAGAGGCCCCTGCGGCCAACGCCCCCGATACGTGAAGGGGAACGTTCCATCAAGGTAAGTATGAAGTTTGTGGACGGAGGGCTGTGGGGTTTTATACGGGGAGAGGTGCGCACGGACCACGGAGGGAACGCGGTCGCGTCTCACGTGGCGGGACGCGTCGCGGCTTGCGTGGGTTTGAACCCTAACCACGATTACCTGTGCTTGCGCTTCACTAGTCACTATGCATGAAGTACCAGTGCACTTCAATTCGGGAAAACGCATATACGATCATTTCATAGCATTACATATGCCACCTTGGGAATTGCACCATGCCGCCGCTACAAACGGTTGCCGCTCCCTGCGCGGCAGTCGACGCCTTGCTCCCGACTGCCACCGTACCAACGCCGGCCATTCCGATTCCTGCGTATACAGTGCTCATAAGCTGCACATTAGGGCTGAGCGGATGTCACACGATCCGTATGAGCAGATCACAGCCCTTATGAGCGCTTGTGAGGGGCTCATTAGCTTTCCGGAAAATCTGCGATGCTCCCTGACCCAATTCTGTGGTGAGCAGGATGCCTTTGAACCACGTCATACGCACGTCCGAGTCATTTGAGCAAGAAATCTAGCAAGTCTCAGCCTACCCTCAGCGGTTGCATTCAACCCCCTGACTCTAGACACAACAACCTTGATCGAATTTCAAGGGATACGTACAGAGTCAACACATGCTCGGGCCGAATGTTTTCATTGCACATGCCCTCGCCGATGCCTACTTTCCACCCTTGCCTTCCTTCGAAGTCTTGGCAGTTTTACTTCGGGAGTGTTTCTTTGGATCTAGCTTCTGCTTCTCAGACACGTCGTGTGTACTAGCAGATTGCTTCGTATCCTCGCGCTTCTTAGATTTTCGGCGTAGCCCTACAATTGTATGGTTCGGGCATGCAGCTCGCTTAGGCGGAGCCATGGTACGAAAGCCTCTGAGTCACTTGGATCGGTGCCCGAGTCCCCTTCATAACCATTGAGTTCATCAGAGCTATACCAATTGAGTACACATGGACGAGACATTACCAGAGGACCGCTCGATGAAGGCTCCTGCATGGGTTAAGCAGACATTTCCACTTCAGTGGGTACTGCACAATTACCGAAACAACTTCCACGTACTAGTATGCAGCAGCAGGACCCGACAACGATTCCCCGTTGTCAATGTCCTCCAACGACATGGAAGGCGTGTGCAAGTCCTTAGCTTCACGGTAGCTTCGCTATAATAGATAGCACTGTGGTGAGGTGTCGCTGTCATTCCAGTGGATGAAACCTCGCACCTGTCGTCTGAGCGGCGGCTCGCGTGTGGCCTGGCAGGACCCGACTCTTCCACTGTGAGGGTGAAGCGTTGTTGACTGAGGGCTAAGGGTTATGTAGATACTGCGCAAAGCAAGCGAAGCCCTTCGTGGGATATGGAGGGGTTTTGAGTTCTAGGTAACATGTGTCTGCCGGATTCAGAGATACGTGCCGTGACTCCTGCACCACACAAGGCGCCAGTTCATATTGAGCTTGTGACAACACTTGACGCATAATGTTGCAGGTCTGATGTGAGGTGGTTCTGCATTGGCCAACCATCTGTCACAAAAAATACATCAGAAACGAACCAGAGGGTACGGTGACGCTTCCGCGAGATGCGGCAGCTTGCACGCGGAAAGCATCAATAACGTGTTTAGTGCTCAAGGGCGACTGGACGCAACATTGTAGGAGCTTCTGCGAATTTAAACGGGCATCAGATAAGTCAGTGTATCAATATGAATCCTCTGAATTGAGTTCAGCGGCTGCTGTGTCTCGTTTTGATGTGCGGTCGTTGCAAGCAATAAGTGGATATGTATCCCGTGAGGTCAAGCTGGTCCCTCGGCAGAGCGAATGTGGTTAGACCATCCGTACTTGTACTCACTCGTCCAAGGACAAAGACCAGAAGCTCCTCCGAAGCGGAAGAAAAACGTCGTACAGGATATATGCGTCCATCATTCGACAGCGGCCTAACGCTTAAGCTCAATCTTGCCCCCCTGTGCGGTCTGAGTGTCCTTCTTAAGCTGAGAAGGCGGCTGTTACTTCTTCTCCTTATCATCTTCGCCTGTAGATTCCCCGCTAGACTCTCGCTTCTTGTCAGACGTAGTAGCTGCCGATGACACTTGCTTCAACTTGACTGGGGCGCGCGGTGCCCAGAATCCGTCGCTATCACTGTCGGAGCGATTTTCATCACTACTATGTCCGATAGAAGTGCTCGTAGCGAGTTATTGTGGATGAGTGAGAGGCTGACGATGTCACGGTGCCTTCATCGCTGCAGAATGGAGGCTTTGAGATTGGACGATGCACTCGGACCATCAAAAGAGAGGTGACGCACGCAACAACGTACATCTGCATGGTCTATACCTTCTCAGCCAGCGCTGAAAGCAGAACGGTGAAGGTATGGTTCGTGCGCACAGCTCCGTTTGGCAGAAGCGAGTCGCTGTCGGATACAAGATTCAGTGCCGAGTGCTGTCTTCCGAAAATCTAATCGTGCAGAGGCCACCGCACAGCGAATCAGGATCTTCGGCTTCAACGGTGTGAAGATGGTTGCTTACCATGAGTGAGTTATGGCCACTCGAAAGGGAAGCCTGATCTTCAGTGGAGTTGGATGGAGTCCATGCCTTATCTTGTCAGACGTGACGCGGCGGTCTATCCGTCGCGGCGGAGTTTCCGGATGCCAATCGCATATGATGCTAATGACTGCAACTTGAGAGGTTGCATGGCAATACCTCTACTCGCCGAGGGTCCTCGCGACACCCGCGTACGCGTTCAGCAAGGTGGACGTCCCGGCTCTCCGGACGTGGACTTCAAGATGGCGTAAGTAAGCAGCAACCCGTCAGATGATGCCGATGATTGGCCGCCGTTCGTCAAAGTCATCAAATTCAGATCTTGCGCCCAGATCGCTCATGGCAGAGTCACTCTCTTCGCCGCCAGCATTTGGCCGACATTTACATACCCCCCGCCAATTTCGCTTCCGCTTTTCTCCTTCGCTTTCTCAACGGTGCGACATCTGCTGGTTTCACTCGCAAGATACGTCGGCACATGCTCATAACAGCGGCATGCCAGTGCCCGCGACGCCAGGTTCTCCGCGCGCTCTTTTCTAGGCCGCAGGCGCGATTCACCCATGACTCGCATACGCCCAGCACGTCGGCCGGAGACCAGCACATCATAGTGTCGTCGAAGAACACGGACCTCCCCATTATCGAGATACCCAAGTCCTCCATCTACGCGCCAGGCGACCCCAACACCGCCGACCCCATTCTGCGCGACGTCTCTCTGACGGTCCAGCCCCACGAGGCGTGGGCCGTCCTCTCCGCGGGGTACGGCGCGTCCAAGCGCACGCTCTTCAAGGCCCTCCTGGGTTCGCGCCGCCTGCACCCGTACCCACCCCGGGGCATCTTCCCGTTCCTGGGCTATCATCCTCCGGAGAGGCACGTGTGGTTCACGGGGAACGTACGTGGGCGGAAGGGCGGCGAGTTCTTCGACTACACGGCGAGGTACGGGGCTATGCGGGACGGCGACGGGCGCACTCTGCGGGAGGAGTACTTCCCCGACTTGGTGGAGCACGCGCCGTCGCGGCACCACGACCTACGACGGGAGCGGAGGGTGCAGAGGCTGTGGAACCTGGTGCGGGAGCTCAACCTGGAGGACCTGCTCGACATCCCGCTGGTGGCATTGAGCAACGGCCAGACGCGGAGAGCACGGATGGCGCGGACGCTGCTCATGCAACCCGCCCTGGTGATCATGGACGAGCCTCTCAGTGAGTTCTTGCGTGGGACGGCTCTGCTGGCTCACACTTATGACATCCACAGCCGGGTTGGACGTGGAGAACCGTGCCATGCTAGCCGACTTCCTGTGTCGAAAACACACGTCCACAGAGCTTGACAGCCCCCACATCCTCCTGGGGATGCGCCCCAAAGATCCCATCCCAGACTATATAACACATATCGCCTTCATTACTCCCGACCACACCATGCACACCGGTCCAAAAGCGGAGATGGAGGATATGATGAAGCGGCGACACCAAACGCAAGTTGCCATGTCTGGCCAGGAGGGCGAGCGTCGCCCGCGGGACGAGTTCGGCTACGAGCTCGTGAAGATAGAGAACCTGAGCGTGGCCTACGGGCCGCGGACAGTCCTCAAGGACGTGAACTGGACGATCCTCGAGAACTCGCGGTGGCACCTGATGGGCGAGAACGGCGCGGGGAAGACGACGCTGCTCGCGATGCTGACGGGCGAGCACCCGCAGTCGTTCGCGCAGGGGAACAAGCTCCGCCTGCTCGGGCGCGCGCGCGCGCAGTGGCCGACGCTGCAGCTGAACACGCGCATCGGGCGCGTGAGCCCGGAGCTGCACGCGGCGTTCCCGCGGCGGCACGGCATGTCCGTGTGGGACGTCGTCGGCACGGGCTTCGGCGGCGAGTTCGTGCCCCGCGGGCGGATGCGCGTCGGGCTCGCCTTCAGCACCGCGCAGGAGCTCGAGCCCGGCGGGGTGCAGGAGCAGTGGCGCATCCGCCGGATGTGGGAGGTCCTCGAGGGCCTCGGGCCCCGCGCGTGGGCGGGGCGCGTCCCCGACGGGTCGCTCGGCGTGCCCGAGGATGTCGCGTTTGCGAAGCGCCATTTCGTCGACCTCACGCCCGGCGAGCAGAGCATCGTGCTCCTGATGCGCGCGCTGGTGGGCCGCCCGCCGCTCGTGCTCCTGGACGAGGTCTGGTCTGGGATGGACGAGGGCATGGTGAAGGCCGTGTGGAGATACCTGGCGGATGGTGGCGGAGGGCTCTTGCCCACGCAGGCTTGTGTGGTGATCAGCCATTGGGAGGATGAGGTGCCCTGGACTAAGGCTGACGGTGTTAGGCGGATGTTGCTGAAAGATGGCGTAGCCCAGGAAGTAGATCCGTGAACGATGACCCTCGTTCGATCCACATCGCCGACGATGCGATGTGTGTGACTCAGGGCAGCCGCTACGGCATAGAGGAGTATCAACATATAGATTACTTGCCAGACTTCCGAAATGTCCGTGGTGTTGCTGAGTACGACGGCCGACTGTCCGAATGTGCAGGGCGCCAGTTACTATTGACATAGACGAAGCGCGTTGAACCAGTGTTGGTCCGAGACGCGTCGGACGAGATTATATCAGGGCTGACGCACACCGACAATGCAGCAACACGAGAATAGTGTACGTAGGATCCAATAGTAGTATGTGCAGAAGGCACTCAACTATGCGGAATGCATTTATGAATATGTTACAATATGTATGCCAGTTGCACTTGCCATACAGTGCGGAACTGGAGCGTTCGGTAGGATCTACGGATATGGTTAGCGCAGTCCCCCTTTCCCCGCGATCACTGCCCCCGCCCGCCTTCCCCGCGCATCGTCGCTCCCATCGGCCGGGCCCGCGCTCCTGCCACAGACCATGACTCGGGCTGCAATCACCGCACAGGCCCCCCGCGTCTGCGCCCAGGACAGCGCTATATAACGTCGACGGCGCACCTCTCCCCCTGCACACACACACACACACTGCGCGTTCGCACCAGCTGATTGGCACAGTCAGCATCTGGACGCACCCAGAAGACGCTCCGGACACGAGCGACACCACACACAGGGGCAGCGTCCGAGCCAGACCGCACTGGCACGGGATATCAGCGGCGAGGCCTTAATAATGCTCGCGCAGGGCTCCGGGGACCCTCATCACCTTCCATCGCCATCATCGCCCGCGCAAGAAGGGACCGCACCGACCACGATGGCGACCTTTGCACAGAAGACGTTCGACGCGGCGCGCTACGCCGCCGGTGAGTGTCCCGCCGTATCCCACCCGCGAGCACGAGAGGCTGACCGCCGGGGGCAGCGCGCCCGACGTACCCGCGGCAGCTGTACGAGTTCATCTTCGCGTACCACGGGCGCGACCCGCGCGCGCGCTGGGGGACCGCGCTCGACCTCGGGTGCGGGCCGGGCCAGGCGACGCTCGAGCTCACGCCGTTCGCGCACGTCGTCGGCGCGGACCCCTCGCCGGGCATGCTCGCGCAGGCGCGCGCCGCCCTCCGCGCGCGCCCCGAGCTCGACGCCCCCGGCCGGTTCAGGTTCGTGCAGAGCGCCGCGGAGGAGCTCGGCTGGCTCGCGGACGGGAGCGTCGACATGGTCGTCTCGGGTGCGTGTCCCTGCTCTCCGTGTGCAGGGTGAGCGAGGTGCTGACGCCCGCTGCAGCGCAGGCCGCGCATTGGTTCGACTGGGGCAAGCTCTGGCCGGAGGCGGCCCGCGTGCTCAAGCCCGGCGGCAGCCTCGCCTCCTGGGTGCGTGCTCCTGCTCTCCTCGCCCCCTACGTGTGCGCGCACGCACGCACTGACCGCCCGCACCGCCGCAGGGCTACTCACAGTTCCGCCTGCCGCGCTACCCCGCGCTGACGCCGCTGATCCAGCAGTACAGCCAGGGGACGGACCCGCTGCAGTCGATCGGGCCGTACTGGGAGCGGCCGGGGCGGACGATCCTGGACGAGCACCTCGAGGCGGTGCCGGACCCGCGCCGCGCGCACGCGCCCGCGGCGTGGGCCGACTTTGAGCGCGTCTACTTCACGACGCCGCACCACGCCATGCCCGCCGCGCGCCCCGCCGTCCTGCGCACCCGCACCACCTGGGCCGGCGTCCTCGACTACCTGCGCACCTTCTCCGCGCTCCACACCATGAAGGCCGCCGTCCCCGAGGCCCACGACGTCGAGGTCCGCTTTTGGCAGCGCCTCCGCGACGAGGTGGCGAGGCTCGAGGACCGTGCGGAGCCCGTGCCTGAGGACGAGGAGGTCGAGATTGAGTGGCCGATGGCGGTGCTCCTCGCGAGGAAGGCTTAGGGGGGCTCGTTGGTGGGTGTAAGATATCCTGGTTGGTGTTTGCTATATGGTCTGCTCTGTGTTTGCATCGTGATCCGCTGACGACGAGGGACTAGGATCCTTGTGTCAGCATGTATGCGTAGACCTACTAGGTGGGTTGTACTGGTTTCTTGTAATATATTCCTGGATTGCGCGCTACCACCGACGGGGGTGCGCACATGGAGGAGATCTTGTGGGGGACTGTATTACCGCGCAGCTTTGTCGTAGACCGAGCGCGGAGCTCCGTTCTTGTGCGACAGCGGCCCTATGCTCGAAATCACAGTCTCGGTCTTGTCAGTGTGGGGACGTCAGTCTGTTCGCATGTAGAGCCGGTAGTTTGGGCGCAACTACCCCCGTTCAGCAACCGCTCATAGCTCTCTGTTTTCTGTCATTTCGTATGTTCGGGCACAGTGCGGTCTGTCCTGTATGAAGCCGCCGGACAAGGTTTCTCCACTGGCTGGTCTGAGTCTTTGCTAGAAGCAGCAATCGCTACAAGGGAGGGCAAGCTTCAAGGCCAGAATATTCAGCTCAGTTCTCGCTCGGTGCGTCTCCCCCTTCATCGCGTTCGTGCATGTGAAAACGACTGATGTATTGATTGCTCAGCGCAGAGTGCCCGTTCCTCGCGCGGAGTCCCAAAGAGCAACCGAGCCCAGGTGGGTGGGCCTGCGCGGCGACCGAGGGCCACTAGTATGCTCGCGCAGCATGCGTCGACACCCAGCCGGTGGGCAACCCTCCCTGCTTCGGAGCCCTGCACGCCCTGAACGCACGTCTTCGCTGTCTGCGGTCCATGTGCATGGCCCCTGCTCTATCAGCGCACGCAGCAGGGCGTGTCAAGTGCCGTGAGTCAGACTTTGAATTGGTTGTAGCGTCCAGGGTTCGTGCGCCCGGGGGCCCACTGGCGTGTGCGCCACAGGCATGGTCAGCGAGGCGGGCGCGCGTCAGAAGGATGACGCGGGGGCGCTGGTCTTGGCCGAATGCGGGGGAGGCGCCTGCATGGCCATGCGGGGTGCGGGGAAGCGCTTGGCGCGGATCATATTCTCGGAGTGCACCTCTCTCTCCTCCCTCGACTGTGTGTCTTGCTTCATTACGCGGCCCATCTGCACGGTCTCCCCTCTGATCCTGACGAAGGCCCGGCTGCTTACCCGTTTTTAGACGAGGGGCTAGGACTCACCGCCTGGAAATACAGCCCGCAGGGTGCGCCCATGGTCGGCGGCACCCAACGCGGTCGCACTTCCGCCTGTAAAAGGCAAGCGCATTGCTATATCGGAGCATGGAAGATCGCTAGGCTGAGGAGAATCAGGTGCACTGGGCGATTGGCTCACGGGGGCAGGCGTGTGATGCCCTGCGCGAGTTCTAGCGTGCCACACGTCCACGCCCCCCCCCGCCCTCTGCGTCATCCACGCCTGCACAATGAAAAATATTCGCCGCCGCTATATAGCCCCCCGCGGCATGCACCGTCGCTGCCCACGAGTCGCACCCGCACCCAGCCAGCGCGACTCCCCCTCGACGACAGCGCCGACGCCGACGACGACCCCCGCACGATGTCCGCGACGACCGCCCACGCCCGCCTCGCCGCCCTCGCGCTCGCCTGCGCATGGGGCATCATCGCCATGTCCACCGGCATCAACGCGCTCGCCAAGTCCAACGCCCAGAAGCGCGCCCTCACGCACGAGGTCCCCGCCGTCGTCTCCGTCTCCATCGACACCGACGACGTCCTCGACTCGGGCATCGTCGTCACCGTCGTCTGCGGCCTCATCGCCCTCGCCGCCCTCCTCGCCCTCCTCCACGCCCTCCTCCTCGCCAAGCGCGCCCCCGCCCCCCGCCCCCTCCACACGCACCGCGCCCCCCGCGCCGCCGCCGCCGCCCTCGCGGTCCTCAGCCTCTGGCTCTTCGCCACCCTCGTCCCCTTCACCGACTTCGTCGCCACCCGCTCCGCGAAGGTCTCCGCATCCCTCGGCGGCACCCCGCTCTCGCCCCAGGAGATCCAGGCGTACCAGGACGCCCTCGGCCTCACGTCCGTGTACCACAAGCTCGGCTACCGTGCGTATCGTGCGCCCCCCTGACCGCGTATGTGCGCTGTTTGACTGACTGACTGTGTGTGCGCGCCCGTGCTGCAGTGGTGACGGGCACGGTCCTCCCGTGGATCACCCTCCTCTTCGCGTCGCTCGCCTCCCTCCTCTCCTTCGTCTACGCCCGCCAGCTGTCCCGCGCCGTCGCCGCAGCGCGCACCCGCGACCCCAACGCTGGCTACGCGGACGAGAAGGCGGCCGAGCAGCAGATCGCGTGAGCGGGACGCCGAGTTCAGGCGTCGGTCGCGGTCGGATTGGAATGTTTGATTTGTCTCCGTTCACGGCACTACGATTTGTGACTTATGATGGATGTGATGACTAGACGAAAGTACTGTATCACGTAGCCAAGCCTCGGAATCGATGATTTTGTAATGAGGCACTCTTGGGAGTGCTGACAGTCGTTGGCGGGGGCGCCCTCAACGGCCCCATCCTTGATACCAACATCTGGGCTGGTCAGCCTTGTGAGTGCCGACACACACATCCAGTTGGGCTCACGAAGAAAATGGCATAGTACAAGCATAGGACAGCAGGGGAGGCATATAGGTACGTACAGGACAGCATACAACCAAGTCTACAGAAGAAAAAAAGAGAGAACATACGATTCCGTGCTTCACGGCAAGAGCACACAACCCCGGCACCACAGCGCACAGCGCACCGCCCGCCCATCCATCCAAGTCAAACCCCCAACGTCCCTCTCCAGCGACTCACCACCACGACGCAGCCCCGGCCCTCGCGCCCCCCAACGCGCGCGCGCTCCGCACGAGCGCGGGCCCGGCGCCGCACGCCGCCTTCGCGAGCCAGACGGGGCCCCACACCGGGAGGGCCAGCAGCCAGAACGCGCACAGCGGGAGCGCGCACACCGCCGCCCACGCCCACCGCACCGCGCGCACGACCTCGGGCTCGCTCCGCGCCCACGCGCCGACGAGCGCGCGCGCGGGGGGCACGAGGAAGGCCGCGCACGACCACGCGGCGAGGGCGACGAGGGCGAGGACGAGGGCGAAGAGGGCGAGGACGAGGGCGTCGGCGAGGCGGCGGCGGGCGGCGGGGCGGAGCGGGAGGGCGGATCCCTGGAGGAGCGGGCGGCGGAGGGCGTGGTACGCCCTGGCGGCGCGGAAGAGGGCGGTGCGCGCGCGGAGGTACGCGCGCATGTGCGGGGGCGCGGTGCGCGGGTGCAGGAGGTGCGCGCGGAGCGCGCGGATCGCTTCGCGCTCGGGGGTCGGCTGCTCTGGGTGGGAGTTAGCTGGAGGCGGGGACGGGAGGGGAGGGGAGGGGAAGGGGGGGGGGGGGGCGCACCGATGACGCGGAGGAAGGGGTGCGCTTCGTTCGTGCTGAGGAGGTGCCGCACCGCGACCGCGCTGAGCGTCTCCCCGTCCGTGGACGGCCACAGGCAGAACCGGTGCGGGCTCCACTCGACGAACTGCCGCGCGCATCAGCATACAGCACGATACCCAGCCAGCCAGCCAGCGGGGGGAGGGCGCGGGGGTCACTCACATACATGTTCTCCATGCCCCAGCGCCGGCGCAGGTCCCCGATGCGCAGGCTGCCGTCGGGCTCGAGCGCGAGGTGCGCGTCCATCTCGGGGTGCCACCGCGCCTCGAGGCGGAACATCTCCTTCACCTCGAAGAACCAGGCGACGCGCACGACCCTGGGGGGGAGGGGGGGGGCGTCAGCGCCGCTCGCAGCGGACCACACAACAGAGGAGGACTCACCCGGGGCGCGTCGGGGCGCCGACGCTGGTGCGCACGCCAGGGCCGCCGGGCGGCGGGCGCGGCCAGCGCGCGCACCCCGTCGCCCAGTGCCAGCTGTCGGCGGCGACCTCCGCGGGGGTGCGCGCGTGCGCGGCGGCGTAGAGCATCCACGCGTAGACCCACGCGCGGAGCGCGGCGTGCGTGCGCCGCAGGTGCTTCGGGAGCGCGAGCGCGCGGGGCGGGAGGGCGGCGCGGGCGCGGAGGCGCGGCGGGACGAGCGGGTCCGTCGCGAGCGTGGCGAGGGCGTAGGAGAGGTAGACGTGCGCGAGCTGCGCGTGGTGCGCGAGCGTGGCGAGGTTCGTTGGCCACGCGCGGGGGTCCCGGGAGAGCGCGAGGGAGGCGGGGAGCCAGGTGGGCAGGCTCGCGCTGGGTGCTGGTCGTGGAGACATGCGGTGTGTTGAGTATGGAGCAGGACCTGACGATAGCGGAGCCGACAGTGCGAGTATCGGTGCAAGGAAAGGGAAAGGGCCCAAGCGCCGCGCCACAAGGTTATATGTGGCGGGGCGACCACGAGTCTCCTGCTCGTTGCCATGCATGCACGCTTCGTCGAACAGCACAAGGCCATTTCTTGTCTCACAAATGTTATGTAGAGGAAGCGTAAGGGATATAACAACGCGCGGGCCTCGTCCGAGTCTGCGGACAAGGGCCACCCAAACGGGATGAAAGACGTGATTAAGCGCCCGAGCTCGCGCGGGCAGTCGCGTGACCGCGTTCACGGTCGTAGGCCAGCGCGCGTGGAGGCGACGCGCGCGCGGTGGAGACGAGCGAGTCGAGCTGGGCGCTGCCACTCAGACGGAGCGGCTCGTAGAGGTGGGGGATGAGGAGGGAGGGCCATGCGTGGCACACGAGGAGGCAGGACGAGAGGGCGCCGGCGTCGTCGCGCACGGAGGCGAGGAGGAGTTCGGCGGGTTTGCGGTGGGTGAGACCAGCGGGGAGGCCGTGTGTCTGGCTCATCGGGAGGGCGGGGCTGTGTTAGAGGGACTGTGAGAGCCTGGGACAAGGGGGTGGTGGAGACACTGGGTGTTTTGCAGCAGGTGGTTGGGCGGCAGCGTCCATGAGACGGTGTGCGGAGGAGGGACGCACGGCGTCGTCCAAGCCGGGGCGCGCGACCGTACACTGGTGGTGACCGGTGACCGCGCAGGTAGACGTGCTCTTGGAGCAGCCTCAGTCAACACTGTGTCGTGCACGTCTATGTCGGCGCGGAGAGACTTGCGACCGCAGTGCGCGATCAAACACTCTACCTGGTATCGTACAACTCGGGTGGCACATGGACACAGGTTATTGTATCACGAAGCAAGGAAAGGCGCGAGCGGAGAGCACTGTAACAAACAGGTCGTCGTCAGCGCACGCAGCGACAACCCCTCGTCGGGCGCGCAACGCGTCCCGCCACGTGAGACGCGACCCTCCTCTGATGGCTACGCATCCCCTCCGCATGGTCCGTGCGCACCTCCCCCCGTATAAAACCCCACGGCCCTCCACCAACCAACTTCATACTTACCTTGATGGAACATTCCCCTTCACGTATCGGGGGCGTTGGCCGCAGGGGCCTCTCATAGCACGGCGACCTTGTCCGCAGGGGGTGCTTGCGGTTTGTATGGGCCCCGGCTCATGCACCGTCGCAATATTTTCCTGTCCTGCCTTGGCCCTCGGGCTGGGCAGGCCTTTTTTATGCTGGTGCGCCCGGCTAACCCTAACCCGAGGGGCTTGTATATGAGATGTGTTCTTATTGCCTGAGTGCTTGGAAACTTTTGTACTTGTGATCTTCCATGAGTTTATGTTCATTAAAGGGCTGATAATAATTGTCACTGATATGTACTATCCAAGCATAGTGTGTGAGAAAGTGTGAGCTGTCCTCATCACCTCTGTTCCATGCAGTGACATAGCAGAACTTCAGTATGTACTATTGTCCTACATACACATGCTTAGAACTCCTTGTACTCTAACCTGCTCATTGCAAAGCAACTGCTGACCATGGCCCTTGAGGCCTCTCTGCATGACTGCAGTTCAATGTGTTGCTGGTGTATGCATGGATCAGGTGCATTCCCATCACAGTGTAGTGATGCATTGGGACTCAGTGTGCAATGCAAAGTCACAGACATGGCCCCACAAGGACAATCCTTAGATCCCTTGTGAAGTTCATCACCGAAAGGTACTTCCGCTGATGCGATCGCCGTGATTCTAGCCCCTGAAATCGCGAATACGACTCGCTTTGATTCAAACACACGTCGCGGCGACCCCTCCTCGTGCCGTCTATTTCCTAGACCTCCCTGGGACACAACCACGCATCTGACACCCGTGCTCTCAAGGCGGCTCAGGTGACTGCGACTGGACGTGACCCCGATTCCCGACCGATCGGCGATTCCCATCTGATCCCCGAAGAGGCCGGATTTGCCACGTTGCAAAGTCATGTGACTCGGCGACTCAACACGCAACTCTGCTCTCGATCGCATAACTGATTCGAACTCCAAGTCAGTGGCCCGCGACCACCCGATCACCCGATCAACTCGGCACCCCCAAGGCGTACCCACATGGCGACTTCAAGGTACCCTCTCGGTCATCAGCAAGACCCGGAGTCGTTGTGACCAATCAGCGCTTGAGACTGCGACCTCCCCATCGGGACTAGATGCACCTGACCACCGCGACTTCCCGAAGATCTGGATCAATGCAGTGCGATGTCGGGATGTCCCCTTTGGGCTGACGTCAGAAGTCGACTCGCCGACGCGACCTCAAGTCCTGATTTGTCGCAGACCGCATGGCAGTGGCTCTCCAGCATGGGTGAGTTTGGTTGGCGCAGGAACTGGTCAGAAAGTAGAGTAGGATGTCTTGGATGTGTTCGGGATCGCTCGGAACATAGTTGCAGACTTTTGTATATAAACCCTTCTGTACTTTGACAAAATCCAAGCACTCGTTACCCCTCAGAGTTAGCGTCTGACTTGCAATTGCGTCTACCAGTGTCACCTGCGACTTGCGGACTGCAACTGCAAACTGCGACTGCGAACTGCGACTGCGTACTGCGAACTGTGAATTGCGACTTGCGACCTGTGATTGCGCCTCGGCCGAGCCTTTAACTCTACTCTCTTGCGTCCTCTGAGGTTCACGGAGCTGTGACCTCGTACGTACTATTCTATCTTTCTCCCCTCGGTTCCAAGTCGCGCCCCTCGTCACTACCCCTTGCCGCTGAGTTGCGACTTTATCGCGCGATACGCGACTAACCGCAACTTGCCCCACCGTTCCCTGTCTACTTATCTGACTCGCTTCCCTCTCCGCGCCGCGAAGGGAACTCGATCCCGGCTCGCCCCTTCACCCTCAGTTGCCAGCCTCGTCCCCTCGGCCCTCGGCTGTCCCTTTCGGGCCTTGTAGGAGGTATAGGTGCATCACCGCTGATACGATTGCTGTGATTCTGGCCCCCAAATTCGTGAATATGACTTGCTTCGATTCGAACACGTGTCGTGGCAACCCCTCCTCGTGCCTTCTATCTCCTAGACCTCCCTGGGACTCAGCCATGTGCTCGACACCCGTGCTCTCAAGGCGACTCGAGCGACTGTGATTGGGCACAACCCTGATTCCCGACCGATCGGCGATTCCAACCCGATCCCTGAAGAGGCTGTATTTGCTGCGCTGCAAAGTCATGCGACCCAGCAACTCAACGCGTGACTCTCCCCTCGCTCACACGACTGGTTCAAACTCCAAGACAGTGGCCCGCGACCACCCAATCAACTCAGCACCCCCAAGGTGCACCCACATGGTGACTTTGAGGTACCCTATCAGTCATCAGGAAGACTCGGAGTCGTCACAACCAATCAATGCTCGAGATTGTGACCTCCCCACCAGGCCTAGACTCAGCTGACCGACGCGACTTCCCGAAGATCTGGATCGACGCAGTGCGACAGCAGGATGCCCCCTTTGGGCTGATGTCAGAAGTTGACTCGCCGATGCTGATGCAACTGCTCGAGACGGAAAGCCTAACCCTCTAAATGAACGAGAGGCCAAGGCCAAGCTGTGGGGGCGAGGCCTTCCGGTGCAGCGAGGAACTGCGCTCGAGAATGATGTGATGGGTGGTGGTGGTGGTGGTCTATGTAGAGAGGGCAGAGTTCGGGCAAGACTCAACTCGATGGAGGGTTTGAGGGAGAACAGGGTTCGAGGACTGCTTCGAACTACGACGTCCCTTTTGAACTGCTTCGAACAATCTTCTAACTTGCTGGCACTGGACCAGACTTTGGCTGACCAGACTGACGAACGATGTGTTCCAAAACAAGAGAGAGAGAAGAAAATGAGATCTAAACCGTACTGAGAGCTTGCCCTCTTTTTGGCAGAGGGTTTGTTTATATACAGGTGGCTTTCGCCGAAAACTATGCAGTACCAACCACTGCTCAGCCACATTGAACCCACCATGTGGCGTCCAATCACCTCGAAGGGCAACTATCCCACTCAAACCGTTCGACCCCTACTTGACATGGATGCACCAGTCGAAGAAGCTTTGCCACGTGCCGACGCACACATCGCCCGCTATCATTGTCTTCTTGCCCTAGTGCAGGCAGAACGGTTCTTCGAACCGGCAGGTGCTAGCGTCGAGGCCAAAGAATGGCTGGCTTGGGCCCATTTTGTACGCTGGGTACTGGTATGTCACGCCCAACCCAGAAGCTCGATGCTGCTCACACTCCTGGTAGCGCTCCCTCTTCGAATCGTACTCGATGGCCGTTGTGATTTGCCCCGGTTCGCTGCGCTCGCCATACACGTACCCGACCGTCATAGCCACTATGAACTGCATTGATCGCATTTTTGAGGAGGGAAACGTTCCTCCTGGACGAGGCATTCCCTACGCTCCTCTTGCCTGGGATCCACTGTTTGTTCCCCAGCCAATCGAGCTTGCTGCCGCCCCATTGCCATTCCCAGACCCACCCAGCTTTGCCACCGAGTGAATCTACCTTGAAGACTTTCGCAAATTGTTGAAGTGAGGAGGTTTTAAACGTTAGTAGTGGCTGAAGGCTAGAGGTGAGACAATACCCAGGGGAAGCTCCAGGGAAAGACCTGTGAAGCGCACACAGGGGAACAGGAGGTAAAGTCTTAAGATTAGAGGGTGTATCAGCCCGGTATATATACATCAGGGGAACCGGTCATGTGAGTCATGAGAGAGCATGAGTAATCGTACCACATGAGTGGTGAGTCATACCTAGTCAGTCTGAGTCATCAGGCATCAGGGTGAGTCATATCTACGGAACTATCTAGAAGAGTCCAGAAGGGAGTGTGTCTAGAAGAGTCCGTAGTCTAGAACTATCTACAAGGGCCTGGACGAGGTCATGGGATCAAGTCCAGGCAGAGTCCATCAAGGAACGTATGTAATACAGACAACGCAGAACACAAGTCCATATATAGGTTGTCTGAATGATAAGTTAACGTATGACACCGAATATGGAAAGTTCAACATGAATTGCCCCGTACGTTCGATGAACTTCGTACTGCCTTCAGTGCACTTCGAGAGGAAGTTCGCTCGGAGTCTCGAGAGATCCTGCAACACCTTCACTCCTTGCACTACAGTATTGACCATCTTGTCGTGGTTGCAGCTGGGGCACAAGGTATTGACCTGATGGGGCTTCTATGCGATAATACTGCTCCTGGGCGTGCTGAGAGGGGAGGACTGGTGCAGGGAGGAAACCATTGCAGCCCTCGTCTGAGGTTTGGCCGGGGAAACGGTCACTAGTATCGTAGTCCTGTAGCCTCTGCTTCAAAATAAGAATATGCGCTTCAACACTTTGAAGGGCTTTCGAGCTGACCTTGCGACTTGTGTCTCTGTTCAATGCTTCAGACCCTTTGCTTGGCATAGCTAGAGCTGCAAATATTTGCGTTTTTTGGGGCACAGCTCCGCTAGGGGCGTATCACCACTACCTTCGAGTCCGTGTGCGACGCAAGAAGCAATCCCTCAGAGCGACAGATTGAGCAAGTTCAATGGGAGATTGTACAAGTTCAATCGTCGACGACCCAGGATGCGTGTAAGTCAGCTGCACCCGCATCGCTTGAGCTCCCTCGTGTGCATGTAAGTCGGCCACATCCACATCGTCTCAGCTCCCCTCCGCACCACTGTTGCAACGGCACCTATGATTGTTGAGCTTGCAGCGGAGGAGGCGAGGACTGTCTGTTAGAAGACAAAGCACTGTGTTGCCTAGGGGCAATCTGCCCTCCTTATATACATGAAGACATGGTACTCTACGGAATAATACGGATACGCATGAGTAAGCATAGTGGAGTATATGGAGTCATAAGTGGAGTATATGAAGTCATACGAAATCATAAGTGGAGCAAAAGTGGAGTGGCATAGATAGTTCCAGAATATTCCAGAAAATACTGGAAGTATCTAGAAGTTACTAGAACATACTGGAAAGTTCTATACCATACTAGTAACTATGGAGTTGCGTATTCAACACTTCCACTCAACGAGATAGTTGCTACCTATTCTACAAGTCCTAGACTTTGCCTATGCTTACAGAACGTAGAGAAAGGAAGAGGCTTGGTGAAGATGTCGGCACGTTGATCTGCAGAAGCTATATAGAAGAGAGCAGCATGTCTGTCTTCTATAAACTCTCTACAGAAATGATACCGGACATCAATGTGTTTCGTCCTTCTGTCATGAGCTGGATTAACCGCAAGGAATATGCTGCCATTGTTATCAACACATAATGGTGTAGGACCCTTGGGTTTGAATCCAATCTCAGTCTGGAAGGTACGAAGCCAGGCGATCTGTCGACATGCGTCGGACAGCTCCTTGTATTCTGCCTCCGTAGATGACAGAGATACAGTCTTTTGTCTATGCGAGACCCAAGAGACAGCGGCATCTGCCATAAGGAAGGCATATCCTGAAGTCGAGTGGCGATCATCCTTATTTTCAGCCCAATCAGAGTCAGAGAAACCAATCAACCCAGATCTTCCACTGCCATTATAGCACAGGCGCAGGTCGCTTGTACCACTGAGGTAACGTAGTACATACAGTGCAAGCTTCCAGTGCTTGACAGTAGGATTAGAGGCATACTGGGAAAGACGGTTGACTGCAAAGGCTATATCTGGGCGAGTTCCCAGCGCGATCCAGAGTAAACACCCGATCAGCTGCTGGTACTTAGAGCGAAGGGATGAATCAGCCACGTATGTTGGGTCTGCTTTGACAAGCTGTGCACCAGCTGGCAGAGGAGTTCGCTTTGGCTCACAGTTAGCCATCCCGAATTTCTCAAGTGTTTCCTCAATGTATCTGGTCTGATCTAACCAGATCATCTTGGAAGTACGATCACGAGAAATATTCATTCCAAGGAATGACTTAACTGGGCCAAGATCACGAACCTTGAACTGGTCTTGTAGACGATCCTTAAGCCATTGGATCTTCTTACGGTCTGATCCTATAGGCAGAAGGTCATCAACATATACTACCAGTATCAAGTATCCGTCCTTGTGCTGGTACACATATATGCCCGCATCGGAGTGAGTCCGAATAAAGCCTAGCTCTACCAATAATTGGTGAAGCTTCTTGTTCCATTGTCTACCAGCTTGCTTAAGTCCATAAATGGCTTTGCGCAAACGGCAGACTTTACGCTCCTGACCAGGGATAATAAAACCCTCTGGTTGCTCCATATAAATTTCTTCGTCTAACTCTCCATATAAAAACGCTGTCTTTACATCCATGGCCTCAGCCTCCCAATCTTCAAGAGCAGCGTGTGCGAGCAAAAATCGTATCGACTCAAAGCGCGCAACAGGAGAGAAGACTTCATCATAATCGATGCCAGCAACCTGCTTAAAGCCCTTAGCTACTACGCGGGCTTTGTATCTACCGTCTGCCTTTATAGCATATACCCAACGGCTTGGTATAGCTTTACGTCCAGGCGGCAAGTCAACTAATTCCCAGGTCCCATTCTCCTTATGAGATTCCATCTCTTCTGCCATCGCTCCCTTCCACTTGTTCCAGTCATGGCGCGACTTTGCGTCTGAGTAGGACTGTGGTACTGGGCCATACGATGGGCTTGAGTTCAATACAAACTCAGCAGGAAGAGAGTATAAAAGTCCGTGCACCTTAGTACTAAATAAATCGTCATCATCAGCGCCATTATCCCGTTCAATCTCTACTGGATGACGGTCACCATAGACGTTGTCAGGCTTAGGATTATAAGTCCTAGCTCTGCCAGAGCGCCTAGGTTGAGGCTGTGGCGGCAGCTGTTGATGAACTGGTGCAGGTATTGGCTCTGGAGTGGGTGGCCTGGAGTTATGATCCGGAGGTAACTCAGCGTCAGCATCCGGTGCAGGTGCATTTGCGGCATCATCATCTCCTAGCGGCAATGCCGGCTTGGAGGTTGGAGCAGGAGCAGGAACAGGCTCTACGGGCAGTGGGCTGCTCTGTCGGTTCGGAAAGGAGCTCTCATCAAATACAGCATCGCGCGACAGGACTAGAGACCGAGTCTGCTTGTCCCAGAACCTGTAACCTTTTGATCCAGGTTCATAGCCTACAAAAATCATAGGCTTCGCACGAGGTGTAAGCTTGTTTTTGCGCTGCTCCTTCTGAACGTGGACATAAGCAAGGCAACCAAAGACTCTAAAGTATGAAACATCGGGCACTTTGCCATTCCAAAGCTCCATAGGCGTGGCCCAGTTTGCTCTGTGGATTGGTTGACGATTATAGATATGGACAGCGGTTTCGACAGCAAGCTTCCAGAAGCCTTCAGATAGGCCAGCATAGTGACGCATAGCTTCGGCTTTTTCTACTATTGTCTGCTGCCATCGTTCTGCTCGTCCATTCTGCTGTGGCGTATAGGGCATAGACGCTTCGCGTTCAATCCCATTTTCGCGCAATTCACGTGAGAACTCTTCACTCATGAACTCTCCCCCTCGATCTGAGCGAAATGCCTTTATGCGCAAATTAAGCTGATTCTCAGCCCAGGCTTTAAATGCGCGCCAACTGGCTATTGTATCAGACTTCCGCTTCAGATATGACATAATACCAAGGGAGGAGTAGTCGTCCAAAAATGTCGCACAATATTTGTAACCGTCAATAGACAGGTGCGGCATTTCGACTAGATCGGCGTGAACGAGTTCTAAGGGTGCAGAAGCACGTGAACTGGACGGCAGGAGAGGTTGGCGGTGAGACTTGCCCATGGCACAACCAGGACATGGTTTTGGCTTAGTAGCTGAAGATAAATTTCCTGGTGCACCATTGACATGTTTGGGCAAGTTCTTCATGACATTACGTCCTGCATGTCCAAAGCGCTTATGCCACAGGTCATAGTCCGAATCCACAGATCGCAGAGTCTCATCTCCTGAGGATAATGGATGGGCAATAGTGCCTTCAATCCAATAGAAACCTGTGTTATCATGGCCTTGACGTGCCGTTATAACAAGGTTCTCCCCAGGAGTGGCGCCTGCCCAAAATTCCAGCTTGTCCCCAGATGCGGTATAGGATCCACCTTTGTCAATATGCGTCCGTGGAGCGAAAAAGCGGTGAGATGCATGAGGAATATAGAGGACGTGATTTAGAGTCAGGTATGCAGTTACTCCTTGAGAATTAACATGCTTTAAGACAACAGTCCCTACCCCTACAATATTAATGCTTTGGTTTGCGCCTGCAAGATGCGCACGACCAGGTGTGGGGAATTCGTGATAATGTTCAAAATCATCACGGTAGGGAGTAGCATGTGCTGTGCATCCTGAATCTACCATCCATCTGACAGTCTCACCCACGTGGTACAGAGAGAAAGAAATGGAATTGGCTGATGACTTCTCTACATGTACATCTGGCACTTCATCTATAGTAAGCATTTGTAACTTTGTACCAGAAGACTGTCCACGTGACGCTCCATTGTCCGCATTTTGACCGGTTTTTGCAGTCTTATTGCCTGAGCCTTTACCACCATTATTGGACTGCTTGCCCTTGCCCTTGCCTTTATTGTTATAATTTTTGGGAGGCTTTCCGTCAGGCCAGTGGTTCTCTGTTGTATGGTTGTTTTTACCACAAATTCCGCATTTTTGCGGTAATTTTGCAGTATTGGAGATCCTATTTACTGAACCTTCCACTAAAGCCCGACGTCTAGATTCCTCCTCTATAATCTTGGGGATGACATCCTGCGGTTTCACTTTATCAAGTTCAACCGTTGCAAGGATAGTCGAGGCTATAGTTCCCCAAGATTCAGGCAAAGCATTAACTATAAGAAGGGCAGCAAACTGGTCCGTAATGGTGATGCCTGCATTGGTGACCCGAGTGCGCAATTCCTCCAGCGCAGAAATCTGCGGTCTGAGAGGTTTTGTGTCGTCAAAGCGCATGGAGAAGAGCTGCTGGAAATAGACAAATGCACCAACAGCTCCAGGCTTGTCATAGATGTCCTTAATGGACTTCCAGACTTCGGCGGCTTTTGTTTTGTCACCAATGAGGTATTGCAGGCTAGGCGCCATGTAGATGGCCATTAACCCCAGAGCCTTGTCATTTTTCTCGTCCCATGCAGCCTGCGCAGCAATCGCAGCTGTATCATTACCTTCAGGACGAGGCAGAGGTGTCGCATTTTCGCCGTCACCTGAAACTATCTTCCAGGATCCAGCCCAACGGAACACTCCGCGCAAGGCGTTAGACCACTCTGGGTAATTGGTACCATCAAACACGGGTACTGCAGCGGTGGAAATCTTTGAAGGGTCCATGGCTAGAACAGTGTATCTGGGCATGTATCAACTTGTAGGAGGTACGAGAGTATAGCGTGTGACACGGAGGGAGGGTTGTGCAGCTGAATATTCCAAAAATCTTCGGAATAGTCAGGGAAATATTGCGCGCTTTTGGTGTGACGATGAGCGCTATCAATGAGGTTATAAGCGTAACTCTCAATGAGGTCTTCCTCCGTGTAGTTGGGGTAATAATAGGCGTATGGATACTGCTCGTAGTACTCCGTTGGATAGAAGAGATATAGTGGAGGACCAGGGGTATAGGACGAAGTTTCGCTTCCCTGGTTATCGCCCAACTGTTGTGCCAATGGAGTGCCTTCAACCGCAGTGGTTGTCACAGTCACGTCTCTAAGCGCAAAAATGGACACTTGTTGCAGTGAACCAATATCCCAGCTAGCCGGATTAGCCGAGATACCGGGTAGAAGTCGGCGGATAGCGCGATCAAGACGGACTGGATGAGGGAGTTCGCCGCAGGGAAGGAAGGAAAGGAGCTACCGTAAAAATGCGTACAGTAGAGAAAACTATAGTAAAAAGAGCTCTCCCCAACAGCCTAAACCTGTTGCGCCTGACCAAACGAGGTTTTCTGCTCGCTGCGGCAAGAAAAGAGAGCCTCTGGAATATCTGCAGCCCCCTAGGTGTTTCTACACTAGAGGGTTCCCACAGTACCCAGGATCTATCCGCGCCTGCTTTTTACGGCTGACTGACGCGTGTAAGGACACCACTGGCCACCGCTCCTCACGGTGTAAGGCAGTACAAGTAGCCTACCAGCTGAACTATAGTAGGAGAAAGGTAAAAAAGCGCAAAAAGGTAGCTAAAAATGCGAACTAGGGAGAGGCCTTGAGGGTCTTGAGGGGACTTGAGAGCGAGCGAGTAAGATCACAAGCAGGTAAGAGAGAGCAGAGAGCGTAGCAAGCGGTGGTCAGACAGATTAGAGCACAGGGCTCATAACCTGTTGAGCTTGCAGCGGAGGAGGCGAGGACTGTCTGTTAGAAGACAAAGCACTGTGTTGCCTAGGGGCAATCTGCCCTCCTTATATACATGAAGACATGGTACTCTACGGAATAATACGGATACGCATGAGTAAGCATAGTGGAGTATATGGAGTCATAAGTGGAGTATATGAAGTCATACGAAATCATAAGTGGAGCAAAAGTGGAGTGGCATAGATAGTTCCAGAATATTCCAGAAAATACTGGAAGTATCTAGAAGTTACTAGAACATACTGGAAAGTTCTATACCATACTAGTAACTATGGAGTTGCGTATTCAACAATGATGGCCATGTCCGTCGTAGCAATGGCTGCTCCCCGCTGGGAGCAGCGATCGAGCATCACGTGTAGCGCCTGGTGAGCTCTTGAGGAGACGAGTTAACCTCTAATATCTGATCTCTCTCCTTCGCTCGTCAGCTCGCATACAGTTATATTTACGTCTACCCACCGTCCTCTCCCTCTGTACCTAGGATTAGCCATGGTTCAAATCTAGAAAGTTTTCCGCCAGACCTGGCCGGCTCTAGCTGCCGGGGCAGTGGCTGGATACCCGCTACCTTCGAGTCCGTGTGCGACGCAAGAAGCAATCCCTCAGAGTGACAGATTGACTGAAATCAACTCATGTCTCCCGTGAGATTACATCAGAAACCCAAAATCTATGTTTGGGTATGTGCCTGTCAGAAACACGTGTCGAAATGTCTCCATTCTCGAACAGATGTTCGCCCAATTTCGGACCATTGAATACAGGCTCATGTCTCCGGTGACTGGACTGTATCAGATACCTATGCACTATTTGTCGACAGTGCCACTGTTCTACAGCTCCCACCTCATGATGATGCGCGGTCTTGATTAAGAAGAAGGTGAGGATATCTCTCCACCACTGACTCTCGTGGGGTGGTCACCATGAGGTCTCAAGTTCAATTAGTGGTGCCACCTGCAGTGCCAGCTAGTGACCACAATGTTGCTGGCAGTAGTCACGCTTGACCCGGCATGACCGTGACTGTGTCACTGCTACCAGATCGGATCTCAGCATCGTCCCAGCGCAACTGGCAGAGCTGCTTCGTCGACCGCTCCATGGTGGAAACATGCAAAGCATTATGAGCGCCATGATCCGGTGAGCCGTTCGTGCAATTGCATGGAACGGACGCATAACAATCGCGGCTCTCGGGCTACCAGATGCGGGTCTTGACTGCCCACTGCAACCATTGAGGGCGGCTGTACTCATACAATGCGATCTTGCTCGGTACATGAAAGCTCGCACCCACCGCCCGAATCGCCGTCCGGCTATGCATTAGGACGCCGAAGGTGGGTGTCTGTCTGACTATCGCTGCAGGGTGCTGTCCAGTGAACGGGGGGTGAGGAGGGAGGGTTCCATACAAGCCACAGAAGGTCACCTCGCACTGTACTCGAACTTGGCGTAACTGAATACACCGGTTGACTATAAAGCATGGTCTAGCGACATGCTCTTCATGGCCCCCTCGCGCTCAGCAGGGTTCAAGTACTATCCCAGTGAACCACACACATCGCCTCTTCTTCCGACGAGAGCGCACAGACTCAGTGCCGAGTCATGGGTGCAGCGTATAAATGCCATACTCCCTACTGCGTGTGCCCCGCCCTTCAAGATCCAGAAACACGAGATTACGCCATCTGTACCTCTGCACGAGGTAAAAAAAATCATCGTGCCACAAAGTGAGTGATTGCTTTATTTCGCGGCGCATACGAGTCACTCATCTATGTACTAGCGACACCGGGGGACCCGAGTCTCTACTCAACAAGCTCCGAATTTGTATACCGTATCTGAGTGATACCGGTGCCAGATGCCACTCACCTCAGTTCGTCACACGCTTGCCCCTGGAACTCATCTATCATATCCTTGGCTCTTTGCGCGGGGATAGCATGTCGCTGCTGCAATGCGCCCTCGTCTGCCGTTGTTGGTCTTCTATCAGCCTCCGAGTGATGTATGAGGATATCACCATATCTAGTCGACACCAGTGGCTTCAGTTCACTCGCTCACTGGGTAGGAATACTTCCATTCGGTCCCTCGTATCACTCAATCGCAGCCTGTCAGTATTGCAAAGTGCGCATGAAGGCGCTTTCATGCACCTAGTCCCTTTCATGCTTGGGAGCCGTCCGTCAAATATCGAGCACCTCACCCTCCAGGGCCACTCTCATAGCCCTTGCTTCACCGGGTTCGGCAGGCTCCCCCTGAAACATTCTAGTATCAGTGATCTCACGCTGCGGGATTGCACCTTCCCGAATCTCTGGACTTTCCGACGCATGTTGTGCGCCTTCCCCATGTTGTCGCGACTGGAACTCTCGTCCGTGAAGGTATTCCAACAGGATCACTTTCAACAGACTTGGACATCTCTCTCTTGCTACCGCTCAAATGTGGTCATGCCACAATTGAAGAGCCTCTCTGTCCTGGGTGTGGAGTCAGCCACGCTAGAGCTTATTGTCGACTGGCTGCTTGTGTCAGATGCACTTAGCGTGGCATGCGAGGTGCAGGTAGAGCAGGCTCTTGTTGCCCATGCACAGCCCATAATCCGGCTACTCAAGGCGATGGCTAGGTCTCTACATCGCCTGCGACTCATAGATTACCAATACGGTCAGTCAATATTTCCCTTATCCATTCTCTAGCGTATGTCGCTATGGAATCTGCGATCAAACGCTAACCATCCTGCGGCGTCACAGGTTATCTCACTCCATTCCTCGAAATATTCCGTGGCCAGAACCTGCCCATCGTGGAGCTCGGATACAAAGCCTTGGGTCCCATAACGAACCCTGTATATTCACCGCACTTGACAATAGAGAACCAAATACTGGGAGCTTTGACCAGTCTCGCCGGCTCACGTCTCGAACAACTCAGTCTGATGATTGATATACCTTCGGTAACAGCATGCTCGTTCGACGCCTTGATGAATCTCATCTCCGGAAACGATGACCATGCCGTCACGGAGTCTCTGCATGCTCTAATGCACTCGTGGCCTCTGGACAATCTCACAAGCGTGAAGATTGTCTTCAGAGTCGCAGCGGATCCATGTCCCAGTCAGAGAAGAGGAGCACAGCAAGTTCAGAATCCACTGTCCATAGTCCAAGTCCAGGCCAGAGCCTTGGACACACTCCGAACACTGTTATCTCCTTGGTATCGTCGTGGAATACTCTATGTATCCTTCCAGGAGCTCCACTCGAGACCATGACTGCTTTCCTAGTCCCCACCAGTCTCAAGGAAGCACAATCGGCGAAATCCGTCGAAGTCAGGCTCTCCACAAGGATCGCACACACAGGCGGACACGCGATCGCAATGTTGGTCATCACAGCATATAACATACTATCTATACAGAAACACTCACCTTCATTTCACCGCAATGCAGACGCATCGACAAGTGCATAGTCCCCATGACCTAACACTTCTCCCTGATTGGAATTGCAAACATCTCAGGAACCGGTGTACACCCTTCGTACTTGGGTTCAAACTACACATACAACATACGACACCGGGTATAGTATCCATCGCAAGAATCCGAACACCAGAGGGTAACAAGGGAACCGTACAAACACAACATTAGCACACATGTTATCCTACCTCTCGACACACCCTTCTGCCCAAATCTTGCTCTCCACCCACTGGGCATTACGGTCCAGGGGACACGCTATCAATGAGGTACCCGCAAGGGAGCGCAACGTAGAATATGCGCCCACAAGCCAACTGTCCTCGTGGCCCAAGACGCGAGGCGTCGCACTCCCACGGGTGGGACGACAGCTAATCCCAAGATGCCCCCCGTGAAGGGCCCATCATCCTGAAATCTAGCTCGTCAGGAGACGGTGGCACGAACGAGCGGACAGGCGACGATGTCAAGATGTGTCGGATCAGAACAGCGGAACCAAAGGGTGGGAGCAAGCAAATGCTACGGTGATCTTCGGCCAGAGGGGACCTCGCCCGGGAGCTCCTCGGGAGTGGACAAGTCCACCAAATCTGGGATACCACCAAGTCAATATCCACTTCCACCAATCCAGCGGCCACCAAACGACTAGAACGGCACTCACCTATGGGACTTGTAAAGGTCATCACATACGGATGCAGCCTAGGCGCGCCGCGCCTGAACCCCTCCCTGTTTGCACCCCATCCCCAGCCCTCACGCACGCGCCCCCGCTCGCTCTCGCTTACCCGCACATAATGCAGCTCGCTCGCGCCCTCGCGCAACAAGGGCTTCGCCGACACGTACGAGCTCGCCCGCCGCGCGACGCCGCTGTCGCCACCACTATCTGTCCACGCCGGCGTGTGTGGGGACGCCGGATGGCGCGCAGGCGGTGGCATCGTGACGCGCACTGCCGCGGGGGAGGACGGCGGAGACGCCGCGTTTTGGGGTACTTGTGGGGAGGAGAGAGAATGCGGAAAGGGGTGGCGCTGATAGAGGATGTTTGCGGCGTACTGCGCTGGTGCTTCCTGGGATGACGGGGAGGAGCCCATGGCAGCCGTCGTCGGCAGCAATATTTGTGACTGTGGTCGTGAGGGTCGTGGTGACGGTGGTGATCGCGGACTTTGGGGATATGGGAGGGAATGCGGTCGCGGATGTGAGTGCTGATCTCGTGGGTGGTCGTGTGGTGTCTGGTAGTGCACAGAGAGACCGGGGGCATGGAAGTATGGTGGTGCATCGCCAATTGGTCGTTTCTGTTCGTCTACTTCGTCCATCTCCTCGATTGTCCCTCCTCCGCCTGTGGTGACGTCCACCATGCTCTCAAATGGGCTCACAGCTGCGCTAGGAGGGTCACCCTCATAGGTACTAGGGCCGGGTATCGGGCCCATCCCTACACCGCCCGCTGTAGAATGGTAGTATTGCGCGTGACCGTGCCCGGGTGGTGTTCGCTGGAGCTGCTCGATGCTCGGAATGTGGTGGAGCTGTGGGTGGGAAAAGGCGCCCGCGTACTGCGGATGACCCGAGGAGTGGGTCGAGGGTGAGAAGGTGGGTGAGAGGACAGGGGCGGAATGGGCTATTGAGGGTGCATGAGATAGAGAGAGGGAGGGAGCGTGAGCAAGGATCGGGGTGCTGTGAGCTTTCGGTGAATGATGCACTGTGGAGGTTGATGTGGGCTTTGGTTTGTAGCCGGCCTCGCGCAGAATCGAGCGTGGAAAAAATATCTAGCACGTAGCACGGCGCTCGTTGGTACATGAATGAGCTGAGCCAAGAGAGGGGTACGCACGAGGAGGGTGATTGCAGATGAGACGAAGCAGCCAATGCCGCCGATCATAAGTAGAAAGTCTGAGAGAGACATTCGTCAAGTGGTACAACCACTTGAAAGTAGTCCTCCTTACCTGTAGACGCCCTACGTAGACAGTCAATGAGCATCGCGTGCAGGACATCAATACAAGCACTCACAAATTTGAGTTCAACGGATGTTTCTTCCCGTGGATTCCGTCAGCAGCGAGCATCAGCAGCGGCACCGTGAACAAGAAACGAAACACCACGCGCGCGAGCTGCGTCCGCCCACGCTATCAGCAGTGACCTGAGCACGCCGCAGAAAACGAGAACTGACATTAAGCTGGTAGAACGTCGCGAGTCGGACGACAACCGTTGGGTCCGCGCCCTCGGCCTTCACGTGCTTGATGAAGCGCGGGAAGCGCCAGAGGACGTAGAGGAATGCGACCGTTGTGCTCAAGGAGCCACACGAGCCGCTGAGGAAGATGTACGCGTCGACCTGAATAGTACGTGAATGGCTATTCAACACCACGCAGTGGATGGAGTTAGAAGGGCTGGGCGCACCGTGTTGAGGTTTTTTCGCGTGATCATGCAAGTAAGTGGCATGCCGATAATAGATACGATGCTTCCTGGAAGACACGTATTCTTTGGTGAGAGGCAGAGAAGGAATGGCGTCGTACATACCCCAGTACCAGAACCGGTACTCCCAGCTCTCAAACCACTCACCCTTCTCCGGCGTTTGATGAAGGAGGTACAACCAGAACGCAAGCTCTGGATATCGAACAACCGCGTCAGCAACGCGCCACAAGCCATGCATGAGTCGAAGACGCCACAGGGGTTCTCACCTTCAAGATGTGTCACACTTGCGTGAGGCAATGCGCTCCCTGAATAAGCTGCACTATATCAGGAGGAAGACGTCGGACTTACAGCTCGAGTGCCCAAGCGAAGCTTAATATGAAGTTCAGCGGGAGGACCCACGCCCGCGAGGACTCGCTATACATGTCGATGGGCCTCGGGAAGACTGTTCGCGCGCACGCATTCCAACGTAGACATCGAGCAAGACACGCAAGACCAGGCATGCATAGTGAGAACAAGCCAGGAGAGCGGGACAAGTGGAGATCCAAGTCGGTGATACAACAGATAGCCGAGGCGGGGGCGGGCAGAAATAGTACAGTTGATGGAGCACCCGCCACAAACCCGTGCACGGATACGCGTCGAGTCCAAAAATAGCCCAAGTCAAAGAATGTCAAGTGACGCGTCGGGAGTAACAAGACGAGGATAGTACGGTTAGTCAGGTCGACGAGAGAAACCAATGTCGCGCAGACATGAAGCCGCCGTGATGGGCGGCAGGCGCGGGGGATATTCCGAATCGGGTGGATGCGGCGAGAACGGGGAGGCCAGAGATGGCGACCACGAGACGGGAAGGCGACACGAGGTGTGTCCATACATCCACGAGCGACGTGAGCAAGCCAGTAGCGTTGATAGTAGCCCATCCATAGTGGATCCAGGTGAGGAAACCAGCGGTCAGGAGTGAGCCCATAGCGCAGAAACGCCACGGAGGTAGGCGGAGCGGCAGCCGAGAGGTGCCCATCACGAATGATATGAGCCCGGGGATGCCGCCGGATCAGAGCGTCGAGGGCGTCGGTAGAGCCAAATGTGACAGGTCGGAGCGACACGATAGGAGAGCCGAGGTAACGTCGGAGTTGGCGGGAGCAAGAACGGTTGGTGCGAGTGACCCAGGGCAGGTGACGAGGGGAGCAGGCGTAAGGAAGAGGTCAGAGAGGTCAGCGGAAATGAAGAAACAGTGAGTGATCCATATCTGATTTCGAGGAGGTAGCCTATACGCACTCGTATTTGTGGGTAAGACGACGAAGCCTGGGGAAGTAGAATCGTTAGGCGGGTAGTCATTCGAACAAAGACATCCGCAATGTACAGCTCGCGACTCGGATGAACGTACCTTCGCGATACTTGAGCACTGTGTAGGCAATACTGTATATCGTGAATAGTGGTACACTTGCGAGATAGGAATACTAGCATCCCATCGCGCATATATTGCGTCGAAACACGCATACATGGACCCACGCAAGTCAACAGAGCACCCCATGAGAAGGCAGCACGGATAAAACGGGTGGAAACGACGCACGGTCATGACACGCTTGAACGCGCCAGGTTGGCGACCAGCCGACCACCGGAGGCACTGGAAGCGGTCGTAGCTCCAGAGGTGATAGATCAGAAAGCCAAGGAACTGCCCAACAGACGACGCAGCCCATCCACATCATACCAGAACACAATGTCGTTGTACGGATTCAAAGACCGTGCGGTCCAGGCAAGACGTAGATGGAGCACGCGGACGAGAGAAGTAACCACGCGGGGTATCGCACATATATGGTAGAAAAGAGTCTTTAGGGTTAGCCTCGTTCAGAGAAGCAGAGGCGTAACGTTACGCACGAGAACGGAGAGGATGGTCCACAGGAGGTACGCGGTGGGCGATGCGTTGCTCATTACTTGGCCCCGCCAGGGCGGCGTGTGTGCGCGTCGGGGGCGAGACGCGCGCGTTGTCCGACGGCAGATGCGTATTCGTGTGCGCGAGGTGGTCGTCCACGACGGCGAGGAGGCCAGGAGGGGCAGCGCGGAGGGCGTACGGGGTGCGGGCGAGGTGGACGAGCAGAGAGGGCGTAAAAGTCGAACACGGAGGACGCGAGCGGACGAATGAGCCACCCACGGCTCGTTCGATCCAGGCACGCCGTCTCCCCGATTCGCCTAGTGACCCCCGCCAGGCGCCCGGACCCTCCCACGAAGATCCCATCGGGCACAGTACGCGATGTCCCAATCTGGTCCTAGTCCTTAGGTAATTCGTTGTTCCGGGGCCCGCCCCGCCTCACGCTGATCCCAACACCGACGAGGGCAGACGCAAGGCGGTGTCGTTGTAGGTCCCGCTCTTTGCCGCCAGGCCTGCTGTTACCAGGGAACAGCGTGCAAGAAAAGCAACGGAGCAGCGCAGGATGGCCATCTTCCGCTCGGTGACCTCGGCCTATCATCTCTTCAGTCAAATTGGCGTGTGTACGGTTACTTTTAGGGAGCCCACTTTATCACAGTCTTTTCTCAGCATTCTAAATGTCGTTCGCATCACTAACCAGCCCCGTCACTGCTACGGGAGGGCCCAGCGCTGCTTGCCACAGGATTGTCTCTTGCCGACATGATGTCCGGACTGTGGATCAAGCATCGCACAGACGTGCCGCGATGCCACAGGCTCATGGCACTACATGGCAGCAACCAGGCCGCTACGCTCTCGTGTCCTATTCTTCTCAGCGGCGAATCCAGCTCCTCCCGTCCTGAGGACAAGACCTGACGGCATTCTGTGGTTCAGTAGCCGGGCCTCGTCAAATTGGCGGCGAGAATCCGTAGTGCTTAGGTACCCGCACCCTTCCTGGGAATGCATGGAATGCGCACTCTGGGCTTCTCAATACACAAAAGTGCGCCTACCGCTCTACAGAGTACAATGACGGAACGAAAGGAAGGGGCATTGCCTGAAGGAATGCGTTGTGAGACTTTAGATCTCTTCGGCTGCGCTGCGGTTCCGGCGGTAGTACTGACTGAACTCTAGCTTGTAGTATAGTGTCTTCTCAATCCTACGATATCAACTCCGTTTCTCAAGAAAATGGTGTCTCTGACCAGCCGCCCATCGTATGTCCGGTGCTGACGTACGGTACGAAGACCGCAGTACGCATTTGATATCACGAGGGTTGTGTTCATTTTGTGAGATGCCGTCTTTTCATTCTGCGTGCCATTCAGTATGTGAGTGCAGTGCGCCGAGGCAACGGAATCAATACAAGCACACCTCGGAGCTCTTACGGCGCGTCCATCCTCTCCGCCCTATCTAAACTCAATCCGGACCATACACATAAAGCCCGTCCCCCGAGATCAGTACGCAAACTCATCCGTATCATCGCGTCATCACCGCCCAGATTTTCCTGGTGCTCAAGGGAGCTTCGACCGCCCGCGAACGATCTGTTCCATCCACCGAAGCCAATCCGACAACAGGTGATATCCTGGCTCGCCCGTTGCTTCCTCGCCCACCCTTGTCCCTTCCCCTTCCGCGCATCCCCTCAGATCGATCCAAGCAGCTCGCCAAATTACCTCTTCACCAGCATCAAACTCTAGCTTTCCTGCTGACCGGGATTGCTGGTACCTCTCTGACCCCCTCCGCTGAACTGAACAACATGCCCATCATGCCGCACACTCTCCCGTCTCCGAGCCCGTTTCTCTCGTGCCCCGCACTCCGTGAGTCCGTCCTCAACTCCGTCGTAGCAAGAAACGTTGCATCCGCCACCGTATCACGACTCCTATCACCCACCTAATAACGCCACAGAACCGACTTCCCTGCCTGTGGCGCGCAATCCGCCGCCGCAAACCATATCTCGCCCTAGCCCCGATCACTCGCCCCGCCGGGAGGCTCGGGCGTGCCAGTCAGGGCGCGCCCGCCAGCCGGAGGGGCGTGGGCCCTTATCTCCAGGGGCGCGGACCCAGTGCGTATGTACTACGGTCGATACGGGCTGTCAGTGGAGGTGGGAGGAAAGCTTGACTGCGCTTTGCTGCGCGGGCGGTGCCGCTTCGTCACCGAGGGATCGCGTTTGTCAACGCGGGGCGTTGAGATGTCCTCGCAATAATTGGCCGGGAGGCTGATTCTTAGGCCTTTCCGCCGTGCGAGAGGTGATACTTTTTCTGTCGTAGTACAGCCCGATGGTCCCCTCACGCGGATACAATACATCCCATGGCCCGGGTACAGTGGCCTTTGGGATTATACCGTCGCAGTGTTCTTGCTTGCCTACTATAGTAATACGGAATCAAGTATCAACTCCTTGGCCGACCCAAGCAGGGCCGCAGTGACTAGAGTAGCATCACTGATACTCTTGGCTACTTATCCGCGCCCGCCTAGTGAGCTCGGCGTGTTCAGTGACGGTGCTTCTGATGCTGCGTCATGCCCCTGAGGCTTGCATGGCAGGCGAGGGCAATATGAGAAGGATCCAGCGCAAAGGGAAGATCGCATTATATGATACAGCGTACATGCGTTCGTTCGTTCGAGTATCTCCGTCATTCTTCACGGCGCAGACAGCACCGTCGACATGAACTGCTCGTAGTTCATCTGCACCCAGCCGTCGCGGTCAGTATCGAGGCGCTGGAAGGACTCCGTGAGCTGCTTCACGGCGACACACGCGCGCACGAAGCGGTCGAACGTGATGCCCTGCGCCATGCCGGGACCAGCGGCGCCTTGACGAATGTCTACCCCGGCGGGGTAGCGCAGTGAGCGCAGCGTCCTGGGCGGGGAAGAGGAGCGGGGAGGACGCACCGTACTTGCGCTCGAGCTGGTCGAGGAGGCGCGGCGAGAGGTTGTAGCCGAACTGCGTGAGCGCGTCGCGCAGCTCCCGCACGTCGATCGTGCCCGAGCGGTCTCGGTCGAAGTGTCGGTAGACGTTCTGCCAGTCCTTGATGTACTTCCATAGGCCGGCGAACTGTGCGCTCCGGGGTCAGCGAGTGGTCCGAGTATATAGGGTGCATGCGGCGCATACTTCGTTGTAACCAATGGTTCCGCTGCGATCGACATCCTGGTGGTATGGTGAGCCATAAACGTTGGTAAGGGCCCTCTGCAAGAACTCACGAAGATGGTCATGAGCATCTTCACCGTGTCGAGGTCAAAGGGCGTCCAATCGCCATTGATGAGCGCCTTCTCTGTGGACCCGCGCAGTTTGGTCAAGCCCCCTGTGCAACTCTGGCACCACGACGAGGACTTACGGAGTTCATGGGCACTGATTTGCCCACTTCCGTCGGTATCAACGGCAGTGAACCAGTTCCACAGTCTGTCAAACACATCCGCCAATGCGCCCCATTTAGTAGCACGCTCCCGCTACGTCACCAGTGGCACTACTCACTGAGGGTCAGCCCCAGGCGGCGGTCCTCTCGGTCCTCTGGGAGCAAATCCACCGGGCTCGCCTCCCGCTCCGTAGCCTCTGCTACCATATCCAGGTGGTGGGGGACCTGGTGGGGGTGCATACCCGCCGCCGCCGTACTAGACCATGCCGATTGTTATCAGCGACATATCAGCAGCTAGTGCACTCCAGAGCTTACTCCGCCGTAAGACATTGTATGCTGGGTTGGGTGTAAAGTGTTGTGTGCAGTGAAGTTGGTGGTTGGAGGCAAGAGCTTATAACAGGGGTCTGGGTGACGGAGGCGATGGTATCGGTTGGTGGCTGTAGGTGGATCGCCACCATCGAGTGACTGCGTGCCAAGCCCACCACCGCCGCGAGAGACGCGCACCGGCACTGCGTCACGCGAGACGCGTCCTCCACGTGGTTTGCGCCCGCGACCAGGTGATCGACGCGCTTCGGCGCCAACACGCGAGCAACGCGTGTTCCGACGACCTGCCACACAACCCTGCTCATAATATTCATCTGGCGATATTTACAATCTTACAATTTTTTCAAAACTCTGGGTGAAAAATGCTCTTTCGATCGCCCGAGGATCAAGACCGCAGAACCACACAGGAACTCATCGTCCTGCAGCTACTGGAAGGCGGCGTTGACACGAGGGCGCTGCGGCGTGTCCTGATACCTTTGCCGAACATTTATGAAGTGTGCACGACTGTTTGCAGACCTCTGCTTAGACACCAACTAAAACTCGGACTCTATAGGAACTCGTCATCGCAGCCAATGAGACCTTTGATTACCCGGTCGGCACATCCCTACGCTTATACACGCAAGAACTCGCAGGAAACAAGGGGTGGAACGTCGAGATAACGAGTTCTGTGTGGGATGCGGTGAAGGGGACTCTGACCTCGGTTATTGTGGAGCCGAAGGACGCCAGCTTGCAAGCGAAGAAGACACCACGGAAGAGCATCATGCCTCCTCTACCGGATCGCGTAGTCACGCACGATGCAGGGTCCGCGCCGACAAAGGAAGTCCTCGATGCTGCAAGGCGGCTCTCGCGCATGAGCGTTGCCCCCGGAAATGCACAGCGCCGTGCATCCCGTCGCTCGTTCGCTCCGCGAACCTCGCTGGCCCCGCCGCCCACGAACGATGAGCAAGTAGGGGCCGCGTCCGAACGCCGAGATACAGTTCAGGAAGAAGCGGATGACGACGAAGAGATTGTCTTCCGAAGCAGGAGTACCAGTAAGCGTCAAGTCATCGCCTCGGAGGATGAAGACGATGAAGAGGACTTCGAGGACTCGGACGAGGATTCGGAGGCCAATGACATGATCGATGACGAGGCCATTGAAGATGATCTCAGAGATGAGGGTCTGGAAGAAGAAGACGCAATCGAGGGTGTAGGCGAACGCGAAGGCACCTTCCTCTCCGCCAAAGGGAGCCATGCAGAGAGGGCATCGTCCCAAAAGCCTGCCCCGCCTGCACCCAAGACTCCAGCCTCGAAAGTGGCACGGCGCACGTCGGAGCAACGTACAAGTGGTACGTGCCTTTCTACGTACCATCAATGCGCATGCTAGACATAACCTGTAGTATCCCGCCCCGCGCCATCTCCGAAAGTCAAACAGGAACGCGAAGCCCACAACAGCGCTGCTCCCGGATTCAAGCAAGAGAAGCCCCAGGATACCGTCTTCCGCGGTGAGCACACCGTCTCCGCGCGCTGCCGCCTTACCCCTTCCGCGCTGACACCCGTCCACCCAGCGCCGCCGCGCACGCAGACGCAGCCCGAGGGCCGCTTCGTCATCACGATCGAGTACGACGACGGCACGGGCGAAGAGACCGAGACGAGGTTCATGACGCGCGGGCGCCACACCGTCGCGAAGGTGCTCACACAGGCCTGCCGCACGTTCGACATCGAGGACCTCTATGACAGGCGAGTCTCACTCGGTTCCGCGGTGCGGGGTATGCTGACTGCGTCACAGGGCAACGTTGGTGTTGGCGCTGGAGCTGGAAGAGGGCGGCGAGATCGTCGAACATCGTTTCGTGTGCCCGAAGGAGGAGACGATGGTGGGAGTGGGCGCGGAGGCGGAGTCGAGGTTCATTGTGCAAATAGACGATGCGTGAAGGTTTTCACAATCCATTGGGTTCCGGAGAGTGAAGTAGTACTGACATTTCGAGTGTCTGGGAGTTGGCTATAGGCATCGATATTACATAACAGGAGAAACATGCGATAACTTGAAGTTACCCGCCATATCGAGTAAGTGGAGAGAGGGCGTAGAGTGAGCAGTCCGCTTTAATGGCAGCATGCGCTCCCATTGCAAAGTGTAGAAGAGCTACTCCAAAAGTATTCTTCTTCGCTCGTGCTAGTGCTTGTTGTTTTCCTGACGACTTTGAACTTATGCGCTGTTCTCTTATGCTCCCGGGAGGCGTTGGCATCGGATGCAACCGCAGGTCGAGTATGATCTTCGGGTACAGATGCCCATGGCAGCGTGTATGAAGGGAGATTCCCGTTACGTCCCTGATTGTCTTAGAGCACGAGAGCGGGGATGAGCGGACGGACATACCGTAGGATGTATGTTCTCTACGACAGTGACAGTGGACTCCCGAATCGATGGACCTAGGCCACCATCGACTTGAAGCTGCGGCCATCCTGCTATACACTGAGCTGCTAGACTGTAGAAGAGCACATCAAACATTGCGAAGCCACAAGTGTAGTCATAACTCACGTATACAGTATGGAGAGACTAGTTAGTAGGCTGATGCGTTCGGCTTGCAAGCGTTCCCTGGCCTCCGCCGCATCAGCTCTCTTGTGGAAGAACCAGCCCAACGTCCAGTATGAGCGCTTCAATGCGCTCATCCGGTCTTCCTTTCCGAAGGCCCTCTTATACGGCTCTATTTCTGATAGATACGCCGCGGTCATCCTCTTGGATGTCTCGATTCTCTCGCGGATCGAGGAGGCAAGACTGGAGTCACCGCAGCGCTCAGCAAAGGGAATGGCAATCCGTTCCGCGCATTCAAGCTCTGTCTTGAAACGGTCTATATCTTCGACGGTCCTGCGGTAGTCAGCGGCTGACCCGCGAGCGTCATTCAGGGCGATGCGTATATTGTTGACCATTACAATGAAATCGAGGAGGTCTCCGACACTGATGGGTGTTGACATAATTCACCAAACTGGCAAAGCCTGAGTTAGTAATACTTGCTGGGCGATGTGGAAGACGTACCCCTCGGCTTAGTGAGAACGCATTGGAACCTACACTTCAGGTATTGCGCGTGATCTGTGCTGTCCGCCATTCCACAGTCGCTTTTATACATGGATGGGGTTGTGTCCAGACGATATCCCACATATAATGTGTTTGGTAGTCGCAGAGTGCATGACAAACCTGGTGGAAAGGTGGACAGTATGCAGGTGGCAGGTGGACTCGGACTCTCCTGGTCCTTCTGATAGGCGCCGCGGTACGTCATTCGACGGTACCGGTGGGTTGCACTTGTACGATGACCTGGGCCCGGGATAGATCCTCCAACGCGTACAGAGGGGCAAGCCTTGGCGCAGAGGAGTACATGGCCCTGCGCTGCACTTGCGTGCTGGTTACTTCGTGATTCGGGGATAGCCCAGACACTCATCCCAGTTTGAGGCCGGCTGCGTGATTGATGTCACCATATGCACATAGTACCTCCGGGCGCGAGGTTCAAGAAGATACCTCCGTAGAGAAGCTTGGGATTTGTCTGGAGTGCCTGTCGTGGCTGTCAAGGCTCCGCAATATCGTAAGTCTTGATATGAATCTCTGATACAATGCGGTACAGTGATTCAGGCGCGGCTTCGCGCTGCACGCCACATGTATCTCCGAACAGTATAAAAGGCTCCTTCGTCCTGTGTAAGACCCTAGCTCACCTTCTTCTCTTCGAGCTCCATACGACAGCAGTGGTACTGGCTGGTGAGCACGAGGAACGTTTTGCAGAGGGTCATGATTTTCTGACATTCTGCGATAGCCCTGCTTGATTCTTCGACGACCTCCGCTCCTTCATCCGCTCAACGAAACATAACGAACCACCACTTCACTCCCGAATATGCGCCTCAGCTCCGTGCTTGCCTTGACCGTCGCCACGTTGGCTGCATCGCCAGCCCTGGCGTCGTATGCTGATTTGTGGGTATATCTGGCAAGTACACTTGTGATCGGAAGATCCCTGACAGCCTCTTTCGCAGCGACGTGCGAGACGATGTCGCTTCCTTGTACGCACGTACGAATGAGGTACAACATCCACATCATTCGTAGCTGGAGGTTCACTCATCCCACGGCCTTTTCCAGGTCCTTCACCCTAATGCCAGAAGTGACGAGCTCTCGATGGGCGTCGAGGCGAGAGACCTTAAGCAGTCGGCGTCGTACAACCATTTCCGAAAGCTGCATCCACAGGCTAGGGATCTCAAGCAGTCGGCGTCCTACAACCACTTCCGCAAGCTTCATCCCCAAGCCAGGGGTCTGAAGCAGTCCGCGTCGTACGATCGCTTGCGCAAGCTCCATCCCCAAGCCAGGGATCTCAAACGGGCGGCGTCGTACGACCGTCTCCGCAAGCTTCATCCTCAAGCCAGGGACCTCAAGCAGTCGGCGTCGTATAACCACTTCCGCAAGCTCCATCCTCAGGCAAGGGACCTGAAGCAGTCGGCGTCGTACAACCACTTCCGAAAGCTGCACCCTTCTCGGGAGCTCGACGGGTCGCTCTACCTTGACCTCGATTGAGCACAGCGTGGTAGCCTGCTGGGGTTGGGGCCAAGGATATAGGCTGATAGTGGGCGGTCATTGTATTGTGATGCGTAATTGATTAGCGGATCGTCGAAATGATGGGTGGGCATCGCGCGCAACGGTAGCGCCATTGGCTAAGTGAGCCTTTTCCGAGCCGTCTGCGACCAAGGCAAGTCCATGACGTGCATGACACGCCACCGGCCCTCCGATGGTGGGTCTCACTCAATGTCTGTCATGATTGTACTCGCTACCATTGATGCAGGACGCGATCTCTCATTTTGCAACCTCACACTGCCAGGATCCTGCGATCTGTTTCACTCGTCGTTCATCCTTTGTGTCTTGGATTACTCGTGCTCGAAACGTTAGTAGTCTTGGTGTCCTGACCAGTATCTAAGTAGTAGTCGGCGTTCATTGCAATCTCGACTGCGATTGCATCAGACCACCGTGAGCTTTCTAGCGGATCGAACTGGTCACTATCGCTTTATGAAGCCCGGTTGTATCAGTACACTGGCAATCACGAAATTCGATAGGAAGCCAGGAACTACATAGAGGAATCGACGTTGTTACTTCACGCCGCACGTTCGCGATTCCGTCTTCGACAAAGTGTGAGCCTCCTATGTTTGTGATTACGATTACGACCAAAACCCCCAGGCTACCGCCGCCGCCGACCTAGGCTACGCGGATATGGAGGCTACACGGATGGCAATACGCGGCTCCTTCAGCTCCCGCGAAAGTCCAGCCCTGGTGGGACACCAACCCAGGATGCATAAAATGCGGGCGAAACCAAGCGGATTCCTCACTATCATCCACACTTCGCACATCCAGAGAATAAGCAACCATGACCACATACACTGCTGCCGCCGCTCTCCGCTCTGCCCTAGCTGGTCTAGGCTATCCCTGCCCCGCCCTCGCCCGCATGTGCTCGCTGGCCGAGTACAACGCTCGTCGCCGGGCACTCGAGCTGTCCCGCTCCTCAAGCAGCGGTCCGAGTAGCAGGGAGGCAAGTGCGCTACCTTCGCCATCTGCGGAGACTATAGTCTATCCTCGTCTAAAGTAGGTATCGCTCACCTCATGGCGAGATATCTTCCTGACTGGACTCCCATCCAGAGCTCGCGCCCCCAATGCCCCCGTCACTCCGATGGAGGTCGGCGACGAGTTCGAGGATGGCTACTTTTCCGGATTCGAGAGCTATCTCAACGCTCCCGCCCGCACACACCACCTTCGCACCGAGCACGCGCGCGCCGTTCCCGCGCACGTCCAAGATACCGAGAGTGTACTCGGCAAGCTGGCCTGCGTTGGGCTCGGCCTCGGGCTCCCTGCCTATGATACGGCGATCACACCCTCGCCACCGACGTACGCCACCGACTCTGTCGACGTCGACGACGTCCCCACAAGCCCGACCACCGCCCTCGAGTCGGGCCGGGACGCCACCCTCAGTCGAGCTCAGGCTGGGCGCACATGGGACAGCTGGCCGCCCGCAGCACCGTCCCCGTCAATGCTGCCCAGCCCCACGCTGGCATTTGGCCCACCGATGACGACCACGTTCTCGAGCAGCCCCGCGTGGCCTCCGGTGTCGATGGCGCCCTCTCCGTCGATGCTTCCGAGCCCACGTTTCGCGTTCATGGGCACTCCGGGAGAGACAGGGTGGCCTCCGGTAGCACCATCGCCTTCGATGCTGCCGACGCCAAAGTTTTGAAACTCGGACATGTATCGTAGAGTCATGCCGTGTGTAGAGCTAGTTTGACTAAAATGGACAGTCTTTTCGGGAAAACACTACTATTCTGCGTGACTGAGAGGCGATCTTCAAGTGGACTGTCAGAGCTAATACAGCATAGACGCGAGTGAGCGACCTGAGCTGAACGCCACCGCACGGCGATATCGGTTCGGCAACTGCCGGTCGCCAGAGGCGCCTCTTTCACAATAAGTAATGGCACTAACGCCACAGACGAGGTCGGGGACGACACACTTGGACACACTCCCCACCCGCGTACATGCGCCAAAAATGCAGACAAAGATCGCCACTAACTCTGCTGCACAAGTGAATGCGAGCGTGCTGACAGCGAATTGCGGAGCGGCGTACTGATGTGTGTGCTGGGGAGTGGCGTAGGGGCGAGGGGGGACGGGGACGTGTACCGGGCTGCCCGCTGTGAACATCCACCGCGAGTACGCGTCCCTCACAGACTGCGGATATCAAGCTCTCCCGTGCGTCCAATTCCAATAGACACACATTCCATCACGACAGAATACATCCGAAATGCCAGAGACTCTTCCGTGCGGTGCGCTATGCCCTGGCCGAAGCTGTTCACGTCGTCCCGGGCTCTCTTTCGCCATACACAGATGCGTTCGCAACGATGATCCAATGACGGAATGACTGGTAGGTGTATAACACGTTCACGTCCGGTGGGCCAAGATTGATGTCAGACCGGAGACGGACGCACAGAAGCTTCTCCTGGGCTTCCCCCCTGGCCGGTCGTCCGCGCAGGTGCATCGCCACCCCTGGAAAGGGCCAACCTGACCCTACAGCCCGCGCCAGACGACGTACATGCGTCCTCCGCGTGTCCATTCCTCTGCTTCGCGAGCGCGAGGAAGCATTTGGCGGTGCCGTCGGTCGGGCTTGGAAGGCAGAGCCTCGCAGTATAAGAGGGCCCCTTATTGTTTAGTTGCCACCCAGAACCCCGCAGTCCCCTGATAACCTCGTCAGCACACAGCCACTCATACGAGACCACGGCACGCACACCTCATCACCATGTCCCAGTCCGACACTGGCTACGACGTCTGGGGCGTCGTCGCAAGTGTGTTGAGTCTTCTCGTCTTCATCCCTGGTTTCTTCAACCACCTCCCTGCCCGAGAGGCCGAATACTTCGATGACGCGCTCGCCGACACGCGCTGCGTGCTATACGGATACATCGAAGACGGGTGCCTGGACAGCAGCTTTAACTTGAAGGTCACCCTTCAGCTGAGCACGTAAGTATTGCTGTCCAGTCACATCCCTGCACGTTCTCATCAATGTGTTCAGTATCATGGATGAAAGTCGGATCATCGATGCCTATCGTACCGGCAACTTCTTCCATCAGGTCGTTGGGCTGCTGCGTCTGTATTCATACAGACTTCAGCACATGCGTGAAGATGTGGAGAAAATACGCACTAGCATCAAGGTATGTGGGCTGCATGCAGAGTGTTCTTCTACCTTCAATTAAGTATTGTTACAGATGCGCGCCGCTGAGACACTGGGGCGGCGCGTGCTTGAACACGCTGTCCAACCTGCAAAGCAAGAGTATTCGCCCTCGGACGGAGGTTGTACAGACGATGTCGCATCGTCAGCAGACTCAACACTCCAGGGTGAAGATGACATCGAAAAGGCTCTACACTCAGAGCGCAGTACGCGGGACCCTCCTGCGTATTGTGCTTCGTTTGTAGACCAAACGAAGCAGAATACACCGAAGCATCGCGGGTGGCAAAAGATGGCGAAGGTATGCGCTCGCAACGCTTGTATCCGGAGGAGATGACTCACGATCACATCTTACATAGAAAGCACTAAAGAGGGTTGTACGCTTCAGCAAACGGCGTTGAACGACACCCCGTAGCACTCACCCGCCGCCTTGCCTGCCCGCTCGTCGTTTGTGGAGAACACAAACTTTCCTGCCCGATCGTTAGATCTGCAGATCCCACGCCTCATGTGATCGCGAGCGATCGCTTCCCTGGGATCTTCCCACGTTTCCCCGGCTCGTCTCCGTTGCCTTGTTTTCCTCCTTGTTCCTCCTCCCTCGCCCCTACCCTCTCACTGCGCTCTGCGCTGTGTCGTATTATCCCACGTCCTGCCCCCTCTTTCCCCATTCTGTTCACGTCGTAGTCTGTATTACCTGTAACACTTCTGTCAGCCTGCGAATCAATGCTCCGGGGTGCTCCTCGCCTACTGGTGAGTCTGAGCTCCCGGTGCCGTTTGTTTTGTCAATGAAACGGGAGGATGAGTGTGGTGCTCGAGCGACACGGGATATATAAGTATAATCCACAAGGATTGTTCATGCGCTTTGTCTTGATCCTAGGTCGTGCTTGTTCGACGTCCGTAGGCATCGTTGTAAGCGTTGCTACACTCCTGTGCTTGTCAATGGACGCCGCCGTCCGACATTGTACAATGTGACTCGCGAGCGGAGGAGTTGTGTCATATCTTACGGACCGTACCGCGCCGCCAATCAGAAGCACGTAGGAAGCACGGGTGCTTCCGCCTTCTTCAGGTAATGCTTGTTCTCGCATCCTTGAAGCTCGAGGTTCCATCTAATCGATCGTTGCCCTCACGTCAGAGTCAACAACAACAGGAACCACCATGCGCATGCAGGCATTTGGGTCCAGCGAAGCGAAATCTTTGCCCTTGACAACGCCTACCGTCTTCACGGCACACTGCACATGTTCAACATGTGTTGGGCGACGGACAGTGAATGATGTTGCTGTTTTGGCCTTACACGGACCCGATTTCCTGGGGCCAAGCCGATTATAGCGAATGTTCGAGGGTGGGAGGGCGAACGTTGTAGCGGTCTTCGTATGGACTGTGAGTGTGCACTACCATGGGTCATTGTTCCTTGTGGCGCTGGCTCAGGTAAACTGAAAGATTGGGCATGCAGGCCAGAAGACCACCCTCAGAAGCCGACGGCACCTCGGGCTATGACGACTTCCGGCTTCGTTACTCGGCTGGAGAACATCAATGACCAGTGTTCATGCATGAGTGAATGAGCCGCACAGCCTGCCGCTGGCATGCACAGCATGCGGCGGTGCGTTGGCAGGGTGGACGACGGTGGGCCCAGAGCCTACGTGTTCTTTGGGCCCTGGCCTCATACCTTGCCCCTGGACGTGGTGTGTCTCCACCATCACTTCTTTGCACCACTCAACTCCCACAAGACACCAGATGGCGAGAGCACTTCGTCTCGTAGATCAGGCTGATCCTAGCCCATATCCCGCATCGCCAGAAGGTGGCATGTGATTGCCGGACAGGACCTGACAATTCCACCTTGCACTCCGAGATCGCGAGTCCGAGCCTGTACGAGGCCAAGAATCGAGAACGAGCTGACGCTACCCTCCTTGCGGGTGGTGGGCTCAGGCGCTTCGTGTCTGAGAGCCAACGCAGCTCGTCCCCGACTAGTGACTATGACATCTCACCAGCGGTTCCTGCAGACGACATGTGCTATGCATCACATCTCGTGACAACCATCTCGAATCGCGTTCTTGTCGATGTTGTGGAAGGTATCGTGGACTTCACGGAGGTGAAGGGGGTAGTGCCGGCCTTGCTTGCTGGGCACAGTATCACTACCCTCGTCGGGGGTTCATGAAGCCGTCGTCATCTTTGACTCCTGAGTGACGTCCTACGTTCTCCCGGCTGCGGCAAATCGCAGCATACATGAGCGCAGATCTGTCCCGCACTCGTACCCTACATCCGCGACTGGAGGCACCTGTGGCGCTCCTCCCTTCTCCGCATCTACAGACCAGTACTCATGCTTTGGTCTGTCTCCGAAGCTATACCCAGCGTGTCTGTGTCGCGGTTGTGGCGCGTAATCAACACGATGTCTAAGGCAATACTTCGGGAGCGCTATCGCAACTACGACGCTCGGTTCGAGTGGTAGCCCGAGCAACAGCTGTCGAACGTGAGCGCGACTGAGCATTTTCGTATCAGGTGGTGCCCTCATCATAATCCCAGCCAGGGTCTTGTATACAGCCCTGAGGCATTTCGGCGGTATGCAGACCACCAGCCCAGGGATCGGCGCATCCCTTCGTGACGCTAGTTGGACTTCGAGTATACGGGTCTACGCACTTGGGGGCAATATTGCTGGAAGGCAGATTACTGGTGCATGCAACCCTGTGCGGCCCAAACTCCTACGATTCCACCCTGTGTAGGGCCACTGGAAATGCTGGTTCGGAATTTAGCTATTTCGTGCACGCTGACCCTTCCTCGCACGGAAAGATTCGGCACACTTGGTACATCGCTGAGCTTTGCTGTGCGAGCAAACAGCACGCGAACCACTGAGCTATCTGAGGTCAAGAATAATGAGCGGTTCAAGACGACATTCGCTGCGTTCCCAGAACTACAAAAGCACAAGAAGCAACGCAAGCCCCGGGTGCGACTCCTGAGGCATCTACCAGCTGTGCTGTTCCAACGCGTACGCATTCACCATCGTGTATAAAGGGCACACTCATGAACCCGGTCCTCTGCTAGGTGTCTCGATCTTCTTGCCATGTTGCTCAACATTATCGCCGATTTTGTCGTCGGTACTCGTTCTGGTGGCTCGGAAGCACACTACCAGCAAACCATGAAGGAAATCGCGCACCACCATCTCAATCTCGACGTCATCAAGGACCTTGCGACGGCCTTAACTCACGGACGCGGTCCTGACACCGGCGTCTCTGATCATATCGAGGCATCCAAGGCGACCATAGCGCAATGCTTAACAAACTTACGACGCTACGAGAGGGCGCTCGGAGTGGACAGCAGGCTGAACCTGCTGGAGCGCATGTACTGGAGGACCCGCTGGCACCTCTCCGGCGGGGCCGCTCAAGCCGCCGAGGCGAGGCGGCGCATGTCGGAGGATCGCGCGAAGCTCGCTGTCTATGTCGTCCAGCTGACCTTGTATGTGCTCCTGGTGTCTGTGCACAACTCTCTTGGCTGATATGGCCTTTCGTAGACAGGCTGTGCAGCGGATCCAGTCATTGTCGCTGGATGTCAATCCTAGGGCACAGCAGGCACCGCTGTGCGGCATTGGTCTCGACGAGATAAGACGCAATATACATAGCCAATAGCTCATACTCTCATACTTGTGCAGAGCTATCGTGAGGCCATTGACCTGTACCTTGCGAAGCATGACGGCGGAGACGTCGGGGCATTGGTGCGGTACGACCACGATATGCCGGAATCTGCAGAGCTACAGAAGATTACGCCCGCTTGCGACGTCAGCCTTGATGGCGAACGCGCAGGAGGTAGCAGCACCACCTCGCCGTCATTGTCATCGGGTGGCATCGAAAGTGCGCAATGAATTAGGTCGTGCCAACTTGAGGTGAGCACACGACGCGCAGCGCGAATCATGCCTGTTGATTGACCATGCCTCATCTGCAGGGCTGCCGTGCCTTTTAATATATGGGATTCTATGTAAGCAGCATATCTATGTATGAACCACTTGCGCACCATATACTGCTTAAGTGCGCCAGTCGACATCGCTCCGAACGAATAGCGAGTCTCCTAGCAGATACGCGGCACAGCCAACAAGGACGCGCCCTCGTGTAGAGAGGACGTACCATGCCGACCATGAGGTTAATACACGACAATTGCTCATGCGGCGCCATGCCATGCCGGTGCTCGAGCATTGTCCATGTATGCTAGGAGCATCCCAGTCCAGCACGGCGATAGACGCGTGGGGCGGTAAACACAATGTCCTAGAGAACAAGCACTTCCTGGCCGGTCATGACATGGCCCCCGGGCCTTGTTATGTCTTCTCTGATCTGAGGGTAACCATCCAAGACCTCTTGATCATGCAGATAACAACGGCGCGCGATGCCCACGAAGCCTCAACAAGCACTTGCCTGCTGGCAGTTGAATACAATGACGCCCGCATGCGTCGCCGTTCTGACTGGGAACATAGGCACAGCACTGGACAAAACACGAGGCTCATCCGAAGGGGGCTGTTCTTGCAATGACACCCCACTTCTCAAGTGTCGTGCCGGGATCGCGCGCACGCATGTTACAATCCGAACAGCACCGGGAGCTCAGACTCGCCGAAAGGCAAGGAGCACCCCAGTGACTACAATTGGTAGATGTGGGGTAGTAGTACAGCACACTTGAGCTATTACTACGCGAAGCTGGGGGGCAGGGGAGGGGGAAGGAAGGGGGTTCCAAAGCAGAAAGCACAGGGAAAGACATCCATCGATAGGGAGGAAGGAAAATGGGAACGTGGGAAAGTTGAACGGCGGGGGCCGTTAACTCGATCATGTGTGGCGTGGGATCTGAAGATCTCACTATCGACGGACAGTCGAACAGTGAAGTTTGCCATCTTCAACCCATTCCGCGAACGGGTGAGCAAGACCAATGGGTGAGTGCTGCGCTACAGCGACGTTGACCGTCGCTTCTTGAAGCTGAGGGCGTTCTTAAACGCATTCTATACATGGGTTTGATCAGTCTCTTGTCAACTCGTTTGAACTTGCTTCAACATACCTTCACTTTGGTCTTCAATCCGCGGCGCTTGGGTGTATTATGTACAGTTTTGTCAAGAAACTCTGCATAATACGCAGGAGCGTCCTGGGTATTGTGCTTCTTGTTTAGAGCTTTCTCAACGTCCTCTTCATCCTGGAGGGTAGAACTTGCTGATGACGAGAGATCGTCTACGTAGACCTCTTTCAAAGGCTGGACGGTGACTGGTGGCAGAACACGCCGCCCAAGTCCCTCAGCAGCGTGGCCCTGTAGTCGCCATCGATTAGGTGTGGTGACCCTTCAGATGCAGCGCACATACCTTGATAGCAGTGCGTATCTTTTCCACCTCTTCGCACATGCGCTGCAGCGCCAACGACTTCAGGCATAGCAACCCCATTGTCTGATGACAGATATCGTCGGTACTATAGGTATCGATAATGCGCTGGGCGTCGGCATGTACGCTGAATGCATCGATGAGCAAGCGCAGGAATACGATAGGTCGACGATACGCACGTGCTGAGCTGAAGGGTGGCCTTCAAGATGAAGACATCGTCGAGGCACCCATCTTCGATGTAGCCGTAAAGCACGCAGCGCGTGTCGGCGAGGGTGTCCTCGAAGACTCGTGCCTTTCGGATGGGAAGGTTGCGGAAGAACGAGGGGATGAAGACGAGCAGGCTCAGAACACTCGCGACGACGCCCCAGACGTCGTAGCCAGTGTCAGACTGTGACATGGTGGTAGGGTAAGTGCTTTGTGGTCTCGTATGAGTGATGTCAAGTTGACGGGGTGGCGTTCGCAGCGGGCTGTGATTGTCTGGGTGGCAGCTGAACAATACGGTGCCCTCTTATACTGCGAGGCTCTGCCTTCCAAGCCTAACCAACGTCACCGCTACATGCCTCCGCGCGCCCACGAAGCAGGAGGACAGACACGCGGAAAACGCGCGCACGTCGGCTAACACGGGTTGTGCGGTCCAGCTGGCCTTCACCAGGGGTGGCGATGCACTTGCGCGGACGACCGGCCAGGGGGGAAGCTCAGGAAGATGCTTCTATGCGCCCGTCTCCGCTCTGGCATCAATCTTGGACCCACCGAACGTCAGCGTGTTGTACACTTACCGGCCATTCCGTCATTGGATCATCGCTGCGAGCGTGTCTATGTATGGTGAAAGAGACCCCAGGGTGGTCCGAGCAGCTTTAGCCAGGGCATAGCATACCGCGCTGAAGAGTCTCTGGAATGGTTCGGATGTATTCGGTTGTGATGGAATGGACGTGGATTCGAATTGGACACACGGAAGGGCTTGATCTCCGCGGTCGGCGGGGGACGCGTGCTCTCAGCGGGAGCTCGCAGCGGGCAGTCTGGTACATGCCCCCCATCCACCCGTGCCTCTTTTCTCCGCCCACCCAATGATGCGCCACTCCGCCGTTCAGTCAGAGGCTTGCAGCTCGCTGGACAACAGGCTGAGACGCACTATCGACTGAATAGTGTGCGCGCAGACGATCGGGGGGAGAGGCAAGGTGTGTTCAAGTTGCCTCTCGACCTTGTCTGGTGGCGTTCATGTTATTGTGAGGAAGGCGTACTAGTGACCGGCCGTTGCCGGACGGACATTGCCGGATTGGCGTAGGCGTACAGTGACTCTGAGTCTTTTCCTCACCCGCTGCACAGTAAGTATTTACGTGTGCGAGAAAGACATCATACCATCTCGGATGCCAAAGTCACCAGGATGTTGTCGACGACCAGAATACACACGCATTGTCTCAGAACGACTGTCCATTGCAGTCAAACTACCTCTACACACGGCATGACTCTACGATACATGTCCGTGCTTCAAAACTTTGGCGTCGGCAGCATCGAAGGCGATGGTGCTACCGCAGGCCACCCCGCCTCTCCCGGAGTGCCCATGAATGCGAAGCGTGGGCTCGGAAGCATCGACGGAGAGGGCGCCATCGACACCGGAGGCCACGCAGGGCTGCTCGAGAACGTGGTCGTCATCGGTGGGCCAAATGCCAGTGTGGGGCTGGGCAGCATTGACGGGGACGGTGCGGCGGGCGGCCAGCTGTCCCATGTGCGCCCAGCCTGAGGTCGACTGAGGGTGGCGTCCCGGCCCGACTCGAGGACAGTGGTCGGGCTTGTGGGGACGTCGTCGACGTCGACATAGTCGGTGGCGTACGTCGGTGGCGAGGGTGTGATCGCCGTATCATAGGCAGGGAGCCCGAGGCCGAGCCCAACGCAGGCCAGCTTGCCGAGTACACTCTCGGTATCTTGGACGTGCGCGGGAACGGCGCGTGCGTGCTCGGTGCGAAGGTGGAGTGTACGGGCGGGAGCGTTGAGATAGCTCTCGAATCCGGAAAAGTAGCCATCCTCGAACTCGTCGCCGACCTCCATCGGAGTGACGGGGGCATTGGGGACGCGAGCTCTAGATGGGAGTCCAGTCAGGAAGATCCCTCGCCATGAGGTGAGCGATACCTACTTTAGACGAGGATAGACTATAGTCTCCGCAGATGGCGAAGGTAGCGCACTTGCCTCCCTGCTACTCGGGCCGCTGCTTGAGGAGCGGGACAGCTCGAGTGCCCGGCGGCGAGCGTTGTACTCGGCCAGCGAGCACATGCGGGCGAGGGCGGGGCAGGGATAGCCTAGACCAGCTAGGGCAGAGCGGAGAGCGGCGGCAGCAGTGTATGTGGTCATGGTTGCTTATTCCCTGGGTGTGCGAAGTGTGGATGATAGTGAGGATCCCGCTTGGTTTCGCTCGCATTTTATGCATCCTGGGTTGGTGTCCCACTAGGGCTGGACTCTCGCGGGAGCTGAAGGAGCCGCGTATTGCCATCCGTCCATCCTCCTTCCGCGAGCAGGGAGCGCACTGGTACCCACCTAGGGGTTGAGCAGTCGAAATCGTAACGGAATGACCAACTGGCCACTCATCCTAGTAGGACTAGTTAGTGAGTTTTACATTCAGGCATGTGTCTTCTCAGACGTGCTCAGCTCATCTGCGCTGCTATTGAGACTCCCAAAGTCAATCTAAGTGGGTGACACGGGCGCACATTCACTTGAAGTCGGTCCTCAGCGCAGAGTGTGGAGCCCCACGTAGGTCGAGACTCTAGTTGCGCTGGCCCGCATTGCAATTCGGACCGACATAGTGGATAGGCCTAGGCCTAGAAGGCTCACCACCGGCTGGAAGCGCTAGTTCCGACCCACATCGCAAGTCGGAAGACATGAGCTATTACAGAAGAAAAGAGATACAGTCAAAGTTTTGGCTATGCAACGTACAGGTGTCTGGCTTCTACTAGTTGGCCCATAGTATACAGAGACTACTTAACTCGCGGCTTGTGCGTCGCGCCCTGCTCCGCTGGATCGTTGAAGATGTTGATGTCCCAGTTCGGCGCATACGTGAACGGGATGTTGAAGCGCGTCGGGTCGCGTTTGCCCAGTGCGATCAGCTTCTGGTAGTCCTCCTCCGACAGCGTGACTTGTTTGAAGTTCGACTCGATGCGCTCTGTTCAACCCGTCAGAGCCCTGACCACTTATACTATCACATAGAGCGTGACGTACCCTTCTGCACGGACTTGGGGATGACGGAGTATCCGCGGTGCACACCATAAGCGATGAGAACTTGAGCAGGGGTTGCATCCAGCTTCTTCGCGATCTCGAGCACCTCAGGGTAGTCTGTCAGTTTGGGCTTTCCGACCATATTGTTGCCAAGCGGGCTGTAAGCGGTGATGTGGATGTTGTGCTCCTTGCAGAACGCATCGAGCTCATCTTGCTGAAGAAGCGGATGCGCCTCAATTTGATTCACGGTCTGCGAATGCAGGGTCAGCCGAAGAGGATACGGACGCAGAAGAGAAGATGACTGACCGGCCAAACGCCCGTGGCGTCGACGATCCCCTGGATTTGATCGATAGTGAAGTTTGAAACACCTATTGCCTTGACCTTTCCGGTTTTCTTCAATTCAATCATCGCCTGCCACGTCTCGACGAGAGGCGTCTCTGTGTCGACCTCGACCCAGCCTTTCTTGGTCGGGTGAGGAGGGAAAAGGTCCTTGCCAGGGTTCGGGCTCGCTTTGAATGCGACAGGCCAATGAATCACTGGTAGGATCGAATGAGTATGACGTCACAAGCAAGAGAAACCGAACACACAATATAGGTCGAGGTAGTCAGTACCGAGCTGGCGCAGCGTCTCATCGAGCTCTTTCTCCACCAACTCCTTCTTGTGCGACGTGTTCCACAACTTGGATGTGATGAAGAGCTCCTCCCGCTTGACGACGGATGGAACGACCTTCTTGAGCGCACGGCCGACCTCGTCCTGGTTCTCGTAGATCATCGCAAGGTCGAGATGGCGATATCCGTAGCGCACGGCGATCTCAACCTTCACACCCAAAGTCGTCAGTCGTCTACTCTGATACCAGTATCAATCAACCTACAGCATTCTCAACTTCGTTCGGCTTTGACAGCCATGTTCCCAGTCCAATTTGGGGGATCGTCTGCCCGGTAGACAGGGAGAGGACCTTGCCGTGCGACATGGGTGAGGATCAGGGATTGTTGTTCGTGGTCGGAGGGGTAATGAGGGGTCTGCGAGACTGTGCCTATCCATCTCCGTCAGCTGGCATTATATACCATCTGCTCCCTGTGCGTGTTCTCCCCTAGACCTAGTCTGCGGGGAGGGGGATGGCGGGGCGGGCCGCCGGGCCGCCGGGCAGGGAGGCACGCCTGCCGCACTACCGGCGAAGGCCGCAACGGCTGCAACTTGTGTTGCTCAAGAGTCTAAGGCAAGACAAGCAATTGACTATCAGCTGACCCTGTCGATGCGGTATCCGAAGGAGAGAGAGATCCGAACCTTTTGGCTCTGGTGTGATGAACTGGTCACACTGATGGGTGGTGGCTATCCAAGAAGATACACCACCGAATAAGTAAGCGGTTTCGCCTCTGGCCACCTTCGCCTCTGGCCACCTGATAGTCGATGTAGTGTCAAACTACGGTTAACCATTCCACATTGCTCTGACCAGCATATGCCCGTAGGTGAGACACCGTCGACGATTTTGGTCTTGGAGTCCAGTACGTGGCGCCGGTAGTCGCTACTATAGCCCGTGTCCAGGCAATGCCATATACCAATGCCGTATGTCATGAGGCCTAGTATGTCGACCATGACTTGAATGAACCCTGAGACTCGCTGCGAGGTAAGGATGATTTGAACCTTCTGTCACACCAGTCGCGACTGCTCCGCGCAGGGGTGGCGTGCGAATATACTTAGTCACCAAAGCTCAGTATCGGGGCCCTCAACGTCAACTTCAGGGCCAACTCATCCCGCGTTCACTACATAAGAACTCATACTACCTTAGTCCTTGGCGCACTACGCTACTGTGCACATATCTGAGTGAACGATGCGCGGGAGAACATGATTATGCCTAGGTATAATGCGACATACAAGCGATCCGAGGACTGGCCGCTGTCGCGGATTTGGTACGTTGGGTGGTACTATCGTCCGTTCACATTGCTCAGTCGGGTGCACTTTGGCCCATGCTTAGTAGCCAAGTTACCGCCAGTGTATGCGCATTGTGTCATTGAAATCAGTGCTATCCATTCTCGGAGTCACAAAATTTCCTGACTGAACCATAACGTTAAAATTGTCGGCTCCCGAGGCCAGCGCTTTGGTAAGTTCGTCTATCCTACAGCTCGCCCAACCAATCGCCGACACTGAGCAGTCAATGCGACCGCCGCAGATTGGCGCACGCTCTGCGTCCCACGCACTGAATTTATACTTATTACTGGCGAGTGCGATCTTTTCGCGCCTGACCGGCGCTGTCTATCCTTCTCCCGTTTCGAGTCCGTCACCCTGGCCTCGGTAGGAGAAAGGAGCTGGGGCGCAACACCTCCACATTTTATTGGAGGGTCTCGGCCCCGTCGGGCACCCGACCCTCCCCAACACGAGGATAACGTTACCTTGGGTGTGTATTTGCAACGGTTACGTTTGGTGCGTTGATTTCCTATCCTTCGTCGCTCCATGATTGTGCAGTTCTTGGTGCCCCTGGTCACCACTAGCTTCGCTTCCGGTGGTCAAGTCCTGTACGTCTTCTATGACAATCAGGGCAGTCAGACATGCCGGATGCGAGGCGCATATGGCCTCAATCGTATATAACCTTGCTTTTGCGGCCTCGCCTCACGTCGCCTCTTCCTTCTGACGTTTCACGCGCGATCCGCGACCTTCAGGACAGCCCACTTCCGCATCGGTCGGCATTGCTCGCGCCTCTTCAGGCCTCGTGCTGCCGTCCTGACACCTTGCATTTCGTTTGGAGCCAACATTCCTCGCGATGGCCTCCACCAAACCGTTACCACCACAGCTCATTATACCAGGGGCAGATCTTCCACCGTCTCTATGTGAAGAGTTGCGTGCCGCTGTCAAAGGCCCGGTGTATCCCCGGAGCACTGCAGAGTACGTCGTGGACTGCCACGCTCAACCTTGTTGCTCAGATGCTCGTGACAGATTTGCGGAGCGTGCCAAAACGTTCAATGGCAAGATAACTTGCCTATCCAACGCTCTTGTGTCGCCTCTCGACGCGCAGGATGTCAGTGCTGTTATTCTTTTCTGTCGGAAGCATGGCTTCTCGCCTTCGGTCAAAGCTGGTGGCTACGCAACGGCGGGCTGGTCTATTGCCGGAAACATCATCGTCGACTTGGGTATGATGCGCGAGTGCGACATTGAACCACCTGTCGAGGATGCAGAAGGTGGCAAGGACTGGACCCGACTGGCCGATATGCTTTCTCCCGGAAGTAAGGGCAAGGGACGCGCTCGCAAGCCCCACAAGAACGACAGTGTTGCAGATGACGTCCCCGTTCCAGTAGAGACATCCACCCTCCCTGCTGGGGAAGCTAGGGATTCAGTCGTGACCGCTGGGATGAAGCGGCGGCGCGAGGACAGCGAAGAGCCCGAGGAGCGGCCTCTTCCCAAGCTGTCAGCTTCGCAGGAGAAACGCAACCTTCTGCGCTCGTACGATACTGCCTCTGACAGCGTCGCCGCCTTCTTCCGTGGCCCGCCGCTTCCCGAGGAGGAGGGCGAGGAGCCTCGAAAACCACCCGCCAACCGCCGGCGGTACACGTCACCCGAGCGGTCTGTGGATAAGCCCAGCATACAGGTGCAGACGGAGGCTTCTACCAACACTACCACTAGTGCAGTAGCTCTAGGCGTGGCCCCTCCTCTTGCTGTGTCCCGGTCAGGCTCTGGTTCAGGCTCTGCCACGGCACCTTCGGAGGCAGGTACCCACATCACTACCCCAGACTCGGACGAAAAACCATCGCTCGGCGCGGGCCCACTCTCACCGGGCTCTGATGACCCCTTCGGATACATGACGACAGATGGACCTTCGTTTGTTGCGCCGCGACCGCCGACTCTGACGACAGCGAACCCTTTCGGTGCCGCCGCAGGTCCGTCGAGCTCTACGACGTTGATGTCAGGCTTCTCAGGGATGGGCATGTCCATGAGCAACTGGTCTGCCTTCTCTGCGGCGAGCTCACTAGGAAGCCAGGGAGCCGCGAGCGCCGGCGTCGGCCCGCGTATCCTACCCCCACCTTTTGGTTTCCCTATGGGCATGTCAGGCATGGGTGCGGGTGCGCTGTCCATGGCGCTCCCGATGGGAATGCTCCCGCAAGAGGGCGGCTTTGGCGCAGTCGCACCTGCGAAACCGGTGCATCCCCACGCGTATGTGACTCTCGGAGCAGGTATGCGCCAGAAGGAGGTGGACATGTACACGGCAGAGCACCCACTGGAGGGATTCAGCGGTGTGACGGGTACCAGGCAAGAGAGGATCGTCCCCTACCATATACCCTCGTGCGCACGCATTATCAAAACAGTGTGATGATAGATTTGCTCATTGCTATGTGTCTAGGTCTGCGCATCCCGTTGGTTCGTCGATCTTGCTCCTTGCGGGTTTCGGTTTCATCAGCCGATTGTATGGTCTGAGCGTCGACAACGTTGTGGAGATTGAAATGGTGTTAGCAGATGGCCGAATCGTGATTGTCAGTGAGGATAGCGATCCAGGTGAGCTCTGTCAGGGTTCTTCACATGGGAACGTCTTGATGCGAGCCGCACTTAACCAGAGCTTTGGTGGGCTGTCAGAGGTGCAGGCCCTGCCTTCGGGATCGCCACTCGATACAAAGTCAGGGCATTTCCGGTGCCTGTTGTCTTTGCAGGCAACCTCATATAGTACGCATGTCTCAGAAATAGTGAATATCTTCTCATATGAGCTCCGCAGCCGATTCCACCGCGCTACCGCCGCATCCCTCATCAAGCACGTCCGAGATTGCATCAAGGGAGCGCCGCGCGAACTCTACGCCAACGTACTCCTCACGGCCGGCCCGGCAGATAAGGACTCGCTGGTAGTGGTCCAGATGTGCTATGTCGGGGCAAAGGAGCAGGGAATGGAGTTCTTGAATGCGATATCGAGCTGGGACGGTGAACGGTGCTTATTGAACGAGGTCAACGAGAAGAGCTACCTGGCGCAGCAAGATAGTGTAGCACAGATTTTGCGCGGAAAGGGTAGGTATTCGGGCTTCGTCATTCAAAGCTTTGGCTCATGTGTTTCGCGAACGCCAGCTGGCAGACAGTGGTTTATACGCTCCGCGCTTATCCACTCTCTCCCGGACGAGACTATCAACCAGACAGTCATCGAGTTCGCAAACACGCCCATCGGCTGCAGTGAGTCGTCTACCGACTAGGTTCTCCCATTGTACGGCACCGCAATCTGATCATCGACCGCAGCGTGGATCTTCGAGCTGTCCGGGGGTGCCATCGCCGATTTCGAGGACACGCCGATACCGAAGGAGCAGCGTGAGGCGGTGTGGACCGTGGCCGCCTTGCACCAGTGGGAGATAGGCATCGACGATCCTCGATGCATCGAGTCCGCCGAAGAGGTGCGTGTCCGCGTTTGCGCTGGTCGGTCCCCATGTACGCCGTGCTGACGTGTGGGGCCAGTGGATCGACGGCACGATAGGCAAGGTTGCGTTAGGCGGGCCGTTCCCATCCGTACGTCTCTGCCCGCTATGTCCGCTGCTTTGGTGCTGAGCGGGCTGCAGTTCATAGGCAGGCACGAACCGCCTTCACGGACGATGGCTTGCTTTGGGAAGAGCTGGGATCGCCTGGCTGAGCTGAAGCGCAAGTATGATCCGGATTGCTTTTTTAAGAACAACTTCTGGCCGTTGGACAAGGATGGCCGACCCATCGAGCCGTTGTCAAACGAGCCCCCTAGCCCATCCCCATGAATTGCGGAAAAGGTATATTGCCTGGGACTCTGTGTTATTGTACTTATGACTGTTCAGCTAAGTCAGTTGGTTGCTTAGATCTGTGTCGGAACATTCCTGTGATTACATATTCCTGTGATCCAATGGTACAGTCGGTATCGCAGCGGTTTGTTGGTAGCAAGACTTCCGCATTCATTCAGCGGAACATATGTAGCTACCGATATCAATGGTACTATGCCTTCTCTACAACTCATCTTCGGGGCCGAAGTTGGACATGTAGTACGTGAGGAGGACTTCCTCGATTCCTTCCTGCATGCTCGAGGACTGGGCTGGAGCCAAAGTTGAGGTACGCCGCTGCCTTGAGAGCTCTAATGGAAGATTATTGATCAAGTAACAAATTTTTGAGCAGACAGATTACTTCGCGGTGTGGGTGTTGTGTCGAGTTCCGGGAGACGGGGCCACATCGCCGGGCCGGTGTCCGGTGCGGTACCGCTCCGTGGCGGGATGGGATTCATCCTTGTCGTCATTGCGTCACGCACCACCTCCACTCGTCGATTGCTCGTCGATGATCGCGACATCGGCACAACCTGACGAAGAACCGTCCTCAAAAAGAAGTTCCTCCATCCGGCATGCTGCACGTGCCTGTCGAAACCTGACAGAAACTCAGCGAGAACCCAGACCTGAGAGTATAAAACCCCGGGCGACGGCCATGGGTTGCTAGCATATTCTCCCCAGTCGTCTCTTCCTGCACGCAGCCAACACCACTAAACGCATACAGCCATGTCTCACGGAAAGGTCCTCTCTCTATCCACCGGGGCGCAAATCCCCCAGATCGGCCTCGGCACTTGGCTGTCGAAGCCGCACGAAGTTGAGAACGCGGTATGTACCAGTCGGGTCATGCTCCTTGCGCACAGCTGACGATGCTGTTTAGGTCGAGATTGCTGTCCGCTCCGGATACCGCCACCTCGACCTTGCAATGATCTACCAGAACCAAGACGAGGTCGGCCGTGCGCTCAAGAAGGTCATCCCGTCCGTCGTCAAGCGGGAGGAGCTCTTCATCACATCCAAGTTGTGGAACACGTCACACAAGAAGGAGCTGGTTGAGAAGGAGCTCGATGAGACGCTGCGCCAGCTCGGCACCGACTACCTGGACCTCTACTGTACGTCTGCTTCCTTCAAGACGTGAGGTGCCACTGACGTGAAGAGTGCAGTGATCCACTGGCCTGTCGCATTCAGCAACAGCACTGAGCCGGGCAAGAACTTCTTCCCCCAGTCGAAGGAGGGCTGGGTCGACCTCGACACCGAGACAAGCCTCGTCGAGACGTGGAAGGCGCTCATTGACCTCCAAAAGACAGGCAAGGTCAAGGCGATCGGTGTCTCCAACTTCACGATCGAGCAGATTCAGGGTATTGCCGACGCAACGGGTGTCTGGCCGGTACGTGCATTGTCTTTTCTTTCTCCTCTGATCATCATTGTCAACTCGTCGTCGCATAGGCTGTGAACCAGATTGAGGCGCACCCGCTGCTGCAGCAGGATGACCTCGACGAGTTCTCGAAGAAGCACAACATCCACATTACCGCATACAGCCCGCTCGGCAATAACCTTGTGGGCAAGCCGAAGCTCACGGATTACCCCGAGGTGATCGAGATCGCGAAGAAGCTCGACGCGACTCCCGCACAGGTGCTTGTCGCATACGGTGTGTACCGCGGGTACTCTGTCATCCCCAAGTCGGTGCAGAAGGGTATGTGATACGATCGTCATTTTCGGTAGTCATCACGATACTGACTGCATTGCAGAGCGCATCGAGTCGAACTTCAAGCAGGTCTCGCTGTCTGAAGAGGACTACCAGAAGCTCGTCGCGCTCGGGAAGAACAACCACGTGCGCTTCAACATCCCGTACACCTACAGTCCGCGCTGGGACATCAACATCTGGAACGAGCCTGCGGAGCAGCCGGCGACGCACAAGCCGAAGATTCAGTAGACGTGTGCAGTGTGTAGAAGAAGTACGAAAATGATGTATCGTTAGCTTGTGGACAATCATACTGTAGATGCTCTGCAATTGATTTAGGTAACATCTGAGCTCGCGGAGGGGCCTTCTGCCACATACGAGTATCGTAGCTTGGTAGGCATGCGGATATGACCTACGTGTCCGCTATGCACTTATGTCACGGGAGTGGTGCACTCATCAAGTAAGTCTTAGTAGTTCTTGGTAAGATACTGACAAGATAGTGCCATGACTAGAGAGCTACTGTACGAAATTAAGCACCTTCGGGACCCGACCGTCTGTCAGTGGCAGCCTCAGATTTGAAGCAGAGAAGCACCCTCCCAGACTCTCACAATGTCACGCAATACTTTCACATACTGATACTGACTAAAACTCTGCAACCTCTTGCCAATGAATAACCCCGCCAACATCTACGTTTATTAAGATGCAAAGCTGAAGCTCATGCGCTGTCTTCGCTGCCCTTTCGAACGACGGAACCAAACGCCACGTGGATATGGTCTTGGCAGCGCAGCGGGCGTCTATATGCAAGCTCGCTGGAGGAACATAGCGGAGGCCTGTCTGTACGCTTTCTCACCCACTCACCTTATCTTCCTCCAGGCGACCCCACGGCGGCGGCCATGAAGCGGGCCCACCCTCCCGAGGCTCCGCGAGAACCGATGGCGACGACCAGCGCAGCAGCACTTTCGCGGCAGGCCGTCAGTTCGCGCGCATACCCTGCGACGCGTAGCTCCTCCCCTCCCGCGTCGACGTACTTTACCCCATATGACGGCGGGCACCATGGGGACGTTCAACCTGCCACCCCGGAGGCGAACGCCCACTTTGCGTACAGCACGACGCTGCGGAGACACCGTGCGGATGGGCCCCTGGGAATGGGGACGCCGGGGAGTGCAAACGGGTTCCCGAAGCTGGAGGAGCTGCGGACGGTCGTGGAGGAGGAGGGGCCGTCTGGTCTGTGGCAGCGCACGGTCGGACTGGTGAGGGGATGGCTGTCGAAGGACGAGGGATACGAGAAGCTGGCTACGCCTATGGTATCGGATAACCGAGAGACCCCATCCGCTATTTTTGCGCATCGTTCAGTAGAGGTGCGTCTGCTCTGTCTCTGTTGGTATACATCACTGAACCTCCGCAGGATACACTAGCACACTTTGGTGTCTCGCCGTCGACGGGTCTGCCCTCCGCAGGCGTAACTGGATTGCTCGAGAGACATGGCTACAACGAGTTCTCGGTCTCTGCTCCTGAGCCTCTGCTCATCAAGTTCGCGAAAACCATATACGAGAACCCCTTGATCATTCTTCTGTGCGGCAGCGCGACTGTCAGCGCATTAATGGGCAACTTCGACGATGCTATGAGCATCACTATTGCGGTGCTCATAGTTCTTACCGGTGCGTGTTAATCCCTTTCATAGTGAAATCATTGGCTTAGCATCGAACAGTGGGCTTTGTTCAAGAACAGCGCTCGGAGAAGAGTCTGGAAGCATTAAATAAACTTGTACCTCACCACTGCCATCTCCTTCGGTAGGTGCTCTCGCGTGTATCACGCGTGCAGTGTAGGCTTACCCACTTGCAGAGACGGGCAGCAGCTCCACGTCCTGGCTAATGAGCTCGTTCCTGGCGACATCGTCACATTCACCACAGGCGACCGCATCCCCGCGGACTTGCGCCTCATCACCGCGTCTGACCTCGAAATCGACGAGAGCAGCCTGACGGGCGAGACGACCGCGCGGCGGAAGGACACGGAACCATGTAAGGTCGAGGGCGGGTACGGGCCCGCGGCGGTCGCGGACCGGACGTGCATCGCGTACATGGGCACTCTCGTACGCAGCGGGCGGGGGAGCGGCGTGGTGATTGGGACGGGCACGCAGACCGAGTTTGGCGTCATCTTCGCGATGATGCAGGACGTGGAGGAAAAGCGCACACCGCTGCAGCTGAGCATGGACGAGCTCGCGAAGAAGCTGTCCATCATCTCTTTTGGAATTATCGGTGTCATCGTCTTGCTCGGCGTCGTGCAGCAGCGCTCGTGGCTGGATATGTTCACTATCGGAGGTGCGGGTGCCCTCGTACGTTCTGGTGTAGGGGCGGAATGCTGACTGGCCGACGTCGTCGAAGTGCAGTATCCCTCGCTGTGGCTGCTATTCCCGAAGGACTGCCGATCGTCACTACTGTGACGCTTGCGCTGGGAGTTGTGCGCATGTCGAAACGCAAGGCCATCGTCAAGAAGCTGCACTCCGTTGAGGCACTAGGGAGCGTCTCGGTCATTTGCTCTGACAAGACAGGTAAGTTACCCATCGTCCGTGTGGTCGTGCATATGCCTGAGGCTTTTGATTTATAGGGACGCTCACAAGAAATGAACAAACAGTCATGGAGGTGTATGCGGTAGACGAGGTGGTGTACAGCGACATTTCTGGTCCTATCCCTCCCCCACACCATCTCTCGCCTGCCATTCGCAAAACCCTGATCGTTGGCGGTCTTTGCAACGACGCTATCCGGAGGGAGGATGGCACGTACGTTGGGCACTCCACCGACGTCGCTTTGCAGAGCGTACTGTCGGTCTTCGGCATGTCTGACCCGCGACAGGTAAGTTCGTCTACTCGAGAGTCGGAACGTGTCTGATGAGACAATGTGGGATAGGACTTCCTTCGCCGCACTGAGGTCCCCTTCAGCTCGGAGCGCAAGTATATGTCTATCACGGGTGTGCACAACACGCCAAGCCTGGCTATGAACGGATCAGCGACGAAGGAGGCAAGCCGAGAGATGTACTACATGAAGGGCTCGATCGATGCTGTCTTGGAGCGTTGCAAGTTCTATTACGTCTCAGACGAGTCGACACCCGCTCTCGACGTCAATACGAAGAGTGTCATCCTGTCAAAGGCACAGACGACCGCTGCCCGTGGCTTGCGTGTCATCGCGGTCGCATATGGGTACACCTCTCCCGAGGCGAGCACGTCCGGCCCAAGCACACGCTCGTCGACACCGATCTCGTTTGCATCGGAGAAGGACAAGCCGAAGCACAGCAACCTCGTCTTCGTCGGCTTCCAGGCCATGCTCGACCCGCCGCGGAAGGGCGTCGCGGACGCGATCGGGCTCCTGCAGACCGCGGGCATCCAGGTGGTGATGATCACGGGCGACGCGGAGGAGACGGCGCTGTCGATCGCGCGTGCGCTCGGGCTGCGCGTCGGCGCGCGGGACAGCATGGCGTGCCTGACGGGCCAGGCGATCAACGGGATGAGCAAGGGGCAGTTGGTGGAGCGTGTGGGGAACGTGAGTGTGTTCGCGCGGACGACGCCGAAGCACAAGATGGCGATTGTGGAGGCGTTCCAGGCGCGCGGCGCGGTTGTTGCGATGACGGGCGACGGAGGTGCGTGTCTCGTCCTCGTCGTCACGATGCATCAGAGTAGACTGAATGGCGTTACGCAGTCAACGATGCGCCTGCGCTGAAGATGGCGGACATTGGTGTCTCCATGGGTCTCAGTGGCACTGATGTAGCGAAGGAGGCAGCCGATGTCATCCTTGTTGACGACAACTTCAGCACCATTCTGCCAGCGGTGGAAGAGGGTATGTCGCATGCTTTTCCGTTCTATTCGCGTGCCAGGTCACTGAACTATTATAGGCAAGTCGATATTCTACAACATCCAGAACTTCCTGTCGTTCCAGCTCAGTACTGCGGTGGCCGCCCTAAGCCTGATTACTATGAGCACGTTCTTCGGGCTCAGCAATCCCCTAAACGCCATGCAGATTCTCTTCATTAATATTCTCATGGATGGTACGCAGTAGCGTTCCTGGGGCTCTCTACCCATGCTGACTGTGTTTGCATAGGCCCTCCTAGTCAATCATTAGGCGTTGACCCTGTAGATCAAGAAGTGATGCGGAGACCACCTCGCAAGAAGGACGCACCCATTATCACCAAGCAGTTGACATATCGCATATTGTTCTCCGCGACAATGATCGTGGTGGGCACGATGTACATCTATCTGTATGCCCTCTCCGACGACGATATGTCAAGACGAGAACAGACTATGGTTTGTCTCACCCTGCGACATCTTCCTGACCGTTTGCTCACATCAGTATGACCGCTAGACATTCACGTGCTTCGTCTTCCTGGACCTCGTGTCTGCGCTGCAAAATCGGGGCCTAGGATGCGGCATCACACAAAACAGCATGCTCGTCACGACTGTATCCATATCCTTCCTCGTCCAGCTCACGCTCATATACGTCCCCTTCATGCAGAGTATCTTCCAGACGGAGGCTCTGAGCATGTCCGACATCTCGCGCTTGCTGTTCATCGCAGGATTATCGTTTACACTGCACGAAACACGACGACGGTACGAGCGTGCGCAGGCAGCAGAACAGACGTACACGGCCATTACGGAAGAGTTAGCATAGCACCTTGGGTATTAGCGGGCCCTCTCATGTATCGGTATTTATCTATATTACTCGCACCGTCAACGACTGTATCCTCTGTCTGAAAAACTCTCAGTGATGTAGCAGTTGTATGCCACCTAAACAAGGCGAGTCTTCCTGTCACACGATATGCGTTGGTCATTATATCCTCTGTTCCAGAAACTACACACGGCATGACTCTACGATACATGTCCGTGGCTCAAAACACTGGCGTCGGCAGCATCGAAGGCGATGGTGCTACCGGAGGCCACCCCGCCTCTCCCGGAGTGCCCATGAATGCGAAGCGTGGGCTCGGAAGCATCGACGGAGAGGGCGCCATCGACACTGGAGGCCACGCAGGGCTGCTCGAGAACGTGGTCGTCATCGGTGGGCCAAATGCCAGTGTGGGGCTGGGCAGCATTGACGGGGACGGTGCGGCGGGCGGCCAGCTGTCCCATGTGCGCCCAGCCTGAGGTCGACTGAGGGTGGCGTCCCGGCCCGACTCGAGGACGGTGGTCGGGCTTGTTGGGACGTCGTCGACGTCGACGTCGGTAGCGTATGTTGGTGGCGAGGTTGTGACTTCCGCATAGGCTGGAAGCCCGATGCCGAGTCCAACGTAGGCGGTGTTGCCGGGTACACGTTCGGGACCTTCGATACGAGCAGGCATGGCACGTCTGCGTTTCTCTCGAAGGTGGCGTGTACGGACAAGAGCGTTGATATCGCTCTCGGATTCGGCAAAATAGCCTTCCTCGTCGTCCTCGTCGCCGACCTCCCTCCTCGGAATGACGGAGACTTTGGGGGCGGTAGGTCTGAGTAGAAGTCCAGTCAGAAGGATCCTTGTCACGAGATCAGAGAGTACTCACTTTGCACGAGGATAGACTATAGTCTCCTCCGATGGCGAAGGTAGCGCACTTCCTTCCCTACTACTCGTTCCGCTGCTTGAGCAGCCGGACCGCATGCGTGCCCGACGAATAGCGCTGTGCTCGGCCAGCGAGTACGTGCGGGAGAGGGCAGGGCAGGGATGTTCTAGACCAGCTAGGGCAGAGCGGAGAGAATCGGCATCGATGTATGTGGTCATGCTTGCTTATTTTCGGTATATGCGAAGTGTGGATGATACTGAACCGCGTGCATTGTTGGGGGTCTTTTATAGGATTTCTCTGGTGGAACCGTGGGGTCTAGAGTCCAGCGGGACCTCAGAGGGCCGTATTGAACCCTCCGTGCATCCTCGCTCCGCGTGCGCATGCTACAGTCGTATCCGTCTATCCGCATGATTGGCGGTCGTGTTCATAACAAACGCGCCAACATGCCACCAGCAGGCCTGGACCTTGGAAGCTGTGCAATAGCATCCCCGTCACCTATATGAACTAATACTGCAACGTAATGCATGTATATGCGAAGTGGACGCGGAAGCCTGGTACCAAAGTTTGTGAGCAAGTGATCATAGCAGACGTGCTGCGGATCTCGAGGAGAAACGCACGATAATACGAGATCTGTGTTATTTTTGACGACATATTGACCTCTAGCCCGCCCAAATGTTGAGCTATGTCCTCCATCTGACCTTGAAGTTGAGATACGTAAGAGAGAATCACTTGGGCAAACTCTCACTAGCCGTCAGCTCAGCCAAGCCAGCCGACTCAAACTCTATGACTGATGGGTCTCTATTACTCTCTATTATATCTACACGGTGTTTCCTCCTCAGTCTCTTGGCATGAAGTGCGAGGTATTGCAGGACGCTACCAGCCGCGACTCCTCGTTGACAGCGGGCGCTCCAGCGGGGAGTTTCGTATAAATTCCCCCTTTGGATATTGGCGCTCGATTACTCCGCTGACGGAGGATCAGGCCTAGTCCCGTTATAATTTACAAGAGACTACTCCACGTTAAACGTTCACCGGTCACATCTCATTAGCCTCCGTGCACCATTGAAGATACTCCTTCAAGCTCTTGCTTCAACGCTAATGCTTGAACTCGCGTAGCGTTTGTGGTACGCCGTCACGTGCAAGACCCGGACGTATCAGGCTCCTAGAACCATCCGTCCACAGCGTTCTCGTTCGCTCTCAGTAAATAATCCCCTGTGCTTAGTGTCGAACTTCCTGAAATAGAAAGTCATGATTCTTAGTCAGAAATCTGTACTTGCCTGATTTGTGACCTCCTTCCATTTTGAGAGTTTGAACAAGGCGAAGAGAACGCTGTAGGACGGCTGGCCAAACTGGCAGGCCGAGGTCTCCCCGAGAGTTTCCAAGTGCTGGTCTCTGTGGCGGCAAACTGTCGGCAAGTGTTGGCGCGTGGTGTGCCCCTAGCGTAGGTCTTAATTTTGCTCCTCTCAGCGCTCTCAGGCTCGTCTCAGTGTGTAGTCCTCTCCCTGCACTGTCAGTGGTACAAGACAGTTTGAAACAAGACACAAAATCTCGGTGAGCATTTTCTCGTGGGGTCCTCTTCCGTGAATGTCACACGTGAGGCGGAGAGGGACCGCAAAGACAAACGAAGAATTTTGTGAGTCGGCGGGAATAGAACCCGCGCACAGCAGGGCAAAAACATGAGCTCAGGACTACTGAGCCAAAAGCACAACAAATGGGTTCCCAACGGTCAATTTATGACTAGCATACATTGGCCACCCTGTCAGGCGATCACTGTTGCAGGTAAATGTTCCTACTTATTACTACTACTTATCCTCAGGAATCCCGTTTGACCATGTCGCTCAGCTCTAGCAGACTCCGACTCCGATGTCATTCGCTGGGTGTGGTGACGACCCAGGCAATGCCAACTGCTCAGTGCCGTTGCCTTTGGTCATATCGGGGCCTCACACTGTGTGTCAAATAGCGTGAAAGCAAGAATGACAGACTCCTTTCACCTAGGGCGATTAACGTACACCTTTCATAAATTGACTGTTTGGCACCCATTTGTTGTGCTTTTGGCTCAGTAGTCCTGAGCTCATGTTTTTGCCCTGCTGTGCGCGGGTTCTATTCCCGCCGACTCACAAAATTCTTCGTTTGTCTTTGCGGTCCCTCTCCGCCTCACGTGTGACATTCACGGAAGAGGACCCCACGAGAAAATGCTCACCGAGATTTTGTGTCTTGTTTCAAACTGTCTTGTACCACTGACAGTGCAGGGAGAGGACTACACACTGAGACGAGCCTGAGAGCGCTGAGAGGAGCAAAATTAAGACCTACGCTAGGGGCACACCACGCGCCAACACTTGCCGACAGTTTGCCGCCACAGAGACCAGCACTTGGAAACTCTCGGGGAGACCTCGGCCTGCCAGTTTGGCCAGCCGTCCTACAGCGTTCTCTTCGCCTTGTTCAAACTCTCAAAATGGAAGGAGGTCACAAATCAGGCAAGTACAGATTTCTGACTAAGAATCATGACTTTCTATTTCAGGAAGTTCGACACTAAGCACAGGGGATTATTTACTGAGAGCGAACGAGAACGCTGTGGACGGATGGTTCTAGGAGCCTGCGGACGTATATGATATAGCCCTCCCGCTCGCCGCAGCCTGCCACAACCTATAATGCATCACTGCCTCCCGAAATCACCTCTGCCCTCCAAGCTATTCCCCTGCAGTCGGGTTTTGTGCGGGTTTTGTTGTTTTGCCCAAATGTTCTCACTTCTACTGGCCCATCGCGGGAGGCATACTAACCATGCAAAGTGACGTGTTATTCTGAGCTTCGACCCTCGATCTCTGAATTCAACTTCTCAAGACCATGTGTATGAAGGTTGCAGAGTAAGAAAGGTACGTTTTTACAACAGAGTTTCCGTTGCCAGGATACTCACGCAGGTTCCATCCAGGAGTAAAATGACATATTCGCGACTTCCCCCGCTTCGGGACTGATGCCCACGGGAATCTTACCCGCTGCCTATGAATGTAGCGTTCCGGACAGTCAAGTAGTCGGTTAAGGGCACGGGATTTACTCCTAGTTATAGTACACGCCCGAGGGCTTCCGTGCAACGGCCGGCATCCAAAGGATGCCACGATAAGCACAGATTACGCCACTGCGGTATACACCTCCTTCGCTGCGAGCAGAATGAGCAAAAGCAGACCCACCGTCGACCTTGTTGGGTCACCGTATGAGGTGCGCGTATCCATGAACTGCAACCATCACCTCACTTGATACCTATACACTATAAAGATCGGACAGAAGCACGGGAAAGTGCTCGCCGCACAGATTGTCCGCCAACTCGATATCTACCGCCGGCTCTTCGCCGAGAACTGCAAGCTTGACTGGGCGCAGGTGCTCGAGATCGCTGACCAGTTTCGCGGGACGATCGGCACGTTGAGTCCGGACTTGCTTGAGGAGATGCGCGGGATTGCCGATGGTGTCGGGAGAAGCGACGTCGGGCTCCTCGACATTATTGCCCTCAACGCTCGCAGCGAGATCGCCCTTGGGCAATGGGATGACGGCTGCACCGCGCTTGCCTGGAAGCTGGGGCGGTCAAAGAAGCAGGTACTGGCGCAGAACTGGGACTGGCGTGTGTCGGTAGGGGAGAACCTCGCGCTTGTGTCTATCCGGCCCACCGGAAAGCCGACCATCTGGATGGTCGCCGAGGTGCGTGCATACGTCCCTTGGAATGCGTGTCATGGGTTCATTGTACCTGCAGCCTGGCATCGTAGGCAAGATCGGTTTCAACTCGGCCTCCGTGGGCGTTTGCCTCAACGCCATACGCGCCCGACCCATCTCAACGGGCCTCCTGCCTATACACCTCCTGCTACGTACCGCACTGGAGTGGCACTCGGTTGACGCCGCTATTGCTGCGATCGAGAGGCTTGGTGGCGCCGCATCAAGCCAGCACATTCTCATAGCGGATGCCCATGGAGCCAAGGGCTTGGAGCTCTCACCAAGGGGAGCTGTCTACCTGCCAGAAGATGAAGACGGTCTGCTCGTGCATACAAATCACTTCCTGGGGAACAAGTTTGTTGACGAGCCGCCCTGGCTATCCGGCTCACCTTTTCGCCTGGAGAAAGCGCGTGCGCTCTGTGGCAACATTGCACGGGAAGTGGGGTCGGCGCGTCTCGGAGACGTGGACGCCGCCCTGCTGCGTAGCCGCGTGTTTTCCAACACGGAGAATTCTCCACAGGCGATATGCTGCTCCTCGGATCCTACTGGAGGTGGTCTCGGGCAGTCGGAGACTCTATTCAATATCGTTATGACCTTCGAGAATGGAAAAGAGCCGAAGGGAGAGGTGATATTTGGAAGACCAGGAAGTGGTGCGGAGACCAGGGTATATAACATGCCCTGGTAGAATGACCTTGCGTTGTCTTCACTTTCATTACACCCTCGTGCTCAGCGTAGTATAATTAGATGCCGCAGCGTCCGCATGCTGAAGCTATCACGCGACACAAAGGGGAGGTTCGTCACAGTCCACTTCAGTGGGTCTGGGGGTGTTATGCCAGTCGCAGCCGGTGCAAGCCAATGACTGCAGGCCATTCGCACTGCAGCCACTCGCCGGATCATCGTCATACTTGCCGTTTGCAGGGAGCTCTGTGATCGAGATAAGTTGTGCAGAAATGACTCATTCAATGAATAGGTGTAATTGAGCATCGTTGCATGTAAAGACTGTCGAATAGAGCAGAACTACCTGGTCCAACTGGAGCTGGGGTATATTAAAGAGCACTACATTGGGGCTCTGGGCGGAGGTTTGAATCCAAATTAATCCCAAGATGGCAAGTGGAACATCTGGCGTGTACGGGCAACAAACACCTTGGCCCCGTATCTCAATCCTCACCCTCCAGCCCCCTTGCCTGCACACCGTGCTTAGTGTTGCACCCTCTCCTTGTGTTTCAGTCTTGACGCTGTGCCCATTGTCGCTTAACGAACGACACGAAGATCGCGTGAGAGGTGAACGCGGCGCATGTTCTTCACGTGTATGCGCCCAAATTGAGGTCTTCAGACACCGGCAAAGCAGCTCAGCAAACGTGAGCACAGTCGTCTTCTGCGCTTCGAGTTACTCACCTTCTCTTCCCGGCTCCACGGCAGCTTTCTCCCGCTTGTCGAGAAACATACAGCGCCTACTAGGACGTGCAGTGGCGGAATAGCGAGCAGAGGCGGATCCGAAGGACTTTTCCGTGACGGAAGCAAAGTAGGGGGATTCCCTCACTCAACACGGAGATGAGCGTTGCTTCTGACCAGGACGACGCTTTCTCGAAAGCGTCTGTCTGTGAGCCTCACTCGCGCCGCGTGGGCGTATCGGGCCCTCCGTCGTATTACCGGCTCTCTACTAGCACCACCGACACTTCAGACAGCGCATCGTGGACAACTCCTCCATCGTCCCCTCTCCTAACATCCTCTTCTCCACCAAGACCCCCTCGGTCCCCTCTGCGACCCACGGGCCCAGAGCAGCGTGTGTCTTCTTCGTCCTCCCTTAAGCCTGACACATCGGACATCGTACCAGACATCGACGACGTCATGCCTTTGTCGCACTCCCGCAGCTTTGGCTCCCTCTCTGGAATGCTCAGCTCGCAAACAACCTGCGTAATGTCTGAGGGTCCGGGACGCGCCCAGACTCCAGACAAACCTTTGCCCATAACCCCCGATCCATCAACCTCTTCAGCCACTCTCTACGACGATCACGATCATGCCCAAGAACAAGCACCCGAACCTGCCGACTCTTTGTTCGCTTCCGATTCTGGCCTGTCCTCGCTTCTCAAGCCGACGACGACATCAACCAAGCGTGTTCGCGCGCTGGAGGAGCTGCTGTCGAGCGAGAGAGCGTACGCTTCCGATCTCGCTATTCTTCGGGACATACACATTCCACTTGCCTCAGGTGAGTAAGCACGCGACTTGTTGTCCGCATCGACGACTGAGATGTCCCAGGGCAACCTGCACCCTTCCTTCCGGCACCTGCCACCCCGCCTTCTTCGGGCTCGTCGGTGCGCACCCAGTCTACATCATCGGATTCGTCGCTGCTGGCTGCGTCTACCTCTACCTCGTCTCCTCCAATGACCCGGGATGACATCCGGATCATATTCAACAACGTGGCCGACCTGGCTATGTTCTCGGATTCGTTCACGGAACAGATCGAAGAAGCGCTGGGATCCGTGCTCGAAGGAGGGTCAGGCGAGGACCATGTCGGGGCCCTCTTCTTGGAGACGGTAAGCCCATGCGCCCTCCATGAGCATTCATTTTGACTGATTGCGTGTTCCAGATTCCCACCATGGAACCGCTCTACCTTGCGTACATCACCAAGCACCCCATTGCGTTGGAGCATCTCAATGGCCTGCCGCAGACCCCGGCCCTCACGGCATACCTCGCGGAGTCTCGCTCGCTCGCTTCAAAGCTGACGCATGCATGGGACCTTCCCTCGCTTCTCATCAAGCCAGTGCAGCGCTTGCTCAAGTATCCGCTGTTGCTCAGTGCGATCTACGACGAGACGCCTGATGCACATCCGGATAAGGAGAATCTCAGACGTGCACGGGAGATGATGGAGAAGGTTGCGCATGGTGTCAACGAGGGCCGTAGGCGGCGGGAAGTGATCAAAGAGGTGCTGAACAGCAGCTCCAATGGGACGCCGAGCAAACGGTATAGCGACCCGAAGCCCAAACCCAAGAAAAAGGGTCTGAACATCAGCGTATCGGCTTCCGTCAGCCTTGGGCGGATGAAGAGCTTCAGTATGAAGTCTGTCAAGGCCAAGGAAGGGGCCGAGGCGAATGAGGAGGCCGAGCACGTGGTGCAACTGGCTGAGCGAGTGAAGGAGTGCGAAACTTTCGCGAGAAATTTCGCAAAGGAGGCTGTCGAGTGGTCTAAGGCCATGGAGGGGCTCATGGCGCATCTATCAAGGTGGTCGACAAGCTTTGGACAGGTGATCGGCGTGACAGACCCCGAAGAATCGGAGGCCTTTGCTGCCTTCTTGCAGGTCACCACCAAGGATCTGCCAGCTTTATGCGTGGAGTTCACCGAGCAGGTCATCGAAGCCAAGCTGCTTCCTCATCTGACCAAGCTCGTGGATTCGACACTCGCACCGCTGCGCTTGGTAGAGGCGATGCGCACGCTCGAGCCATTGCATCTAGCGCTTCTAAACCTCAACCAGGGCAAGTCACGGCCTCCAACTCAGATGCTGGAGGCCTCGCAGTCTTACTTGGCCCTTCGCGCTCAACTAGCGACTGAGCTGCCCGCCTATTTGGTGCTATTGAACAAGGGTCTTGCCGATTGCTTCGCTCAGTTCAACGTATGGCAGGCTAGATTCTACCGGCGGATTAAAGAGCGTTGGCTCTCACTGTGGGACTCCCTCAAGGTTGAGGGGGAGATGAACGCTGGTGCCGCCGAGACTGTCAGGGTCTGGTGGTCTCGATGGGCAGACATTGAAGTGCAACTTGGGAGCCTGAATATCGTGCGTTTGCCCGAGAAGCGGCTTCATCCACCGGAGATTACCCGACAGAAGTCACGACTCCGGATGCGTCTGTTTGACGATGACAGTAGCGAGACGAGCTCGACTGTCGTCATATCCTCCTCCATACTCACCCTCGACCCTAACCTCGCCTACGAACCCCTCAGCTCCCCATCGACACTCTCGCTGCAGACGCCGGTCAGCGCAAAAGCCCGCAGCGTGCGCTCCTTCGACGCGAGTCGCAAGCTTGAACGCCGCAACTCGAGCGAAAGTCTCCGCTCAAAGAAGTCGGGCAAGTCGGCGAAGTCGATGGGACATCAAGGGAGCCATAGCATCACGGCCATCAACCCTGACACGTTAGGGTATGGATATGGCGACGCAGTGAACATGCTGGGTGCAACCCCGCGGAAGCTTCGGACGAAGGAGAAACGCGTCCCAGCCCCCCTCCCGCTGAAGAAGTCGAGCTCACACGGGCGTCTGCTCGATGATAGCGTTGAAACCCGCCGCCAGAGCCCCCGTCGTGCAAATACTGCTGAGCGTGCTACTCCCTCGCCAAGACGAGATCAGTTCATGAATCAATTTGTTGAGGAGCTTGATAGGGGGCGTCCCTCGCGAAAGCCGTCTTTCAAGCGACGGTTGACCGAGTCCCTCTTGCCTAGCTCCTCTACGCCACGACATCACCGCTCACCTTCCGCTCCTGGACATCCGTCGCCCTCGTTCTCGCAGAGCGTCACCCCTTCGCACAGCACCCCTTCGTCTAGTCGTCATCAAAGCAGGCGGCCAAGTAGCGGCGGTGCGAGAATCCCGTCCCTCTACACCTGTCGCGTCGTACACCCATGCGAGCCGCCGGCGGGCGTCTCGTACCGCGACCTTCCCTTCTTCACTCTTCGCATTGGTGATGTTTATGACGTGTTACAAGAGGCTGGCCACCCTGCCCTCCATGAAGACCTTCCTTTGTATGTGGACGATGGTGAGGACTGTTTGTTGCTCGTTCGGAATCGCTCGGAGGACATTGGATGGGCACTGGCTAGCTTCATGCTACCGGCGGACTGAGGATCTGGGATGCTTGCTATCTATTGGATCATTGAATTGGGATTGTCGTCACCGTCGTATCGCACTCATCTTGTACATCCACCACATTCTCATATCTTTCGTGCTATATACCGTGTAGACTTTAATGGCCTTCGTAGTTGGCCGTCTGTACATCCAATCTGCTATCGCACGCTCCTCTGCACCATGACATGCGTCCTACAATAGAAAGCAATATATTTCGCAATGCTACCATCATACTATACAGTGTCTACCGCGTTGTTAATGCCCCCGATGACACCGTCATGTTGCAGGCGAGTATAATCGGCCTCACTCAATCCCAGTTCATCAATGAGTACCTCGCGGTTGTGCTGACCCAAGTCCGGCCCCGCCCAGCGTGTCTTCGTATTGCAGCCCTCTAATACCGGTGTTACCCTCGCCATCATGACGGTCCATCCTTTCTCCCTGGTCTTATCTCCCACCCAGACCTCCTCAACGAGTCCTCTTGCCTGTACTTGCGGGTTCTCCACGATCTCCTGCACATTAAGCACGCGCCCGCTTGGGACGCCAACACCTTGGAGCACCTCCTCGGCCTCCTCTGCGGTGTGCTCGCGCGTCCACGCGGCGATGGCGTCCTCAATTTCCCTCTGTCGCTCGACGCGGTGGTGATTGTGCGCAAAGTCAGGGCCAGTGAGATCTGGCCGCCCAATCGCATTCATGAGGCGGACGTACATGCTGTCTGCGTTCGCGCCGATGACGATGAATGATGGGGTGGAGGGCGCAGAGGGTGCAGGCTTGCAAGGGTACGCGTTCGTTGGGACGATCCCCGTAACCGAGGATCCGGAAGGCCCGCGGATCTGGGTTGGAAGTATCAGCGAGGGATCGACGGGTGTGGGAGACGGTGCGCACCTTGCCCTTGCGGTCATACTCCGGTATAATCCCTTCCATTAGGTTTATCATGCTGTTGGATGGGTGACCGTCGCACGGAGATGGCCATGAGAGTGAAGTAGTGGGCTGCACCTTTCCAGGATGCTCACGTCCACCGTCTGTCCTCCCGCCTCGCCGCGAGCCTCCTTAGCCTTTCTAGACAGAAGCGCGAGGACCTGTAGGTTGGGCACACGAGGCACAGTAGCCAGTTAGAGGCGGCGCAGATCTCTTTAGTGCACCCGGCTTACCGTACCGAACGCAGCGTGCAATCCAGCAACCGAGTCTCCAAGACTGATGTTGGGACGGATGGGTGGTCCGTCCAGCATTCCCGTCTCTGGGTGTGGATGGCCGTTGATATAGCGGAAGCCAGACTGTGCCTCGCATACGGACGCATACCCAGGGCGAGAAGCCCAGGGACCTGTCTGCCCGTACCCACTCACGCGCGTGAAGATGAGGGACGGGTTGAGGGGGCGGAGATCTTCAGGACCAAGCTTCCAGTTCTCCAGCGCTATTCTAGATGAGTACTGGGAGCGGGCGGCAAGCACAACATGTTGCTAACGTACTGCCCGGCTTGAAGTTCTCTAGAAGGACATCGCTCTTGATAGCCAGTTTCCTAACCAAGCTATTCGTGCAGTTCAATCGGAATCGCGGAATAGGCTCCAAATAAGCATGAAGAATACCTCCTGCCTTCCTCTTTCCGCATGTCGATTGTCACGCTTTTCTTGTTTCGAGCGATGCTGCGCCACCAGGGGCTGACTCCGTCGACATCCCGCTCGCGCCAAACGCGCAAAGGGTCTCCAACACCTGGTGGCTCTATCTTGATAACTTCAGCACCAAAGTGCCTAGAGTGTGTATCGCGCTCCTGAACTCCACCGCGCCTGAAGACTGTGGCTACTCACCCCAGTAGCTGCCCGCAGAACGGCCCTGCGATCACTTGGCCTATCTCAAGCACGCGAACACCCGATAGAGGGAGATCGTTGGCAGTATCGCTGGCCTCTGTTCTGAGTCTGTGTTGATTCCAGCGCATGAGACGTAGCCTCAGCTGAGACCACTCGACCGTTGAGTGCCCTGGACGCACACTCACCGCCGAGACAGCAGTGAGGTCGACCAACGTAACCTTGGCCTTCTGATGAACTGTAGAGATAGCGTCATGTTGGCTTGAACAAGTAGCGCAGTGCGCATGCAAAGCGAGTCCGAGTCCAACTGCTGGAAAGTTTGTTCAACCTTGGGTTCTGAGCACCCCTTGAACCAACCTCGGCGGACCGTCAGCTCAGAGAACGTTGCGGCATTTCCGGGCCGTGCTGTCCGAGGATTTTCCGATGATCATATATCTTAGATCCGAATTTGACGACAAACATCAAATTGCAGATCGACAGTGATCTGTGGACTCGGATGTCATAGTCGGATGTTCATGTATGTAGTGCCATGGAACTACAGCATTCTACGAGATATAACGCAGTTGTATAATACTTACGCAACGCGCTGACATTTGATAAGTGCGGGACCCTGCTCGCGCTCTCATCCCAGCCGCCGCCGGCAGGTTACTGCTACTTCGCATGAACCAAGTCGCTCCGGTGACTTACTACACCGTGTATACACCCCCCGATAGAGCGACATCTCAGCCGTACGCCGATATGGAAACACAAGTCGCAAATTGCAACACGGCGACCCACACGCTACGGTCTTTCTTCGGCCAACATCCACGAATGGTCCAGGGGGCAAAACGTATGTAGAAGCGGCAGCAGGGCCGTGTTATCGATAAACCTCACTCCTCATCCTCCATTGCACCGACTACGTCTCGCTCGCCATGGTCTTCCGTATCTTGGTCGGATCGTACACGAACGAGATTTACACCGTCTCCTTCGACCCGGATGCGCTGAAACTCACGCTCGAGTCAACCCTCACTGTCGGACATCATCCCTCCTGGATCACTCCGCACCCAACGGACCCATCGCTCGTCTTCACTGGGTTGGAACAGGACGGGGGAAAGGCGTTCGTCATTAGGTATGACGCGGACGGGAAGGGGACGGTCGTAGGTACCGCACCCAGTGGCGGCGCGGACCCCTGCACGCTCCTCGCGCTGGGCACAGAGCTCCTCATCGGCAATGTGAGTAAACTCTGCTGCTCGTTCACTCTGCTCCAAGGAGACGAACGCGCATACAGTACACATCGGGCCATTTCGCAGTCATCCCACTCTCGTACGAGCCGCCGCACCTGGTCGCAGAGCAGAGCACTGTCATCCACTTTGAGGGGACAGGGCCGAACAAGGACCGGCAAGAGGGTTCGCACCCACACCAGATCTACCTACACGCCGCGCGCGGGGAGCTGCTCATCCCCGACCTCGGTGCGGACGTGACCCGCCGCTTCACGAAAGCTGCGAGCGGGGAGTGGGTGCCTAACGGGGAGGTGAAGTACAAGGCGGGTTCGGGCCCGCGGCACGTTGTCATCTACAGTGCGTCACTCCGCCTGCGTATCTCCGTCCCGACATAACATACACACAGACGACATCCTCTACACGGTACACGAGCTCACGAACGAGCTCTCCGCGTACCGCCTCCCGCCCCCGCCCGCGGAGCCCACGCACCTGGCGACGCTCTCCACGCTCTCCTCGACGCCGCCCGAGTCGCGCTCGAACATGTTCGCGGCGGAGATCCTGCTCCCCGCGCCGAACGCGCGCTTCCCGACGCCGTACATCTACGTGTCGAACCGGAACGACCCCTCGCCCGGGGACGACACCGTCGCGGTGTTCTCGACGGCGGACGCGGAGGGAGGGCTGCGCCTCGTCGCGGAGGTGCGCACGGGCCTGAAGCACCTGCGGGGGATGGAGTTTGGGGGGCCGGACGATCGGTGGCTGATTGCGGGCGGCGTGCAAGGGGGAGGCGTGAAGATGTTTGAGAGGGTCGATGGCGGGAAGGGCCTCAAAGAGGTTGCGTCGCTGGAGTTGGAGGCCCCGACGGGTTTCCTGTGGAGGTAGGGTCATAGGTTGCACCCTTGGCATGAGTCAATGTACCAAGGCTGTGGTTAGCAGCTCAGCCGTGCGTAGTAGCTCTGACCAGTGTGCAGTGCCATGCCAGTGTCAGTGTAGCTGCAGTATTGAGGAGCGACTACTTCTCTTCCCCATGCATACATCTTCCGCAGTGCCTGGATGAGAGCAAAGGCATTCCCTAAGTCTAAATGATGTGATAGAGAGGTGGCGCTCTTGCGCGCGCTACAGAAAGGTGTTTGGCTTGACCGCAGGCCGATGACCACCATGCGCACTGCGCAGCCCCCTATAACTAGGCCTCCACGTTCGCCTCTACCGACACGTCGCTGTTCACCAGGCTACTTCCGCGAGCACACGCACCCAGGAAGACCATTCAGGCGAGGCTTACACGATGATTCTCCCCAGTCCACCCTCCCTGATCGACGACGAGCTGCCGCCTGACGCTCCGCCCGCGTACGACTACATTCCTGCCGTTCCTGGTCCTCCCGTAACAGACGAGAAGTCAGAGCCAACCCCCAACTCCTCCTCGTCCACTTGGCTTGCGGCCTCTCCTACCTCCACCGTCGCTGCCAAGTCGCCGACATCGCCCAGAAGCGCGGACAGTCTTTGGGCATGGCTCCCTTCCCCCTCACGCGCACGAGCTGCAGCGGAGGTCAAGGCAACTATCATCGGCCTGCTCAAGGAGCTCATCAAGCGAGGCGACACCGATTCCGCCGCAAAGTCCATCCTCCATAGTTGTTACGACGTCTGTCGCGCCTACCGCCTCTCCCTCTCCTCCCTGCTCCAGGAACGCTCCATCGAGGGTCACTCCGCGTTGTATTGGGCGGTCATCAAGCGTCCGAAAGGCGTCGAGCTGCGCACGGACTCGGACACGGACGTCCTCGGCTCGTTCCTCACGTACGGCGCACCACTCTCGCCCGCCGCGCTCTCCGAGATCCGCCTGGCTTGCCTGCAGACGGCGGACCAGGTGCTCTTCCAGCAGCTGCGCCAGACGCCCATGTTCGCGCCGCTCAGCGGCAAGGACGACATGCTCCTCAGCTCGTCCAGCGCGCGCGACGAGGTCCACGTCGAGGACGTCGCGTCGGAGGACGCGTTCGCGGTGCACTTCCGCATCCCGCTCTTCCAGCAGCGCCTGCGCGTCTCGAAGCACATCGATCTGGAGTGAGTCGCGCGAGGTGAGTCGCGCGCACCCCCCCCCCCCCCCCCATGTCCACGCCCGGGCTGACAGGCGGCGCAGGCAGGCTGTGGTCGTTCAAGTTCCTCATCGCCTGCGCGGACAAATACAAGCTGCCGATCGCGGAGCCCGGCACCTGGGTCGTGACGCTCTCGCTGCTCGAGCACAGCGCGCCCACCGCGATCGACTCGCGCCTCATCATCCAGGACGCCTCCGTGCACGCCCCTCCCGCGGCGGAATCCTCATCGAGCCAGCCTGTCCCGTCGCCTCTCCGCGGTGCGCGGCCGGCTGAGCTCCATCCGCCCATCGAGCTGCGCCTGAAGACGACCGGGGAAGACCTCGCGCCGGACAGTCCTCGCAGCTATATCGCTGCGTCGTTCAAGAAGAACACTGTTGCCGATCGACTTCAGTACGAGTGAGTGCTGGACGTGCTGTGCTCTGACTTTGCACTGACAGAGACCGCAGTGGGAGCCCGTACATATGTAGCGATGGCTCGTTGGTCGCCACGCTGGAGGCGCAGCTGGGCAAGCCCGCGCCCGACTGTGTCATTTGCTAGACCTTATTCTTAGATATGTTGTCGTGCTTTCGTGATTTATGGTACGCCCGTCGTCCCGCGTTCTCTCGTGTCGCTCACTGACCAGTGCTGCCCCAGATGTGATATTCGCACTTTGTACCATACCCATATTCTCTCAGGACGCTTGTTGTACGTACTTGTATAATATGATGACAGGACTGGACGTCAGGACCGCGACGAGACGACAGTGCACCTTCGTGTCAGTTGACCAGTGCTCGTGGTGGCAGCGCGCTTTCATTCCGGCTGCGTTCTCGTGTGCGTACGTCGCCCTTCACCGCTTGCGCACACTGATGGTTCTGGAATGACAGTCATTAGTGGCGTTCGGCGATACGACGGAATGATGTAAGATGCCTCTGACGTGAGTCGAATGCTAAGGATAGGTGAGTGCTTGACTGCGCTCGAGGTCCGCAGCGTGGTCGAAGTGCATCCGACGGACGGCGTAGTGTGTACGTTGTTGCCTACGAACCACAACAGGAGACGCCTCGTATGGAACGTACGAGTGTACAATATCAACAAATGGTCAGTACCAATGCCTCCTGGGTCCCGTATGCAATAGCAAATGAAGAGAGGACTACTGTCGCATCCGCGTCGATGTCGAGAACACCCGACGGTCGGTGCATGGCGTACAGCCGGTTAATGCAGGCCGCCCGGTGTCGTGTAGGCGCTGGTAAGTAGAGGGCGGCTCGCGGCCGCGCAGTCGAACACCCGTCCTCGGTCCCTGACATACATCATCGGCAGGTACAGAGCGGACTTGTTTCCCCGCGATCGGATTCACGCCGGGTCGTGCCATCAAGCTATCCCCGCCATATCTGCACGCTCAGAGGCCCGGCCTGGCACGGCACACACTGAGCACACACTGCGTTCCAGCTGCGATCTGCATCGCCTCGACGGACATACGTGCTTGCGAAGCTCTCGAGCTCGTCCTGCCGACATCGACAGGCAGCAGCGCGGCGGTGCGCAGCAGTCCGTGCTCTCGCGCGGTACGTGCGTTGATATATGTACTACGGACGCGTTTCGTGGATGTGCTAACCCGCTGCCCGCGCCCACCGCAGCCCCGGTCCTCCTACGCCGCAGTAGCGCATACGACGCGTCGAAGATGCTCCTGGTCAATGTCAAGCACCTGAGCAAGGACCTACCTGCGATCCCGGCTCCTGGCAAGCCTCAGCAGCCGACGGACGCGCCTCCCGCGTACGAGCCAGTGGCCTCTACTTCGTACAATCCGTACCTTCAGAGCATCGAGACTGCGCCAGCCGAGGAAGTACAGGAACCCGAGTCATACGCGCCCGCAGACGTTGCTCAGCCCGAAGTAGGCGATGATGCTGAGGACGCAGAGCCCGGCTCAGAGTCGCCCGTCACACCCTCACCTCCCGTTTCTCGACCATCGCTCAGACACATACACTATTCCGAGAGCGATGCGTCTCTCGCCACCCCGTCGCCGCCCTTCCGGCGGCCTACACGCAGTGACCTCTCTCTTCCTGCGAACTCGTCCACTCTCCGACTCTCCCAGAATCGTCGCCGCTCTACGGCGGACTTCCGCAACGCGCGCCCATACAGCACGGTCCGCACCTCCTCGTCGCCGTCGTTCGATAAGAGCGAGAAACGGTCTCCGTCCAAGTCTGTCAGCGGCACAGTCACCCCCCAGGATGCCGGCACGATCATGTCGGGCTTCCTCCGCGACCTCCTCACCAGGCAGTTTGCCGTGGAGCAGTCAGCGGACATCGTGCTGCGGGGTTGTGCCGACGCGTGCAAAGTGTACGGCCTGATGCTGGCCACTTTGCTGCAGGAACCCTCCATTGAGGGCCATACTCCGATATACTGGGCTATCGTGAAATGCAGCCCAGACCCAGAGTCTACCTTCACGCATGAGCTACTCAGCGCATTTCTCGATTATGCGGCGCCACTCACAGAGTCGACCCTGTCCGACATACGACATGCGTGCTTGGAGAACCCCGAACAAGAGTTGTTCCAGTGGATCCGCCGCCACCCTTCGATCACCCCGCTTTTCGGTGCCGCAGAGGTCCTCTTTAGCGGTGCGGTGCCTGAAGATGATGTGCGTGTGGAGGAGCTCCCGGGAGACAATGACTTGTTCATCGCCCACTTCCGCATCCTCATGTTCCAGAAGCGGATGCGTGTGCTCAAGCACGTCGGACTGGAGTTCATTGCCCGAGGTATGCTTCCGTCCATCTATCGAAGTGGTTTAGGTACTGACTAGCGCTCCTTCAGGCAGGCTCTGGTCTCTCCAGGTATACGTCGCCACGACCGAGAACGCGCGGAAGATGCGCCACGGCGCGAGACCGGGAGCGTGGGTCGTATCTATCGCACTGCTGGAGGGTAGCCAGCCGACGTGGGTCGACTCTGGGTTCATCGTCTGCAAGAAGGACGGCACGCCCACCCAAGCGGAAGGCAGCGACCCGAACAGGCTGCGTATCAGGTCAACTCACCAACTCACCGCCTCGCCCCGCCCCAGCACGACCAGCGCGTCCTTCAAGGAAGCGTTCTCGCTCGAGTGTTTGTCCGCGTACGTTGTCTTCCTCGATCTCATACATTCGGCATAGCTCATGATCGTTGTAGTGACAGCCCGTACGTTCAGCCGGACGGTTCCCTCGACATAAGGCTCGAGGCTAGTCTGAAGCAGCGCGAGACCGGGTGCATCATCTGCTAGACGGACCGGATGACGTCTCTCGTCACCTTCTCTCAGACCGCGTTCCTCGGTAGCGATCAGGTCACCAGAGGCGTCGATCATGACTGGAGTGTCGTGCCAAGGGGTACGAACATTCCGTCGTTCTCGGAGTGCCGCTTCGGGCCCGGCGAAGGCTGAAGAACAGCTTGATGATCGAGTATCATGCAGCCTCTTCTCCGTGACTATTGGTGGCACCCTAGGCCTCCGAACCCGGACTCTGCGCTATGCAGCGCGGGAGAGACTATTGTCTTGTCTTCCGTGGACAGTACTTGATTCCCATAGTGGTTCCCGAACCTGGAAATGCTGGTGCCACTCCGTTCACTAAACGCACGTACCCCCCCGAGCTAGATGGGATAGTTCCCTTACCTGTATCTATCGTCCGTATGTATGTACTTGGACATTGTATGTAGACTGGTCAAACTTGAAGCAGAATCTGTACAATATAATTGTACCCATATTGTTGATATATAGGAGGCACCGACGGAGGTCCAACGCATACTCATCAAGAACGCGGCAGTTCACGTCGAGTGATAAGACGAGGCAATGATACAATTCGAGCCGGTGCATATGGGACAAAGCAGCGGATGTGTACATGTGGGAGATCAAACCTAGAGAGAAAAGAGTAACCGAGGCATGCAAGGGCGAGAGAGACAAAGTACGTAGTAGCTCATACACATCAGGAACAGAGGAGAAACGAAGAGGGATCTAGCTATGGGGCGGTGGGATGGACAACACCAACGAAAAGAGCTCGGGAGCGCATACGTAACATGGGCATGGCAGGATGGATGGACCGTGGACATTCCCAAGACATGGCAAAGCAAGGAAACGCGTGCATGGGTATGCGAGGTGTGAAGTGTTGTGTTAGCGTTTGGGATGCGAGATCGCGTGGGAATAGTGGGTGTGGGGTGTACGTCACAAAAACAGTCTGGTATGCGTAAGTAGATGGAGCGTGAGTTGCAGGGACTCTCGTGGGCAACTGTACCGTGGGGCGGACGACTAAGTAGTGCGTACGTACGATAACGAGTCCGAGGGGAGGTGACAGTGGGGCTGGGAGGGCGGTACGGCGAACGAGCGTGCTGGGTGGGGAAGCGATGGACAGGGTAAGGGGGCTTCACCGGATGAGCCGACCATAATCAAGTCGACTGTCGCGCTTCGTTTCGAGGTTGTCCCGCTTCGGGAATGCGTTCCAGAATCGCAGCGTTTCGTCACCAGCGCCGGTGACGATGGTTTCGCCGTCGGGGCTCATCGCAAGATACAAGACCCGGTACGTGTGGCCTGTCAAGGAGGCGACCATATCCAGAGACGGGTACTTCCATATGCAGATCTGGTGTTGGGCGGTGGTGGAGGAGAACCCGTGTGTGGACACTAGCTCATGGTAATTGAGAGACCATGTCAGGTTACACACCTACGTTGGGACTCAGTCAGCACTCCCACTTGAAACGTACTGTCTGTACTACGCACCTGACTGCCAGTGTCCAGCTCATTCAGCAGGGTCCCATTGCCCACATTCCAAAACCTGATATGCTTATCCGCCGTTCCTCCGCCCGATGCTAGCACGCCCGATACGTGTGGGTCCCAGGCCAGAGCCTTGACAGCAGCCGTGTGTTCGTGGAACTTCCACAACGGAATCTCTCCGGCCTCTTCCCCGGCACTGGTCGAGCCACCCGCGCTGCTTGCGCGGGGTGGCGCACCGGGCTGCGGGCGTTTCCCGCCACGTAGATCCCAGATGCAGACCTTGTTGTCATTGCCGCCACTCGCGAGCAGTGCACTCTGCAGCCCAGAGTCGTTGTTCCACCGCAGGCCACACACCTCCTGTCGGTGGCCCTGTGCACGCTTGAACGGTTTCAGGCCCGGGTCCCGTACGTCTCGATGGTGAATCCAGCGATCGCGAGAGCCGGAGCTGAGGACATGCTGGTTCCACGAGAGGGCGCCGATCCGTTGCGAGTGTGCTTGAGTGTACGTACGTATACAGGTGAGGTTCAAGGCGTCGTAGATTTTGAGTTTGCCGGAGAGTGTCCCAACGGCCAGGGTCGAGCCCTATTCCGAGTTCAGCTACCACTGTGGAGCATATATGTGGAACACGTACCTTTTGCACCCATGAGACAGAACTGACAGTATCGTTCGTACTCGAGAGGTCGCACAACTTCGACACCTGCGCCGTATTCGCCGTCCATAGGTACACACACGACCCAAGCCCAACACTCAGCACGTTGGTGCTCGACCAGTCCACGAGATTGAGGTAGAAATCGTCCGCAAGTTCAGGCGCGTCGAGAACACGGTACGGCGTCTTGCAAACGCTGCGGAGCTGTCGTCGCGGGCTTTCGAGCAGTTGGCGACTCTCAGCCCGTACGGGACTGATCGAGTAAGCCTCGTCAACCGGCGTGTCCAGTCGCCGGGTCGGTGTGGCTGGATTAGAACGAGATGGAGAGTTGTAGTTGAATAGTCGCCGCCGGCTGGGGGTAGATGGCAACACTGCGGCTGTCGCAGCTGGGCGGGTTGGCGACGAAGGTCGCGAGGGAGATGATGGGGTGACTTCAGTGTGGAGAATGGATGTGAATATCGCGTTGGCTTGTTCTTTGAGCGCGTCGGACTCCGTTGGTATGATGCGGCTCTTTGAGGGCGTGGCGGTGGGTGACTCGTCCATGAGATGGTATGCCGCGCGAATGTCTCCAATATCACGCGACGGCACGAATCTGTCGCCATAATCGTGCCCTCGCGAAGGTCCTGGCGCGTCTGCAGGACTGTCAAACACGCCACTCTCGCTGGTTGTTGGACGCGAGTCGAGCGACGGCGTTGAACCAGGTAGAGCAGCGACAGGTCCAAAGATCTGATTGACGCGTGGACGGTTTCTTCGGTGGCCATCCTCCTCCGTTTGCGCGGCGCGTAGTCGTTTACCGAATGGCGAGTTATGCAGGCCGGACATGGCGGTAGTGTTGATTCTGTCGACTGTTGGGGAGTAGGAATGAGGGTAAGAGAGAGTTGAATGAAGCGTAGATAAGTCAGAAATCAGTTGAGACCTAGCATTTGCGTGTGGCCGGGACGGAGGAGGAGGTGGTGGTTGCGGGTCAAGCTGAGCGGCCGCGTTGGATCGCGAACCCAGCGCGTATACCCTCGGGGTCCCGCCAATTCGAGTTTCGCCCATTGTCCATTTCCCGAAATTGCACGGAAATTCTAGTCGCCATGTTCATCCTGCAGAGCGGGTTGGGAGCAGTAGATAGCTAATGAAAACGTCAGCTTCAAAATTTTTTGTCGCCACAGAACATACCTTTCCACAAGTTATGTGTACGCGGTGGATGCCAATGGTCGTGGGCGAACTTTTGGCGAGCGGAAGGCAAGCGTCGCGAAACTGTGGCCCAATCGGGACCCCTGCCACCCAGTGTGGCGGTGATTCTGGCCACACCGCCAGTTCGTAAAGCGTTTATTGTGCAGCACATGAGCCACGTAGAGCAGAGAGCAAAGCGTGACATGCTATTTATCAGCCACATTCACGGTGTATCTCTACGCCCACCTTGACGTCCGCTGCAACTGAACAAAAACGACGGTGTGACTTACCTGTACCATATCAGCTGAACAACGTTCGGCATTTTGCGATAAGGGTGGGCGGAGTTGCAAAGGCCACCTTGTTCTGCAACCGTCATCGCGCGCACGGCCTATGGACCGAACATGAACGTACGTACAGAACTTACCGTTGTCCATCCATCTTGTGTCTATGCGACTGAGCATTGTATCTTCTAGAATCTCCTCAGAACTCTGACTGAAAGTCAGGTCAAGACATCGCGCCAGCATACAGATCTCAAGCTACTCTTGAGCGCCGTAAAGGAGACTCGCGTGAGTATGCTTCTTCGAGATGTGGCCGAGTTTATCTCACATCGTTGTAGAAACAGTCCCAGGATGCAGCGAAACTCGCAGACGCTTTCTACGACTCACTCGAGGGTCTGCTACAGGACCTACGGACGGTAACGATGGTGAGTTATTGTCGTGGGTTCTCATTGTGCTCGGTGGCGCCCCGGTCCGAGCGCCCTGATCGCAACCAAGTGGCCCTTACACAACCCGCTCGTGCACTATGCTGACTGCTCATATCGTAGGACAACAGGGATGCCGAAGCATTCCTGAAGCCTGTCTCAAAGTCGGACGTTCCTGACTATTATGAATGTAAGCGTCACGGTCAACGACTATGGCTGCCGAGCTGACGCCGATCCAGACATCTCCAATCCTATGGATCTGCAGACCATGCTCAAGAAAGTAAAGCAGAAGCAGTACAAATCAAAACGTGACTTTAAGGATGACCTCGATCTTATCTGGTCCAACTGTTTCACTTATAACCAGCAGGAGGTGAATCCCGCTCTAATGTGCTCACTGACATCCACTGACAGCTCGTAGGACCACCCGCTTCGGTTGTGTGCCAAGCGGCTGCAGAAGAAGGCCGAGAAGCTACTGCAGAATATCACCGACTGGAAGGAGCGTGCGGATCCGGTGATTCCGGATATTTCTGCTGTCGCAGTCGCGCCGCGGACTAATGGCGTCACGCTCAATGGCCATGCTCGCCTCTGTTCAATTTCTCCGGTAAAATCGCCTAGCCCCGGAAAAGCAATGCCGATCGTACATTCGAGCAGCAAGAAACCTCGTCGTGACGGGTCGTTTGCTGATTCCCTCGCCATTGTACGGAGCGCAGAGGGCATGGCGGCGTTCCAACGTTTGGACCAAGAACTGGAACGGTGGACCGAGAAATCGGACCCAGCCGATGGCTCTGCCGATACTGTCTACCTGCTTGAACAACAACTCAGGCGGTACATTCCTTCCCCAGACGACGAATCAGACGTCAGTGCAACCCTCCAGACAATGGACAACGGCATTGGCGAGAAACGCAAGCTGTAAGCTCGTCATCATTAGCGGTCCTTGTGTTTGTGTTCATTGTGTCTTCTCAGGAACGGATTCACGGACGACCGGCCACGCAAGCGCGCACGCACGCATCCTCCTGCGAGCAAAGACCCTGTCGAGCTCTGGTGGGATGCGGTGCAGTCCGACGAGTTGCTCGCGAACGGACTCCCGACGCTCGCCTACCGCTCCTCCGAAGACGTTGCCGGTGTCATATCGCCCAAGTCGATCACAGGCCCGCCACGGGAAGGCGGCAGGAAGCGCAAGAAGAAAGCCGCGCCACGTACAAACACACTCCTCTACCACATGAACAACAACATCCGGACACTCCGCCGTGTACGAACGACACACGCAAAGTTCGCGGCGCTCAGCCAGAGCACAGAGGAAGGTGGGGGTGGGAGTGGCGCCCCGCCTGTAGTGCCTGCGGAGCCTGTACCGGACGAGGAGGAGGACGTGTTAGACGAGCGGCCGTGGCGACCTATTGGCTCAGGCATTGAAGTTGGGGAAGAGCACGCGAATGATTGTCTGCATTGGATGGGTAGCAAGGTGCTGGAGCATGCGGGCTTCCAAGGTGCGTATGTGTGTTATACCTGACAACGGCTCCTGACGTCTGTGAGTAGGTGCGTCTAAAGCCGCTTTGGATGTCCTCGCTGGTGTCGCTTCGGAGTACCTGCTCAACGTCGGCCGGACGATCCGCTTCCTCTGCGACAAGTACGCTAGAAAGATGACACCTGAGGTAATTGGGGGTTCGTCAGTTTCATGACCAATAGCTGACTTGATGACCAGGAAATCATTCTGCATACCCTGTTCGAGAGTGGGACGACACGGATCTATGAGCTTGACCGTTATATTAGGGACGACGTCATCCGCTATGGAGGGCGCTTGGCCGAGCTTGAGAAGAAGTTGGCCAATGCTTATCGCGACGCGGTCAGTAGATTCGTCATAGAACCGAGGGTCGGGCACTCATGTTTCGCTTCGCAGACCACGGAAGAAGCGTGGGACGACGACGCACTCTTCCAGAACGCCGAAGACGAGGAAGAGGATGGGCAGTTCGTCATGTATGTCATTTGGCCAGTGATCATCAGGGTATCGATGCTCACCTTCACTCCAGGGGCAATTTTGCCGACTCATTTGGGGAAGACTTCCTTGGTCTTCGGGAGCTAGGCATAGCAGCGGAGTTCGGTCTGCAGAGTCTAACAATACCCAAGAAGCTACTGAAGAGCAAGAAGCCAGGCCAAGCGGAGGGACCGTCTGCGTATGTGACACATCCCCACGTACTATTCACATAACATACATACTAACTATGAATTGCAGTGCGAAACCTACAGAGCCGCCACCACCCTTTCCCCCGCCTCCTCCGTTCGTGCCCCTGGACTCGAAGACTGTCGACAACCAGATTGGCTTGCTCAGAGCCTTCTATCACGAACGCCTCTCGGCCGTGTCGGCATCGCCCTCCGCGCAACCCCTTGGAGCCGCGCCGCAACATATACCTCCTGGATACCCTCAACATATACCCGTTTCGCCGGATTCAGCTACCCCCGTTATACTCCCTGACGATGTGCCCAGCGCTGTGCACACGAAGATCGGACCGCTCGGTCAGGTCATCAAGAACGCGCCCTCCGCGGCTGCCTCAAAGAAGAAGAAAGCGAAGGCACCTACGGCACCTATGGGCATGGGACCTGCACCGTCAGAGGGAGGGGACATGCTGCCTGACTTCGCTGCGTCTGCCTCCACGCCTGGGTTGGAGTCGCCCAGGAAAGGGCAGCCTTCTAGCGGAACCACTGCTAAGAAGAAACCAGGCAACGGCCCGGGTGCCATGCCTGCGGTGATCATGGCCAATGCATGACCTGCTTGGCAATGCGATCTCTCGTATGGAGGACGTATTTATTGAATTGTGCCATCCTAATGTCGTGGACGATGTTTTATCCGGAACACCTGTATCAATATAGCACGGTCTCATGGCCCCTCGTACGTAATGGGAACCATTGGTTGTCGGATGCTAATCAGTGCTTTGGCCGAATCTTGCGAGGATCCACAAGAGTCGAGCCTCGCGGCGCTTATACGAGGTCAGCACGCAAGCTCAGATCGTAGCGCATGCAACATTGCTGACCGTATCATTTGCTCCAGCTTCATGCCCCAGATCTCACTATTTGCATCGTTTGCGAGGTCTCATACGAAACGTCGGTCGCCAGCCTCATCCGACTGCCTAGCAACGTTTCGTTGTAACAATGTTATCGGCCGTATGTGTGGTCCGAGGACTAATGGACTGCGCTTGGCAGAGCGCCACGCAGAATGCCCTCGGCGTCCGGTCGTCCGCACGCAAGCTTAGGATCGATGCTCTCAGAGAGCGCAGGAACGACCGAGGTACGATACATGCGAATCAGTTCGCTGCATGCGCACCCGAGATTATCAGTCCTACTGCAGTCGAGCCGGGGGCCTTATGTAAATCAACTTGGTGTGTGTTCTCTTGCTTCCTTCCAATAATGGCTTCCATGTGTTGACCTTCTTGAGCCAGACGGGCCAGACCACAATCTCGTGGCATGGTGTTAATCTGGATAAGCGTATCCTTACATCGAGAGCACACTGAATTCTCAACGACACGCGCTGCCGAATAGCAGTCGCTACACCCTTGCCTTCATGCCACTGGCTTTGCCAAAAATGTGAGGGGTGTGCGCGGTGTCGCGACTCATGGCAGGGATGAGTTACATCGCTTGAAGCGGATCGGCCAACGGTGCAGTCCGACCTGGAACCGGATGCAGTGACCGTACTGTTGGCGTCCGGCCCTTCCTCTCGGTCCCAAAACGCTCACCAGGCAGCTACGTAAAGCGCCGGTACCCCCACTCAGCTCGACTGCGTGGGCTAGCCGAATCTGGCCGATATCCCGTGAGAGGCTTCGCATTCACGAGGTGAGAAGGCAGTGAATACATTGGTAAGACATATATACTCGTCGCCCGTTACGATGGAGTCGAACCCGCAGAACATCCGCCGTAGCGACCGGTCATGGACACCATCGTTAGTTTGCTCGTTCTAACACTACTTTGTCTCTTGTACGCCGCTTTCCGAGCACAGAAGAAAGCATCGTTGGCCGACGTGCCTGGTCCTCGCCCGGAATCGTTTTGGTTAGGTATGTCCAGTGCCCGGTTTCCGCGTGTTTGGGTGGGCTTTTCACGTCGTTGACAGGGAACCTTGCGGAACTGCATCAAGAGCAAGCAGGAGAAGCGGATTTTAGGTACCAAGCTGAATATGGCGGAGTTGCAAGGATCAAAGGCCCTCTTGGGGTATGGCTAATCCCCACCCTCCGTCTGTTCGAGCGGAACTGACACTATGTCCACTAGGTTGATATGCTGTGGCTATGTGACCCGAAGGCACTGCAGTATATCTACCAGACCTCAGGTTACAACTTTCCCAAGCAGCCCGAGCGTCGCGTACTTTCTGGTTTGATTGGCGATCATGGACTGACGTGGGCAGATGGTACGTTTAGAATTAAGATTCGATAAGACCGTGCCGATCATTGTCACAGGGGAGACACATAGGCGACAGAGGAAAGTCATGCTACCCGCATTCGGAGCACCTGAGGCCAAGGCCTTATTGCCGGTATTCGAGCACTATGCCGAACAGGTGCCGGAAACCATACATACCGAGAAATCGCGATCTGTTAACGTCTCCACTAGGTGGCGTTCAAGTGGCGAGAGATTATTGAAGGTTCTGCAGACCAAACGGCAGTGCTCAACGTCATCAAGCTAATCGCACCCGCGACGCTTGACGCGATTGGCGAAGGTACTCGGTCATCCCATGCATAGAGCGCATCAGGCTTACAGCAGTGTCAGCCGCCTTCGACTACAAACTTGGCTGCATGGACAACTCTGAGAACGAGCTTGCGGAAGGTTACAACAGCCTCGTGTAAGGGATTTATTGTGACAAGCTGACCACCAGCTGACCACTGTATCGCATACTGCAGAGCAGGCATCTTCTCGAGCCCATCGAAGTCCAAACTATTCTGGACCAGTGTCGCCCACTACGTGCCAATGGGCTTGTCTGAATGGTGTTATGCCAATCTGCCCGGCAAAGGCCTTGACAAAGCCCGCCAGAATAGACGAGCGGCGCACAAAGTGGCACGACAATTGCTTGACATGAAGTCAGAGGCATTATTGAGCAGCAAGGGCAACCGCGACGTGATGAGTATCATAGGTAGGTGCACTCTCGACACCTATGTCGTTGAAATAACTCGTATCGTTCTCAGTGCGAGCGAATGCATCGGAGGACGCAAAGACCAAGCTCGCTGACGATGAAATGATTGCTCAGATGAGGTGGGCGTCGGTCGATTGGCAGGCTTGCTGCAGGGTTGACCGTCCAATAATCAAGAACAATCATGTTGGCAGGTCAGGAAACAAGTTCCAATACACTGAGTTTCGCTCTCTACGAACTGGCCAGACATCCGCACTACCAGGACACACTCAGAGCTGAAATACGTTCCATGGAAGCATCGATCCGAGAACGCGGCCACAGCACCTTCTCCTCGTCTGACTTCGACAGCATGCCCTTCTTGCAATCGTTCGTGCGAGAAGTCCTCCGTTTTCACCCAGCTGTTCCTCACAACTATCGGCAAGCGCTGAGGGATGACGTCCTCCCCCTCTCGAAACCCCTCAGGACTATATCTGGCAAATTGGTCAATGAAATACACATCCCGAAGGGTACGAGACTGACCCTATCCGTGGCGGCGTACAATAGGTATGCCATCCTATTCTTCCATATGCTCGCCTAGTTAGATAAGTGACTCATTACTTGGATAGGGAAAAGGAGATCTGGGGCGAAGACGCGCATGCCTTCAACCCGGAGCGCTTCTTGGATTTCACTGGCAAACGCGGGCCAACTGTAGGCGTGTTCGCCAACATGTCAGTTCCTTCTGTGATAAGAGTCTAGCGCAAATGAACTAACGCCTGAGCAGTCTGACCTTCTCTGGCGGCGTACGGGCCTGCATTGGCTGGCGTCTCGCGTGGGTTACTTTTTCTATCGTACAGTAGTCGGGTTAGCTGAAACTCCAACGCATTCAGCGTCATAGAGCTTCAAGCATTCCTTTGTCAGCTAGTGTCGCACTTCGAGTTCGGGTTAACGGAAGAGCTCAAGCGACTCAGGAGGGAAAACGCACTGGTGATGGTACCAACGTTAGATGGAGAATTGGACAAAGGTGTACAGTTGCCGTTGAAGGTGTCGTTCGCTACACGCCACGATTGACAACCCCTCAGTTTGCTTACTATCTTAGATTGAAGTCTATCAAATAATTACGGGGTGATAGTGTAGACTGTATGCCATGATTGTGAAACAGACCAGAGTGCGGAGCACCAGAGTCTCGACCACAGTGCGGATGCGCATCCAATCGGAACCAGACACAGTATTGGAGCCAGACGCGCGTCAAGATTTCGACCTCGACTAGGCGGCATAGGTTTACAGCGTCAGGCAAGGTGTTTGCTCCGCAGAAGACACTTCTTGCTTCCCATGGTTGGCGGAACTTGCAATCGGTATGGGCAGCAGAGGCGGATCAGCGCACTTCCGTCCAAGACGGGAGAACCCTCGAGTTCTCCAACTATCCATCCGAGGGTTCTCGAGCCCGGCATATCCGACGGATGGGAAGGTATATAAATGAGGCCCTTCGCCTTGGGCAAAAACCACCAACAACGAGGCAAGGAGAAGCTTAAGCACACTTCCGCACTATTATCACAAGCACCGCCTTTCCTCGTGCAGATAGCATTGTTGGTGCCGCCATCCTCGTGTCGCGCACATTCAGCTACATATAAGTGACTTCGTTCGCTTACACCGCACTATCAGTTCGTATCGATACCTCGAGTCCGGCACTCGACTCCCTTCTAACTCAACGCACTCTAGAGTTTACGTTGTACTCATCGCATATCATGGCCAACACCATGCAAGTGGCACCTCCGAAAGTGAACGTGTCAGTCGAGACGCTACCACCAGTCGGGATTTATCCTACGACACCTCTCGCGCGATTCCCTCCGCCAGTGTCTACGCTGCAAAGGCCACTTCGCGAACGCTGTGGGTTCACCGCTCAGTTGAGCCTCACGATCAAGACGTCATTCGGGCAGCAGCAGACCTGTTCAGGCTCGTGGTCGCCCAAGGGCCACATCCAGCCACACCGGAGTCATCTCCCGCGCCGGCGGAAGGCACAGATCAAGCGTATCGTGCTCTATGACAACGTCGATGACGACGAGCCCGAGCAAGCTGCCCCAGCCCTACCCACACCCGGGGCCTTCGCGCCCGCGCCCGCGCCTGTCGATGCGCCGTACCTGCAGGAAGTTGTCCCCGGGCTATTCGTCGCGTTCAAGACGGAGTCGGACACCCGCCACAATACGGTCTACACACACGTCGTCGACGTGTGCCACCCGTTGCCGGGGTACGATGCGGGCGCCACAGAGAAGGCGTACGAGGGATCCACTCAACGACTCCGTCTCGTCCTCCCAGAGCAATCGCGACCCGAATCTACCCGCGCAGGTCTTGCGCTCACCGACGCTCAGCTCCGCGCGGCGCGCGACTTCCTCGCGGAGACGCTTCCGTACAGCAGCACTTCGCAACCGCCCGCGGCTGGCACTTGCCCTTTGCCCGAGAAGCAGGCCGTGCGTGTCCTCATCTCGACGCCGCAGCGGCGGCCGACAGACGCCATGTCTGTTGTGGGTTGCTACTTGGCCTTCGCGTCGAAGAAGAGCGTCGATATCGCCCTCCGATGCATCGACGATGAGCCCGACTTCCTGAGCATATGGAAGGGCGAGGTTTCAGAGGACGAGCTGGCTCGTGCAGAGCGCGTCGCGAGAATGCGGTCATGGCTCTCAGGTATCAAACGGTAGATCCATATGAATATCACCATCCACGATCAGCACCTGGGGTGCGTTCGGACGGTCGATGTATTGGTATTACGCAGTGCTGTATGATAGTAGGGAACAGTATTTATGATATTATATATCATTACACCGACGACTTACAGTGATACAAAAACAACGCGATACAGAGCGATTTGCGACAAGAATTCAAGAAATGCAGTATCCAGTGCTTCGGTGCCTGTGGGTCATGGCGCAGCCATCCTGAGAGTGGCGTTCCGATCCACGATCTCTGCGGATGTCAGTTGGCGCCCCGCGCGATAGAAAGCAAGGCGTAATTCCTGCGTCAATGCAATGAGCCTCTGTTTCGCAATCCGGTCCGGATTATGCATACTTCAAAACTGTGCTTCATGTAGTCTGGTTTGCAGGCGAGGCTCTGGAAATTCTCTGGGGTGTAACCATTCGTTGTGGACTCTGTTGCTTAAGACTCAGAATGTTTCTCAATCACAATGTCTAGATATACTTACGAAGTGGGCCAGGCCCTGTTCGTGGCATTGCCTCTAGAGCATATTTGCGTCCTTTCGCGTATGCTGCTGCCCTAAGCTCCTGGTAGCGAGAAATGGGAATGAAGTGGCATCAATGCCACCGAGAAGTTCAGCATCACTTATGATCGTAGGGCCATGTTTAGGATAGGAGGTGGCCACACGCACCTCGACCGACCATGCGAGAAACTCTGGCTGGCACACGATGCACTGGAACACTGCGCCGCGCACCTCATTCGTTACCGGTTCAGGGCGAAAAATCTGGACGTCGCGTATAGGGCCTGGTGATACACCATTGGCCACTGATGACGGCCCATCACAGTGGGCCATGAGAATATCCATATTGATGGGAGCAATCTCTGAGTATGGTTCCATGAACGGAGGTAACCCAAGTGCGATGCGGCGAGCTCGGTCTGTCGGATGTTGAGGACATGGCATGGGCGGTTTTCCCGTTGATCTGTATGCATGTAGGTAATCTTGCATGCGATGTTCCTGCGTCCGGACGACTTGCGAGATAGTATCGAGCAGTTTGTGGGAGAGTGGCTGCGTGCTTACCTCAAAGCTGAGAGCATTCCGAGGATTCTCGTTAGGAATGTTCACGTAGATCACCCGCGACATTGCATAGACTAGCCTTTTGGTGGAGATAGACTGGTGTCTAGAGTGCAAGGAAGGCGTAGGAGTCGAAGGGTCGCCAGTGGATGCCCAAGGGGTTGCAGTCGAACTTCAGTGAATGGACTCAGGCGCCCGTTATATGCTCCGGATGGACGGGCCGCGGCTGGCCACAGTCGAATTAACTCATGGGAAGAGATATGATGTGACTATGAACAGCATCGTGTACCAGTAAGTACTGTAACACGACCTTTATACTTGGTAAAAGAGAGACACACCCACTGCACACTTGCATGTGAGGAGACGGCGAACTGGCCACTGAACGCCGTGGTACAGCGATGATGCAAAAAACATGGACATGTCCGGGATCGAACCGGACCCCTCTCGCAAGTGCAAATGCTAAGCGAGCGTGATAACCAACTACACCACATGCCCCTATTTGCTAGGTAAAATGCTTTGTGTCACAGTGAGGACCGGTCCTCCATGACGGACTTTATCCTCTCATGAGCTCATCGATCCCTACGACTGTTTTCATCACTCATTCAGAGTATCAGGATAGCTTATGCTCACTGAACTTCTTCTCGTCCTGCTATCGAGGTGGACGATACGGGATAGCGACACATGCGATATCTATCCTTTCGTGAGCTCATCGATCCCTAAGTTTGTGTTCACGCATTCAGAGTATCAAGTTAGCTTATGCTCACTGAGTTTCTTCTCGTGCTGCTATCATCGTGGTGGACGCCTTGCCAGTGTGCCGCTCCGACGGACCGACATACAACAGTATATCACTCGTTGAGGCAAAGCGTTGACTGCTGTGTTCTGTTAACCAGGCCGAGATCCAAGCCATACAGCAAGTGGGATCACATAGGCATGTAGACTCGGGTAGACTCCACATAGTATGCCCGAGCTATCGCCTCGCACTACAAGGTGATGAGCAACTCAGCATCAAATCGACCCCGGGGAGCCGTGCATGATGCATCTGCGCTGCTGACGTTTGTGATTCACAGTACTCACCAGTCAACCAGCAATGGTTCGCTGTCTCCGAGCATAGGCGTCCGTTATAAAGCGAGATGCAACGTTCTCGAGGCGCGCGTAGTCGAGTTCGTGCAATAACGGTAAATATAAGTTGCTCGTCGAAGTAAGCATACGTATCGGAGCGAACACTGGTCAGCGATAGCACTGTGACCAGACGAGCATCTTTCCGTATCGAAGAGAATAGCGTTAGAAAGATGGGGATCTATCGATCAGCTAACGAGGGCAGAAGGATAGTGAGGAGGAGAACGCGGGTGGCTCTCCAGGCGATTCCTGATGCACCTCGAATACCTATTAAGACAAGAACACTTTGGTATATACGCAACAATGCTTACGTCCATGGAAAGACTGGCTTCAAGGCATAGGGCTGTCGCAACGGAGCTAAACCCCCAAAGCAATGTAAGTGGACTGCGTTGCTAATCGAAATAGTCGACAGACCATAGTGCTAGTACTGTAGAACACAAGGTGAGCCGCCTAGCGCATCACGAAGGTTGCGGGTGAGCGGCCACGAAAGACACACCTAGACAATCCGTATCAATGTGGAGCTCTCACTGCTACATAGGACGGAAGAAAGAACGCTCACGGGGGACACACGGGTCCAGAGGGCGCATCTGAATGGCATCTTCAGTCACTCCCCATTTCCTCATCCTCACCCTCTGCACCGGCATCGTCCTCGTCCTCGTCCTCGTCATCATCTCCAAAGAACTCGTCGCCTTCAATGTCTCGAGAAGTAGGCACGAGGTTCTTCGCCTTCTCCGATTTCGAGTTGGACTGTCCGTGCGGAACTGAAACAGGAGGTTTCTTATGTTCTCGTGTCCTCAGCTCGACTTCGGGCTCTGCGCTCATCTGTCCTGAGGCCATCTGCTCGCGTACCCAAGCGCGAATTTCCTCGCGCTGCGTGTCTGTATCCCTCTCCGATTTGTCATCGACAGCTGTGCTCTTAGAGTATGTATGAGGGTACGGATCCGGATGCGCATGTGGCTGGGCCCGCAATTCTGGTGGAAAGAGGGATATGTACTTCTTAAGTTTCGGGTAGTGCTGCAAAAATACAAAGACGATGGAGAGTAAGCAAAGCAGATACAGTGGATCAATGGAATGTACATACAATGATGTAGTTCAAATCTACTCGCAGCTCTCCCAGCTTCTTTTGGAGTCGCTTCCGATCTTTCTTGCCTAGCTTCTCCCCATCACTATCTTGGTCTTTGTCGAGCTGCTTCTTGACTTGTTGTATCCTGCGCGTGACTTTCTGCCGCTCTGAAGACCATATGTCCGATTAGAGCAACTATGGGATACATTGCCCGTGACATACCGAAGAACTTCACTGCGTGATACCGCTGTGCCAACGCCCGTTCTTTCTTTACACGTTCCGCCTGGGCTAGATCTGCTTCAAGAGCTTTGAGTCTTCGCTCGGTTTTCGTTCGTACGTCCGCAGCCAAGTTATCCTACGCAACCCGTTTATCTGTCGAGTGGTTTATCGAGTGTAGTGCACGGTGCGACACACCTTAGCAAGCAGTCTCCTGGTCTGGCGAAGAGCCGACTTGATCTTTTGCACTCCTGGAGGAGCCCCCGTCGCTTCCCGACCCTCTCTGTGCCCTCGGTGATGTGACTGGGTCTTGCCAGTGCGTTTCCGCTTACTATGTTCCTGTCCATCCATTCTGAGGGCCGACGCACTCGTGAGTTCAGAGTCATTCGTGCGGATCGGCGCCATAGCTGAAGTGTGAGGAGGCAGCTCCCCTGACGGTATGAACTGGCGTACAGACGCTGGGAGTCTGAGAGGAGTCGAGATACAAATGGTGCTGCAGACCAAAGGGTCCAAGGACTCTAGTCGACCCTCGGTCGTTTCTATTGTTATTTTTATTATTAGCTGCTTACTTGCTGTGATACTATTTGATCGAGACTAAACCATAAGTAGGTTGTCTGATAAGATGACGTCGCGTACGTGTCGCTGCGTTCAACGTTGTCTCAGTGCGCCTGCGCCCTTCTGCCTCGCCTCAAGCTCTCGTACGCCTCGACCTCCTTGAAGATGGGGAAGAGGGGATGGAAAGGCTTGCGTAAAGCCAGCTTGATTTCTTTTGGCGTCATAGTCTTAGCAGCCTTTGCATGCGCAGAAGATGGCGCAAACAAGGTGCGTATGTGGGAGGAAGACGTGTATCATGTCCTCATAGCGCTGCTGTTAGAGAAAAGAAGATGTCCAGGTAGTTGACCCCTCTGTGGAAGGTGCGTATGAATGCTTCTATCTTGAGGGACGGTATACCGAAGTCTATTGTGTAGCTTCCAGGGCATACAACCAAGCGGTTTCTACGCTTGCCACATTGACCACTCTGCCACCATCTCCAAGCGAGGGGTCAAGTCCTTATGTCTCCCACAACAACAATGCATTCCAGCTTTCTTCGCTATTCCCAAGCATTCAAGGACATGGTCCGATAGCCAGTGCAATGCGAATAGCCGCGAAGCTCCTCCACCAGTCTTGGCTACCAGCGTCTATCTCAGGCTATGTCAAGGAAGAGCTTGGAGGCGGCAGGAAAAAGGATGTCGAGCTGCACAGTAAAGCCGTCAAGGTCATTGACCTACTTCAACATGCGGCTGATCTGGGCCATAACGACGCTCTCTACACGTTAGCCGAGGTTTCGCTAGTAAGCAATTTGTGCTCGAGCCTCCGGCAGATGCTCATAGATGCACGTAGTTTCCACCGAACAGCTACTTCCCATCAGATCCACGCTTAGGGTACGCTAGTTACTTTGCGCATGCTCAGCGAACCGGAAACGCGTCCTCGCAAGCTATACTGGGGTTCTTCCACTCCACTGGCTATCATGGCGTCGTCCCGGTAGATCAAGCAAAAGCACAGCTATACTTGACCTTTGCGGCGCATGGTGGCCACAAAGGTGCACAGATGGCACTTGGTTATAGATACTGGGCTGGAATCGGTGTGGCAGAGAATTGCATGGATTCGTTGGGTTGGTACGAAGATGCAGCAGAACAAAGTAGGTCGGTGCTACTACGGCGCACGCATGTACTAACACATGATCAGCAATGGCCAAGTTCTTGTCCGGTCCTCCAGGTGGTCGCACGCTTCCCCTCGCGGCCCCCAAACTATCTGACCTTGTCGGTGGTGTCTATGGACCCGGTGCAAGCGCAGCTTCAACTGGGCTTCAGGCTGGTAGGCCAGTTATCAAGACAGCACGCGCGCGAGCAGCAGGGGAGACTTGGGAGGATCTCCTAGAGTACTATCTAGTGCGTTATCCATACACTAGGTGGTTGCATCTCTTGACCTTGTTTGTAGTTCAACGCAGATCGTGGCGAGACGGACTTCGCCTTCCGCCTCGGCAAGATCTTCTATCAGGGCAGCATATACGGTCTTCCTGGAGGTATTGCCTCTGGTGGTGAGGGCGCGAGCGCCATCCCTCGAGATTTTGCCCGCGCTCGGTACTACTTCCTGCGGATTGCTCGTCAGGTATGGCCGAGAGACCCCATACGCGAGCCGTCTCCTCCCACACTTCGGGAAGAGAACCCGACACTAGCCGCATACGCAGCGCTCGCTGCAGGCTATCTGGGACGAATGTACCTGCGTGGTGAAGGCGTCAAGGCGGACGCGGCGACAGCGCAGATGTGGTTCCAGCGCGGCGCAGACCTCAACGAGAAGGAGAGTTTCAATGGACTGGGCATCATCCTGCGCGACGGACTCGTCGACGGGCGCAAGGACCTGAAGAAAGCGATGAAGTACTTTACTGCTGCGGCAAGCCAGGAACTGGCGGAAGCTGCAGTCAATCTGGGCAAGATGCACTATGGTAGGCACACACGCCCTTCACTGTAGGGCGTGGCGCTGATTATCTACAGATAAGGGTGACATCAAGACGGCAGCGGCCCACTTCGAGAACGCGATGCGTCAGGGCTCCCCTTTCGAGGCGTACTACTATCTTGCCTCGATACAAGCTTCTCATGCACGGGCCAATGCTGTCTCGCCTCATCTAGCAGGAGGTTCTTGCTCGGTAGCGGTCTCTTTCTACAAGGTCCTCACGGAACGTGGTGTCTGGGATGAGGATCTCTTGGGTGAGGCGGCACAGCTGTGGGAGCTCGGTACGGAAAGGGGCCACGAGATGGCGATGCTAAGATGGTGGATCGCCGCTGAGCGCGGCAACGAAGTCGCTCAGAACAACCTTGCGTTTGTTCTCGACCAAGGTAGGCCTTGGTTCTGCGCGCGGGCTGTGCAATTAGCTAAAGAGAGACCCAGACAAGAGTATACTCCGGTTCACGAGATTCGCACCCATATCACCTTCGAACGACACAGCCCGGCTCGCTCTGACTCAATGGATCCGTTCCGCAGCTCAGCGGAACGTGGACTCCCTCGTCAAAGTAGGCGACTATTACTATCATGGTCTCGGCGTACCCGAAGAACCGGAGCCAGTGCGCTGGGAAAAGGCTGCAGGCTATTATCAGTCTGCAGCGGACACACACATGAGTGCGTTGGCGATGTGGAACCTTGGCTGGATGTATGAGAATGGCATCGGCGTGCCCCAGGTATGGCCGGACTGTGATCGCGCACACCTCACTCGCTCACGCAGGAGGGTTATGTATAGGACTTCCACCTAGCGAAGCGCCACTACGACTCGGCTCTTGACATCAACAGCGAGGCGTCCGTACCAGTCTCGATTTCGCTTCTGAAGTTGCATGCCCGGAGCCTCTGGCGAACCCTTACTGGGCGTTCCGGTGGGCTCGACTTGTGGGGTGAAGACGAGAGCGACAACAGTAAGTATCGCTTATGTCTCTAGTTGCTGACTATGCCTACATTGAGTGACTCATTAGGACGAACTATCGACGGTGGTGAGGACGTAGATAACGGACAAGGCCAGGGAGGGCAAGATGTGAGACCAGACGAGCTAGAAGACGGGTCATGGTACTTTGGGAAGGCTAGAGAAGAGTTCAACAAGCGGAAGAAGAACGGACAGAACGTTGACCAGGTGGGCCATGATGACGATGATCCGGTACAGGTTCGTGTTTTCACGATACAGCTTCCCGATCGTCGTGCTGACACGTACCTCTCCTCCCAGTGGGCCAGGGAACGCAGGCAAGCGGAAGCCGATCGAGAAGGCGATTTCGGGCCTGAGGACTATTTCGACTCAGTCACTCGCAGGCGGGACGACGACGAAGACGATTTCGCCGAGACAATGCTTTTGGTTGTCGTTTGCATCATGGTCTCCGTGCTTATCTATGTCCGTGGGCGCTGGATGGAACGCATTCGCAGAGACGCACAGCAGCAGGACCAACGGCAGGAACAACAGCCACCGCAACAGCAAGTAGCGGGCGGTCAGGCGCCCGATGTGATGCCTCGAGCAGATCCTCCTCAGCTGGACTGGCAACCACCAGTACTGTGACGGAACAGGGACAATGTGGATTCGGATCGCTGGAGCGACATAATTGTCTGTATCGATATTTGGAATGGAGGTTATCTCGAAGCCGCGTGTACGTGGTCACGAGTGACATGAACAACGTTTATTAGGATGACGGCGTTGCCCAAACAGGTATGTTCACTTGGGTGGCGTTGCTCCACGCTGCCACGCGTCCTGCAACGAGGAAAAGGCGAGGCACGAAGAGTATGAAGACTTCCGCATATCCATGTGTCGAACCCTTACGCTGGTTCTCTGACCTAGACTCTGGCGCTACAGCACTTTGCGATAGCATAAGAACCCCTGCTCAACATGGACGGTTCGGACTACATTGTCCTTGGCACATTCCTCTTGCTACTCTGCCTTGCAATCGTACATATCGCCTACCTTATACCTCTGTTCCAAGAACCACAAACATGACAACAATGCACACAAACGGCGGGGCCCTGTCGGGCCCCAGTAACGCCCAACATGGCGCCTTATCAATGGATACCGCAGCAATTCATGAAATGTTAGGTCTCATGAGAGGTAGTCTGGGAACGATGTGCGTAACCCTCCGGCTTCCTCAACTATCTCTTGGGGGAGCTGAGGAAAACGGAGGTGGTGGTTGTGGAGATTGTTGGAACTAACACGGGCTTCGTTAGTGATCGGCAATTGCAGTTGCTGAACGAGCAGGGTCCAAAGGTGGAGAAGTTTGGACCGAACAAGGTGAGCTACTATTAGATGGTCTCACCGGCACACGACAGGCGCTGAACGCTACGCTAGGATCATCTGAAATCACACGCGAGTACTTTGGAAGAAGAGATGAAGACGGCGCAAAAGGAGCATAAGAAGTTTTTCGACGATATCAAGACTCGTGTTTTGAAGGAGCAGCTGAAAGTGAAGATAGCAAAACAGATGCAGTGCGTTGTAGTCACTGCACTCAGGGTTCATGAACTGATCCGGCATACAGGACCCACATCGAGGCACAGATAAAGAGTGCGGTCATGGAACAGGTGAAAGTTCAACTCGAGATGCAAATCCGCCAGCACCTGCCAGATTCGCTCGAAGATCAGGTTAAAGAAAGCCGCAAACACATCGAGGGTGTTAAGGCGGCATTCAACAACTCGTAAGTCAATGGAGGGTGCATTCAATCTAGAGAACGTTCACTGTAGGCTCACCCACCGGCAGGGAGGCCAGGCGTCAAAACTCCCGCCTGAGGACCAACCATCTTGATGACAGGCTCGCGGAAGTACTGAAACCAGACGGTACACAGTCTCAATGTTACCCGGGCAACCTGCGGTCACTGTTCGCCTACAGCGGTCAGTGTGATGACATGATACCAGGTTTCGCACAACTCATTAATCCTTCTGCAGAGGCGCAGGCGCGGGAGTTGGCCAAAGACTATGGCCTTAGCACAACCGGGGCTCGAGAAGAGCTTCTGAACCGCATTATGACCCACATAGGTAAGATATGGTTTGATCGACATCCATACATCGGGCACCGTTGACGACGCGGATTGATCACCCAGGCATCTCCTTCCCGCTCATGTGGGTGTAGTGATATATAAAGCCACATTGTGAGATAGTCTGCCGTCTTGAAGTCCTGGATCGGAACAATGGTTGTGTAGTACTTAGTAGTAGTGGTCCGAGTTCTGTTGTATATTCGCACAGCATGTTTGATTTGTATAGTCTCATTGGACTGACTATTAATGTTGACGACCCTAGGCCTTTGCTAAGGGAGGTCGTATGTGAGCGGCCGAGGGGCGTACTACGTCGTAGCCACAACGCTGTGTCGGGACTTCAGGTGCGATATGAATTGCGGGATTGACTGGTAATACATGGTGCTTAGACGGGGCGTAGCAGGTCGGTGTGTGCGGGATACAATGACAACAAGCATTACAATACAAGAAAGCCCAACGGATACGTAGTAGCACAATCTGCTAGTTGAGGTTCTGGAGCTTCATCCACTCCGTGTCGTTCGCATTGAAGTCAACGCCTTTCTTTCGCCACCACATCCTTGCCGCCTCTCCCCCACCAATCGCATCCTCTAGCGCCTCCTCAATGTCGCACATTCTGTACTGGATCGGGAGCCCGCTCTTGTCCCACCACTCCAGCACGTCCGGCCGGTTATGCCGTGTCGCGCCCGTGAGCGCGTCCTGGTCGAAGATGAGCTGCAACCCGCTTCCGAGCCACCACTGCAGCACCTCAACCTTGCCATGGCAACTCGCGTGGTACAACGCCTGCTTGTCGTACTTGAAATCGAGCTGCGAGCGCGCCCACCATTCAAGTACATCAACGTGCCCCGCGGTGCTCGCCAGATCCATGACGCGTCCAATCTTGAGCGGGAGCCGGTACGTCGAGGACATCGCCTGCTCCTTCCACCATGCAAGCACTGCGAGTTGGTTCTTTGCGCTCGCGTACTCCAGCGCAGCCTCCGTGTACTCGAGTGGGATCCCCGAGTGCAACCACCAGTCGAGGGAGGCTACCTGCCCATTCCGCGATGCTCCATCAATGGCCTCCGCTACGTGCTCTGGCGAGGGCAGCGGTATTACGTCAGGATGTTGCTCGTGTGCACGCTTCCACCATGAGAGCACCGCAACGCGACCATGCAGCGAGGCTCTAATCGGCAGCAGATCGTTCTTGTACACGTGCAGGAAGATGGAGCGGTGCTGGGTGAAGAAGTACTCGAGGACGTGGACGTACGAGAAGCGCACCGCAAGGCTTGCCCCGAGCTTCGTAGGTGGGCTTGCGGCAGGGTTGACGGAGCGCACGAGGGGGAGGTACCCGGTCAGGATGGCGTGGTCGGATGGGCTGGCACGGTGCCATTCCTGCGGCTCGGGTAGCGATGTAGGCACACCCACCGCTTTCGCAAGTTCCCAGTCCCCCACTTTGTCCATAATCTCGGCGAGAATCTCCACGGGTAGGTCTGGGGCCATGACTGTCCGTGACCGCGGTTTTGGTGCCTCCAAGGCTGACGGTGAGGAGAGAGGGCTCGATGCTCCGTTCAGCGTGCCTCCATTCGCGGTTGGGTGGACACGATACAGATGCATATCGTGCTCCGCTAGCCTAAGTGCGAGCTCATCGTCCGTCCCCTTTTGTGGGAGGTTTCTGATTTTGAGGAATAGCATGAGTTGCTCATGGTTGAGACGGCGGTAAGCATCATGGACTTCGTCTATGCAGTGGTCATAACTCTGTGATATCGTCAGTAGCATCTATGGGAGGTGTATTGATATTGCTCACCGTCATGGAATTGGTGTCGATGTTCTGGTATTGGGATATCGAAGAGGCGGGGAAAAGGCACAGAGGCAATGTGGAGCAGGCAGACTTCAGCCGGTGGTCGAGGAATACGGGCGCTTACATTCAGCTCTTGCGCATGTCGCACCTGCCTTACTAGGATTACGTGGTTTGTACGCAACTGAAAGTCTCTCTGTGATCTGTCCGACCGAATTGCTACTAAAATGGACAATGGACAACAACAAAGTATCGCATTGCTGCTCACACGACTGGGAAAGCTGCTGAGTGCACCTCCGTAAGGGTATCTCTGTACCTGAAGAGGTCGCGTTTATTAGTTCTGTGCAGGGCTTCGGTGGAGATCATCCCAGGAGATGGTTCAGACTGGCCGGCCGGCTGCACAGGCCTCGACGAGGATCTTCGGCCCTTCCTGCTCGTCGAGGATAACCTAGGCGTGCCTCAGAAAGTCTTATACAAAGCTTTCGTCGTTGCCGTGCGTGAGTTCACGCGACTACGGCCAACCTTTCACCATACCCTGCTTGCGGCCTCCGAGGTGGACCGACTTGCCCATTTGTCTGCGGTCATCCTGCTCGCCAACTCAGCGCACCAGACTGCATTGAATCTGCGCAAGAAGCTCGTTGCCTCTGGACTCCTAGACGCGGGGGCGGAGCTCCAGTTCTGCGCGGCTCTGCTCGTCGTACGCGAGAACGCGAAGCAGAGCCTGTTATGGCATCACCGCCGGTGGCTCCTTCGCCGAGTGCACCTTCCATCTAACAACAGCACGGGAACAGCATGTTCAAGTTGGCTTTGCGATACACTGCGAGACGTCACACTGCCTGCAGAAGCACTGCGATCCGAGTTCTCGATAGCCGCACAAGCCTGCGAGACGTACCCTCGAAATTACTTTGCGTGGACCCATCGTCACCTGTGTCTCGAAGCCCTCATCCACCTCGCACGCACGCCCTCTTCAGCGCAAGGCTCCTACCAGGCCCTGCTCCTAGGCGAGATGATCTTCACCCGAACATGGATCGAACGACACATCTCGGACTATACCGCTGTCCACTACTACCATAGCATGCACGTCCTATTGTCTCGGGAGCCTACCGTGCCTCTCCCCGAAAGCGCGGCTGGCGAGTTACAAGTAGACCGCATTGATCGCGGGGCACTCTGCGCGGCGGTGTATGTGCATGCACAAGGTCTGTTGGAGGCGTACTCGGAGCACGAATCGATGTGGCTTTACCTCAGAGCCGCGGTGGATCTCTGCGACTCCATATCAGCAATGCAGCCCCATGCAAAGAGTGATAGCAGCCAGCCGTTGGCCTTAGAGCAACTGTCATCGCTGGGGTTAACAGCTTTCAATCACGCAGAACGTCATCAACGATGGCTTCTTCGTCGTCACAGGCACGTATTCAGCAACAACCTGTGCGGTGTAATGTTCATCACATCGTTGCAGGCCTGTTATATGAACACCAATCATTGACAATGGCAAGGGATGCCATGGTATACGTACTTTCCCCGGACGAACAGCGTGCTTCCGCGACTGCGCCCGACGGGCACCGTATGCTATGCTGCACCGCTGATTCATGTGGCAGAACGATTATTTCACCAACAGCTAGCCAGAGTAGGTAGTGTACAAGTAGCGAATTACGCACATGCACAGGAGCAGTGGGCCTATGTACAGATACTTTCACAGAAGAGAGGGAAAGGCAGCCTTACGGCGTGCACGAGACGCGTGCATGGGATAAACGATATGCGGCATGTGTTCGGGCACCAAACGCGAGAGGAGAGGGGTAATACTAGACGGATGGATCTCCCTGGTTGTCTATCATAGTAATAGACAGAGTAGACAGTGGCGGTTGAACGGTGCTGAGTGCGACGCGGACTATGCCTGCGGTTCGGGCTCCCGTAAATGACTACGATCACGGCACCGTGAGTAGACGTGGCAGATCGCGCGAGGAAGCCAGCCACTCACCGACCGAGCTGCTTGTTCATCGCGAACATGTCAATCTTCTCGACGTTGAACAGCGCCTTAAACTTGTCGTCGCAGATAATCTCCTTCTTGTTGCTGGGGTTCTGCAGATTATGGCGCCGGATGTAGTCCCAGAGCTTCTTGACCGTCTGCGGTCGCGAGAGCTTCTCCACCTCGATCACAGCCATGAGGGGCTCGCTAGGCAGAGGGATCGGCTTTGGAGAGACGGCGGAATAGGGGATGGGACATACCTGATCATGTATTCCTTTTGGAAGCCACCGCCCCTGCGCTTTTTCTTTGGCTCGCCGTCTTCGTCTACCTCGCCGTCCGAGTTGACAGTGGCGGAACTCTTGGCACCGCGACGGCCGCCTCTCTTTCCACCACGCCCACGTCCACGCCCTGAGGTAGAAGAAGCCCGCGAACTGCGCTGGCGACCGTTGATCTCGCTGTCTAACTGCTTCGCTACCTCTTCATCCGTCAGACCACCCTTCTTCGAGCGTTTCGCCTTGGAGGGCTTCACATCCTCTTCTGCTTCCTCCTCACCCTCCTCGTCCTCCTCGTCGCCACCGTTTTCGTAGTCGTCTTCCTCATCGCGGCTCTTCCGCTTGCCCTTGGCGTCGGCACTGTTGCTCTGTGCAGCGCTGACATCCTCATATACCGAGCTGATGACCTTGTCGAATTCCTCCTTGTTCTCCCGCACGAAGTCAGTCGAGAGCGAGTCGTCCATCTCGACCAGCTGCTTGCGGACGCGCTTGGCGCTGATGGTGCTCAGGTCGACGCCGGGCGCGCTGAGAATTTGCCGGATGAGGGGTTCGTAGCGTTCGACGTCGGCCATGATGGACAAGGGTCGCCGGTCGCTGTGCGGTGGAGGGGAAAGGGCGTCGGACACGCGAAAGCGGGCTGCGACACGAAGATGACTGTGAAGACTGGCGCGAAAGTGGCTTAGGCCAGCGGATTCGCTTGCAAAACAGGGGCCAGCACACGTGATTGACGCGTCAAATGTGACGCACTGCTGTCACACCGTGTGACCCCCTCTGCTTCATACTGTACCACGACGACTGAGGTGTCTGTGTACACTACGGGCCAGGTCCCTGACGTGGCTGGCAGTATTAGAAATGGGACTAATATTCGATCAGAATCGAATGACCAGTGGGAGGGGAACTGCTTAACAGAGAAGGGGCATGCCTATGACCCAGGACAAGTGTGGTCTGCGGCATGTACCAGTTGTCATACATGGTGGTACGTTACAGAGTTCAATCCACTACGTTGTATAGTCGTTCGGAATGTCAAGTCCAATACAACCGTACGACACAAGTAAGACACGGAAGAACGAGATACGAGTCGCGGGTTGATGCAGAATGGCACGATTCCTATGAGCCGGCCCGGGTAGGGTTGTATGGAGGTAACGCGGTTACTTCGGTTGGGGTCCGGAAGAGGTTGTCGCGGTACCATTTCAGTTCTGGTTGAATGGTCAGCGAGTGTAACGAGATAGCAGGCAGTCACTGACCTCGTATTGAGCCACGAATGTCGCTGAGGGCACTAAAGATACGTATCAAGGTCGTCAAACTGAGGCTAGAGCGCGTATGAAGTGATGTCTACGTACCGGTGAGAGCTCATCTCTTTCTCGTACATGTCCCTAGGGACTTCTAGGTTTGGGTACCATCGGCGGCAGAGTTCCTGCGAGGTCGGTCACTTAGACTCTAGCCTATCAGCTAATTGCAGAACCATACCTTTATCGAGGACACGTCTGCCAGACCCCGGGTTAATCAGCGGGTCTAGTAACGGTAGACACGAATCACTTACCGACAACGCTAGTCAAGAGCGTATCAGTCTGTGCATGAGAGAGTTATCCAGAGGAGATATCAGACCGATAGTGCAAGTGATCAGTGATCTTTGGCATCTCCTGGACGAGGAAAGCGCGGTCGGCATGAACAGAGTTCCCAGCGAGCACACCCGTTCGTTTCTGAGGTATCCACTTCTTGATGTAGTCGAGCACTTTCTGTTCTACCTCTTCCGTTGTGTGTGGGGATCTCAGGCATTCCTGCGTCAAGCCGGACTGGGGCCGTGTAAGAACGATGGAGAGCTTCCATGAGCGGACATATTCACCAATGCATGTTGCTTCGTACACCACTCTCCCATCCTATATGATAATGCGTCAGGGTCACACAAAAAGGGCTTGGGACATCAAAAGCACACACTTGTCGAGGACAGTCTTGTCGGTGCGCACCACGAACTCGATGCCTTCGTCTACGAGGTCAAGGTTGCCATTCGTTATGAGAACCTAGACTTGCGCCGTGTATTGCAGCCACACAAACTGAGCGTTTCTGACCACCCACGGCAATCTCGAGAATCCTGTCCGTCCGAGGATCCAGACCCGTCATTTCGCAGTCTATCCAGACAAGCGGTCCCGAGGCGAAGGACAGCGGTTGCAAATCCTCCGACATGATGCGGTCCAATGAAATCCTAGTTCTGTACGAGATTCCTCTGTGTGTTTGACTTCTTGCCAGAATCTTGGGGGTCACACGGAAAGTCCTGAACATCAGGGAGTGGAAAGCAAAGGCGACGACGGACTGTCGAAGGGGCTGCAGCTTTCCGAATGAGGCGTGACGAACGACGCGTCCTGTCACAAATAGCCACAAAGCGGCCGTGACAATAGGCCTTCCGCATTACGTAAGATGCTGTCACCTCAGAATGTGGCACGGCGTCTGCTTCGCTACCTTCTCTCTACCCGCGACCTTGTCTGGTCTGCACACTACTACCACTACCAGTTATGACCTCGCCCTACGCGACACCCCGCTACCCTGGCGTGCCCTTTTCGACCCCGGCATCGCAGAGCGCCTCGCGCAAGGTGCCACGAGCACCGATCGTCAACCCATTCGAGCAGTTCCCCGAGTCCGAGTTCCAGTCGTGGATCGGAGACATAACCGGGGCGATCAAGGCAGCACTGGGAAGAGATGACCCCGGAGCAATGACCGCGAGGGCTCAGGAACGCGCTGACCACGAAGAGGAGAGCGTGGAAGATTCCTTCGCGGATATTGTGGCACGCCGCGCCGCCAAAGGCAAAGCACGGGCCGTCGAAGTTGGGGACGAGGAGCAGCCGATTGTTATTGAATCTGACGACGAGGCGGAGGAATATGAAGAGGTACTCCGGAGCATCATTGTCGAGGACGACGACGAAGAGCTCGTTTCGGAAGAGGATGGCGGGCGGCCTCAAGCAGAGACAGAAGTACTAGCCCAACCTTACATTGAAGAGAGCGAAGAATTGGAAGATGAAGAGGACTCATCTCGTGATGAAGAGGAAGAAGACGAAGACGAGGAAGAGCAAGAGGAAGGAGAGGAAGAGGAAGAGGAGGCACCCGCACGTGTAGCGCCTAGTGCAGAGGTCATCGAACTGCTGTCCTCCGACGAAGACGAAGATGAAGACGAAGCGCCTCCCCAACACCTTAGCCACCAAGCGGACGAAGAGGATGCGGAGGGCTCAGAGGACGACTCCGACGAAGAGCACGAAGCCGCTGTAGCCAAACTCGAACACCGACTATATGCACCTCACCAGGACGAACAGGATGAGCTGGATGAAGATGAGGACGACGGCAATGAGGACGAGGCAGCGGCTGAGCGCTCCGCGCCACCCGTCGCTGAGACCGCAGCGACTCCTTATACGGAGTTCGTAGAAGAGGACGCCATTGATCACGACGTCTCCGAGGTCGTAGATCAAGACCAGCCGGAGCAAGCAGTCGACATAACTGACCCATGGGAGGGCCCGAGCACGTTTGCCGAGGATTACTACTCGGGCGGAGACTTCCCCGCTGAAGCCCGCGGTAACGCGAATGCGCATGTCTTGCCAACAGAAGAGGATGATGATGAGATTATTGAAGTCTCTGGCCCCGCCAATCATGGGCAGCCCGGCAAGCTCACAGGTGCGCATTATGGTCGTCACATTCTCATACATGCTGACCGCTGCGGCGAAGATATTTCGGTGACCCCTACTGAGCTTCAAGATGTGCAACTGCCCGATCCGTGGAGCGGTCCTTCCATGTATGCAGAAGACTACTACTCCGGGGGCGATATGCGAGAGAGTGACCTGCGCACGCGGCTGCCGTCCCCATCACACCTGACGCCGAAGGAGGACGACCTAACGAACTTCCTAACGCCCGACGCAGGCACTCCAGAGGGCGTATCTCAGCAGACGTCGGGTCCTCACGGATCCTCTGCGGAAGCAGCCAGCACCGAACACCCATATTCATCTGTGGAGGAGCTTTATGTTGATGCTGCCCAGAAAACCCCAGTGAGTCGAAGGACGGCCGGCGATGCGACGCTTGAACATGAAGAGGGCGCAGAAGACCGGCCGCTATCAGGTGCAAGTAATTCGCCGTCCCCTCCTAAGTTTATGTCGCACGTGGATTGGAATTGGCCACCAGCGTTTCCCGCGGGGAGGCTAGCTTCGCGGGCCGGCCATCTGCAAAGCCCAGGGACTCACGAGGTTGTTGAGATCAGCGACGACGAAGCTGAGTCGCCAGCGATGACCGTCGCTTCATTACCTGTGGACCGAAGTGAGGCGCTGTCCGCGGACGCCACCGAGGCTTCTCAGGAGACGCCGTCACTTCTCAGCGATGTGCGCAACGAATCATTCGGTACGCAGTTACCGGAATTCACGCTCTCAAACGGAGATACATCCGGTCAGTCTTTGCGAGTCGTATCACAATGGTACACACCAACTCATGTCGTGTTAGGAACTTCACAATACAACGATGAGCCGTCTGCGGAGGACCTGTATGCCGATCTGGACGCCTTCATCGACTCCGGCGAGCAACAAGAAGAGATGTCCACAGAGGAGGCTGATGCCTTCATTCGGGACTTCCTTGCAGGCCCCTCCTCGGTGGGCCTTGACATGACTGAGTCTTCAGCAGACGTGGCCATTGAGACACTGGTTGAGACGGCGATATCCTCTGAGGAGGATCGTGAAGGTCAGTCTGGTGCTACCGAGGCAACTCCTGCCGAAGTTGCCTCCAATGAGGCCGACCAGGCTACGACGGCGGAGATGGTTGAGTACGAGGTAGAAGAGCCGGTGACCGAAGGCAGACGCACCGTTGTACGTGCTCGTGTCTCATCACCTTACCTGTTGATGTCTTACGAGGATTATAGGAACCAGACAATGGACGAGCTACCAGTCCAAGCGTCTATGCCGAGGAATTGTCCACCAGCGAAGACAACGCCGTTCAGTTGGTCGTAGACATCCGAGAGTATGCAGTCAGCGAGCCCGACAGCCATTATGGTGCCGACGCTGATACCTTGGACTTGGAAGATTATGACCTCCCGACAGACGAGGCAGCAGACACGGGCGAGAGCATCGTAGAGGTACGAGCTCAGTATTTTCTCTCCGTATATGTACTCATCGGCCGTCTAGTACATCGACCTATCCACTCACGCATCGGGGTCCACAGATATCGCTGAGCCTCCTGCGCTCGAGGAAGCTGATATTTCGACCGTGCACGTGGAATCCACCCATCACGAACGTGAACTCGAGCCGGGCGTGCCCATGCCTGTTGCGGCGGACCCGACTGTACCTGACCCGACAAGCGTTGCGCCTAGTCCCAACGACAGTGGAACGGTTACGCCTGTGCAAGCGGATCCCTCAATCAGCCGGGATTCCTCAGTCAGTAGCAGCATATCATCGCGGGAACGGAGCCCTAGCGGGCTGTTTACCCCCCTCGCCGCCGAGAATTCTCGTCCGCCCACACCAAAGTTACGTCCGACAGATTTGGGCGAAGCGCATTACGAGTCACCGTTGAAACACGTCGTGACCGCAGAGCAATTAGCTGGGACTGACGAGGCGGCAGGTACCCCTTCGAACGGCGCTGACGTTGAGGACGCCTCAGAAGCACCTGAGAGTGCTAGCGATGCCCTTGCCTCGGCGCAACCGCCTATGGAGAACAGTACAGTCCCGGCGGATGATTTGGATGACACTCAGCCTGCTGATGAACATGTAGACGTTGCGGAACTGGATGAACTGAACCTCGAGTATCCCTCGGACACTGAGGAGCCTGCGGTGACTCCCACTGAGACTGGCCAGCAAACAGGCGAACATGTATCGGATGCAAACGTCGATCCTGGGGCCAACAGTGATGCTGTTTCTGACCATAACTCTGCCCATCATGCCTCCCCCGTGGCGGGTGATCCTGTGGAGGTTGCCGGGGCTGAAGTCGCCACAGAGCCTAACGGCGAGATACCTGTCAAGGGCGAGCCTGCGACTGAATCTGCGGAGTTGACCAATGTGGAGGTTGCGAGGGAAGGACCTGAGGATGGCGTATCCAAGGACGATGCCCCTGAACCGGACGCCGTAGCGAACCTAAACGGCGAAACCATGTACGTGCTGCTGTCTGGGGACCAACTTTGTTGCTGATGGTGATATGATGTAGCTTAACGCTATCTGAGACTCCTACAGCCTCGAAGGATACTGAAGGGATAGATGATCCCTTCGCGTCCGACCCAGCTCCAGGGCCCAAGGACAGACCTCAAGACGATGGTGATGACTCGGAGTTATCAGAATCGACGAACTCCCGCCCTCTGAAGCGCAAACGCGAGACCTCCAATCTCCCTCCGCGTGTGACGCGAGCGTTGTTGAGAAAGCGCACCACGGCCGAGCCGCCTACCCAAGCAGCACATGAGACTCTACACGCAATCAAAGGAAAGAGCAGAAGTGCGAGTCGCGAACCCGACGAAGACCGACAATCTGTAGACTTGCCGGCTGACGAGCAACAGGCTAAGGAGAATGAGACCACCGCAACCACGCAGGCCACGGTGCCCAGCCGGCCAGCTTCGCGGGCTTCATCGGTTGTGTCTACTGCTCTCACGGGGGAGACATCGACCACGGCATCGCCGACAACCAATCGTACTCTGGCACACGAACTACCACGCCTCATTGATGCGCAAGAAGTCATGCACCACCACCACGGTCGCCGTGTATTACAAGCGGCTGCGCGTATGCTTGGTCTCCGTCGTCAGCCTACAATGCAGATACCTGAGCCCGTCCGAGAGCCGAGCGCGGAAAGCTCCTCGCCCACTGAGCCTGAACCCCCCTCACCCTCCGTCCCTGTAGTCCCCTCTCGTTCATCATCGCCTACTCCCACATCGGCTCCTGTAGAGCATGTCCCGTCGCCCAGCACCGATCCGTCTGTCCCCGACGCAGAGTCGCCCACAGTACCAGCTATCGAAGTGCCCTCACCACCGCCGCCAGCACCGGAACCGGAACCTTCTACACCACCCTCAACTGCGGGAGAGCCCATCAATATGACTCCTCCCGCCCCGCCGCACCCATTGCCGATCAAACTGAGGCCGGGCAACTCCCCCGTGACCCGATCACGTTGTCGCTTCCACAAGATCAGCATGCCTCGCGAAGAAAATGGCCCTCTTGTCTTCTTCGTCGTTCCTGGGTGTGCTCTTACTAACAGGGAACTCATGAAAGAAGAAGACATTGTCGATCTTGGCGTACCGAGCTTCCCCCAAGGTACTAAGCTGCTGGCAGATCTCGACCATCTCAACCTCAATCCCTACCTGATGGGTGTTCTGCGTCAGCTCGTTGGCGTAGACCTACTCCGTGAACAAGAGGTCTTCTACCTACCTCAGGAAGGAGAACAATTGGACTGGAAGCCCAGACGCCACCACAAACACACAGCGCCGAAGACAAGACTGTCCGCTCGTGCACGCAAGTCAATTGGTGCCCCGATCCAATCTGCGCCCGACGCTCATGGCCATGCTGAGAGCATCTCTACCGCCCCCTCACGCGCAGGCTCTGTATCTACGGTGTCAAGCCGTCAGAGCCGCAAGAGTCGCGCCTCTACTAGAGGGAGTACTGCCAACAGTGTCTCTGTTGCCGGGAGCGACTACAGCGGAAGTGAAGTGGAGGACGATGATGTTAGCGTGCGGTCTACTAAACGAAGGAGAACGGAGATCGCAGTTTCATCCGCCGTCGAAAATGGTGACGATCAGGAAGCTCCGCTGTCCAGAGCGTCCGCGGCTTCTTCGAGGCGAGCTGGGCCAATGAAGCGTACGCGCAAGGTGGGGAAGGATGCCTCGGCTTACAAGCCTGACCCTGCAGACGAGCAAAGCTCGGAAGAGGAACCTGAGCCTACGTCCAGGCGCAGCAAGAAGGCGAAGAGGGGTACGAAACGGCCACGGGCTGATGAGGTTGCGGACGAAGCTATCTCAGAGACGGCTCCTCCGAAAAGACGCAAGGTCCGCCGGAAGCCTGCCGAGGCGAACGGTGAGGAAAAATGAATCTCATTGCTTCAACTGTCTGGGTGCTGCACGAGGGCAGATTCACGCTGCATCAATTGTATATCATACCCTGCATGAACCGACCGAATCTCAGCGTGTACAGTTGCATGTATCATTACTTATCATGACTTGACAGTCAACCAGTTGCAATGGATTGTTGACACTGATTGCCTGATAGATGGGCGCTGTGGCCCCCACTTTGGGTTCGTCTTGCGGTTAACGAACACAAATCCGATGTCCTAGTGCAAGGGTGCCGCTTGCCGCCTTATGCAACGGAGCTACGGATGTCGTTTGATCCGCGCGATTTCAAAGTATTCAAGTTGAGTGTGCTGCTTCACAGTAGTGGCAGGCGCATGTTGTCACTGGTAGCTTGCCAGGGATATTTTCAAGGGCATAGCGCTCTGACCGCCTGGGGTCACCAAGGTATTGAACTACAGTGATTCCTGCGCTACTTGCGAGCCCCAAGCTACGGTCTTGCATGCGACAAGACTGATAAAACAACTGCAACGCGTGTCAAGGAAGGCTGAGAACAGCCAATTTATACACGACGAACTAGACAGCCATGTAAGACTACTTACAACCTCCGAGCCTTCATACCGGAATTTTCTCGTTCTGCAATCTGAGCGACACGTGGCAGGTGGCATCATCAACCCAAGTTCTGTATCGCTGTACTGGTGAATAGCTGGGCCTCATGCTCTCGAAGACACGCGGCACAATTGCAAGCACAGGCCCGAGCACATGTGCAATCCTCGCGGTGGTCCCAGGACGCATTTCTCAGTCACACTTGCGTCTCACTGAATTCAGATCCAGGGACAGTGGCGCAGACCACTGCCACTAGTACTCAAGTACCGCCTCACCAATACGGGTTTCGTACTTCCTCCGGTCGTACTGTCTTGCACCAGTCACTCCCTGAGCTATGACAGTCAACCTTGACACGTCAACCGACCATGCTATATGCTTGGGTAGGACAGCAACTGGGACCAGAGCTACGTAGTGTCGTGATCAAGTTCCATGCAACAGCGCGAGTCCTGCTGTGTTGTCTGTGTAATGGGATGTACACACCTTTGTCTCCATGATGGTGCGTTTATTGAGGCATCTTAACAGAGTTGCACACCCTGATCTTACATATGGCAGCGAGCGTGATGTGGTCTCTTCGGATCACAGGGCGTTTCACGACACCAATTGCACTGCTTGCATTTGCAAGCAAACGTCCCAGAATCCAACCATCGTCACCCACAGAGGAGATCTGCAGCATGATAGCAATGCATCACGAGATTGAGACATCGCGATATTCCCTCTATTCTGGATATACAAATAATAGAAAAGCACGGATGAAGTCGCCCGTGTCTTCCCCTCCAACTTCACTCCCACGGAGCCCGCGTGGCTTCACTGTACGACCTCTCGTGCTCCCGACAACCCAGGATGCCTACTCCAGCTGTATCTCCATCGTGCCCCTCGCCTGCTTCCACAAGCTCGGAACCCGAAAGGGAAGACTGCCCCTTCGTGCGCGACACTGAGATGTGGTTCCCCGATGGCAATGTCATACTGCTTGCCCTGCGGGACCATGCCTTCAAGGTGTACCGAGGGTTGTTGGCGCACAGTTCCGACGTATTCAGCGGCTTATTCAGCATCCCTCCGCCGCCATCTATGGAGTCTTATGAGGATTGTCCCATCGTCCGCCTTACGGACCATCCCGAGGATCTCCGGCATTTGTTACGAGTCCTCATGAATGGAAAGAAGTGCGTGGATAGGCTTCTCAGCGAGTCGTCTCCTAATGCAACTCGTCATAGGTACTATCGCGCAGACGAATCAGTTGACTTTCCCACAGTCGCTGCGCTAGTGCGACTGTCTCACAAGTACCAAATCGACGACGTGCGCGATACATACCTTGCAAGGATGAAATCGTGCTTCTGCACGGATGTCAAGACGTGGGATGTAGTGAGTCGGCGTCGTGCAAGCAATGTCATGACGTACCAAGAAGAAGATGCCATCGCCGCCGTGAACATCGCACACCTTACGGGTGAACAAACAATGCTTCCCAGTGCGTTGTTCACATGCAGCCTACTCGGTGCGGAACTGCTGCTTAACCCATCTCCTTGCCTCGACGGGACGGAGGATGGGCGCCTCAGTCCGCAGGATACACTCAAATGCATCAAAGCTCAGGCCTCCCTGCTCCAAAACGTGATCGCTATGGCCAGCGAGCTCTCCGATTTTGTTCTGGAAGCATATGTGGAGAGGACCCCACACTCAAATCTTGGATGCCGCAATACGTTGGTCGACTTGCGCAAGCAAGCGATATATCGCTCACCCAGCCTTTTGCTACGCGATGCTCTCTTATCAAAGGAGGTCCTGATCCGCTGCTTGCATACTGAGGGCCTGCTATGCCAGAGCTGCATGGAATGTTATTGCATGGCTGAAGAGAGTTCGCTGAGGGGATTTTGGGCGAAGTTGCCCGAAATCCTGGGTATCGACATGCCGAAAGATTGGCCGAAGGATGGGCATCATTCCCACACGACTTGAAGTCCACCGGTTAGTCATCGATTTCGCTGAAGTCACAACACCCAATGCTGAGTGTTGCATCGTAGTGTAGCCAGACAAGCTCATCCTCCTTCTACCAAGTTAGGCTCTGAATCCATGCCCCCCTCCCCCCCGGCCCCATTGACCCACTGTGTCTGGCTCATGCTATTTGTATCAGCGACTCTGTTCTTGCGGTACCGATCAACAATCCTGTCTACTGTAGCTCGCCTCTCCGATCATGATGACTCCTTTTCTCCATTACGTACTTGGACTCGCGATGGTGCATGCAGCTCGTAATGTACAAGAACGTGCGATGTACAATAGCTACCTCACATGATTTCCATGCCTTGCTGTAACGCACAGTCATCAATGGCGTTAACGTGAATCCAAGAACCAGTGTCGTCACGACGAGATGGGAAGAGGACTGGATGCGAAGACGACGTGCAGCAAGTCTCTCATCTCCGTATCTTCTTGGGCCTGTCATCGACTTCTTCATCGACTTCTTCTCCTTTTGGCCGCTTGGACCGTGCGCTGCTGACAGGTTTGCGTTTGACTGCTTTTTTCTTTGCTGCAACCTCAGCCTTGCGAGCTTCCTCGTCGCTGTCCTCTTCGGTCTGGTTATCAGATGCAAACCCATCCTTTCCGGAGGGCTTCACCACCTTCGCTTGTGGCTTCCTTGAAGTGGTGGTTGGAATCGTTGTCTTGGCTCCTATATATATTGGCTTTGTTTCATCGGGTTGTTCATCGTCGGATGCGAACGGGTCGTCCCCAGCCTTCTTCTTCAACTCTGGCTTCGCCTTAGCCGCAGTCCCTGTTGTCACATTCTCGGCAGTCGTCTTGTCTACTTCGGCGCCCTTAGACGCGTTCAGTTCTGAAAAGTAGCCCTCTCGCAATTGCTGGGGATAGTTGAGTACGTGAACCCGCGATGTTCGGGAGCGGATGGCCCATTTGCAAGCGCACCTTGATTTCCGATTCAGGCATGAGCGCTGAGTTTTTCCAGACCTGATAGGCGGTCTCACATTGATTAATCGACGGCGGCGACGCATGGGAAGACCACTCACAGTCGACGGAATGCCGCTGGGGTGTTTGCTATCGAGTCCTTCCGACCATTCAGCTGGGCCTTTCCTCGTGCGGGTGTGTCGTGGAACCTACCTATGGCGGTGTATAGGTTGGACTTGACACCCATCAGATTCATTCCATGCCTTCGAAGCAGAATCTTCATTATCTAGAGAAGCTCAGCGTCAGAACTTTCCTGAGGAACAGGGCCATAGCGAACCTCAGTGACGTCCTTCTTGGAATAGACATCGGGAACGTAGAGACAGAGGACGTGCGAGTAGTGGGGCACTTCGTGCTGGGGACATGTCGCCACCTTTGCGAGGTGTGCACTTGTGGAAGACAACGGGCCCGAAATGAGGGAGTCTGACGGAACACGGTGGGTCAGTGGGAATGCATTCCTGCCAGCACCATGGGCAAGACTGCGTACGCGCTATGGTTGACCATACAAGGTCCACCTTATCAGTTGGGGCGAAGATGAGCCTGTGCGACCGTGAGTATGGCGGGTACGCGCGTCTCAATGATGGCGCACCATTTTCCAGAGACAAAGCCATGTCGAATGGAGATGTCTTTGAGCTTTTCGGAAGCTTCGCTTTGAACCTGTTCCAAGTGTGAACGGAGGACGTCGGTTGCGTCTCGCAGCCAATACGTACAGTTTCGCGTACTTCCTTCTTGCTCTTTGTACCCTTCTTCTTATTGGCTCTCACCGGAATCGAATCATCGTTCTACCATGCATGCATCTGTCAGCTGGACAGCACCACACTGGCGTTAACCAGGAGGCCATTACCTGTATGTCCTCAACCTTGGCCGTCACCTCTTTCACTATGGCGTGGTTAGTAAGAAGCACTACCTGGTTATACTCTTCAGCTCACGCAGTTCCGTGGCCTCCTTTACCGCTGCGGCCATATCACCATCCTTCGGGTCGCTTGGTGTTTTCTCTACCCACAGCCACTGACAGGTGCGGGAAACTCAGCTCGATGATTCGCTGGGCAGAACGCGACAGTCTCCTCACAGGCTTCGTTCCATCATCCTGGACCATCGATGGCTTATACTGGAGTGAGAGAACACGTCAGTGCGAGTGAGAAACGCGGGTGAACACACGCGCTTTGGTGAGAAACTCATCCAAGGACAACTTGGAGCTTGAGGACCAGGCATACGGATATTCGGACGGAGGAGTATCGTCACTACTCATGATAGCTAGGTACTATAGGGTTTGACACTCAGTTGTAAGGAGACAGCTAAGTATCAGTGGTGGTGGTTAGACATCAAGCCTCAGTGACGCGGTAGTGGCTTGCAGCCACAGTTGTATCGGGCAAGGATCTGAGCAGCCACATCTCACTGTGTGGCCACGACTTTAGGCTTACTCTCAAGCGACCGAACTCTCTCTATCCTCAAGTACCAGCGCAGTATGCTGGCAGCATGCCACATGCCGATACAGGTTGTCAATCCTTACGTTATTCATACTCACACTGGTACGCAGAGAATTCAGGCGGCCAGTAGTAGTCTATATGATTATCTTCCACAACCCCATTCTGAGATTGGTGCCTCGTTGAAATACCGAGCGTAGAAACTACAGGTGGGTGCCTCAGGGATGTCTTGTCTGGCGTAGTTCCATATGGCTAAGAGCCCAACCATTCGGTGGCTCTGTTCTCTTTGCCAGAGCGACGGTACGCGAATGGTACTTCGTGAGACAACCACCCTTCGTATGGCTCCTTCACTTTCACTCAGGCTGTGCATTCTGGCAGCGCGAGAAGCGACCGCGACCCTACTATCAGATAAGATGTCGCCCAAGACGTGCAAACGGCCATGTAGATGGCGGTAGATCGCACGCGGTCATTCATGCAAGGCTCCCACGTAGGTGCGAACGTTCGCCGTAGCGGGAGAGCGCTGGACCCTCGCGGTTGAGGACGCAGCGTCTCAGCAATCCTTGTTATGGTACAGCTCCGCTTCATGCGAATGTGGTGCGCTGCAACGCCATACGAATAGAAGGCCGGTTAGACCGGAGTAAGGGTCTACGTCCGGATACCGCGGTGAAAGTACAATGTTCTCATGCGGAGCCCCCGGGATCATACAGTGACATACCTTCGAAGATCACCTCTCATGTTGGTGGACCATCTGTAGGCCAGCCGTCTCGCCTGGGCACGAGGGTGGACCTCAAATGGAGATGTATAACCGACTTCGGGATAGAAGACTAACTCCAGGACCCGGGCGTGGACTTCCGGTAAGGAGTCTCGGGGTGTTCACTATTGATACAAGCACGCACGCACAGGCATGGTCTGACTGAGCAACATGTCAAGCAGACGACTGGGATCCATGACAAAGACGTACGATAGGGCTACATGATAATCAGCACCAGCGGAGCAGAGACGCTACCACAGCCGCTCCCGTATGAGAAGTAGGGCTTCATACTGGCGCGCCTTGATCAGGGAGTCGCTCAATTGCATATCGTCTGCGCACGATATACATGAGCGGCACGCCAGGGATTTGGCGGATGCGCCGGCGAAGCTCACGATCGCACGTAGCGACGATGTAGCACCGGTGGGATGTCACCCGCTGCACGAGGCAGTCGTCAGCATAGGTGCCAGTATGCGAACACGTCAGACGTTCGAAGCGGGGGTCCCGAGCCACTCTATGGAATGAACAAAGTCAGTGCATACAAGCGACCTCAGCCAGTGAACGATGTAGCGCACCTCAGAGCCACCCGATATCTGTGCCCCAGTTTCTCCAGCTCGGCCATAACACAATCTGTTACACACGGAATGCCTGGAGGGGCTAACGTTAAAGCTGTTCAGGGTGCTAGTCAAGGGTGACACTTACACTTTGCATAGAGGCAGTCCATCATACCGCTGACGAGCTCGAGCTTGTTTTGCAAGCTGAAGTTGATGAAATTCGTGTCAATGAGAACACGATATGGAGGTACGAGGGCGTTATTGTGCTGAAGGAATAGCGAAGAAGCAACTTGCGGTCTGTCGGCAGACGGTCAGCAGCAACTCGGATTGGACGCAGCTTGATATGCTCACATCCGCCGAACGGCCTTCTCCTTCTCTATCTCTTCTTTCTTCTTCTGCTTGAGTTGGTTCTCCTTCCTGCAATCGCACATGTGAGCTCCATTCCGAATGTATGCGGAGGGAGTACGGACAGCCTGATATCATTGGGGTTCAGCAGACGCTTTACAGCGGCAAATTTTCTGGTCTTCTTGGCCTTTCCCTTAAGTAATGGAGGAGTCAGATATCAGGGTGGGAAAGTCAATCGAAATATGCGTACCATAGTGTAGAGTGTGGGTCAAGGTGAGCGAGATGAGGGAGAGGATGAAACCGAAGACAGTAACGTGGGAAATTACCCCCTATGGGAAGTTCCTGCTCGTGCTGTCCTTCTTCCGAGCTTTTCCTCGACAACGATGCTCACCAGTTACTGCATTGTGAGTTCGATCCTGGCTTCAACCATTGTCTTTCACCTGTCATAAATTCGTCACCTATTCGACCCTTGCAGGTCTACTTGGTCAAGACCGCCAAGGCAGGGCTAAGGCTACAATGCCCTGAGCCAACCGCCCAACACTTACCCATCAAGCCCAATGCTGCCCCCTATCTCATCACTTCGGCCTTTGGAAAGTTTACGGAACAATTTTGATCAACTCCCGTATTGAGCTAATGGATATAACGACACTGCGCGGCAGGCTAGCCTTTCTCGCTCCAGCCTCACTCATGCAATCTCATCAATGCCGCTGCAAGCTCTAGCGTTCGTCTTGATCTTCTACGTCCACCTCTTCTCCCTGATGCTGGTATAGAACCATCAGTAAGCAGGCTGGCTGCCCAGCGTTCGACGGAGGGCAAGATTGCCTCTGGACCGTCTCCCTTGGTTTGTCTCGCGAGGCGCATATACCTCCGATCCCCTCGGTCAAGCCGCACATAGGCATTGGCGGAGAAAACTACAACAAGGTGGTGGTAGCTTCTTGCCTCAATGGTCCGAGCGATCCGCTCGCATCTAGATGCGTCGCAGAAGGATACCATGTGTGCGGCCTCGACGTCACGAGCACCCGTGACCGCGATGCGGAACGCGCGACGCGGCTATGGCAGCCCACCTGGACGGAAATGCTGCTCGAAAGTCTCCGCGCAAGAGTGCATGAATGCAAACCAGCTGGACACGCCTCGCTGATGCGATGTGTCATGGAGGCCCCTCTGACATCGTCATTACTGTGCCAAAGCCTGGAGCAAGTCGTCATGCGCTCGAACGGTTGTGGTGGCTTGCATACGTCGCAATGGTTCCTTTGAGTTCGAGGGTAGCACCCGGGTCCACTGTTGGGGATCTTGTCTTCCAACAGTTAACCTGGAATTTTGGACATGAACGTTAGCTGTCTATCTCTTCGTCTCTGCAGGACAATTTGCTTCGGTCCGTTTGTTGTGCATAACGGAGAGCGAGTGTCAGCAAGTTTTGTCGTACAAAACGGTGTCGCGAGTCCATACCGAGACGCATGAGCATGCGCCTGACGTCTCCGGCGCTCACCTCTCAATTCTCGAAAGCACGGTGAGCTACCGTGCCTGCGTCTCCGCTTTGCGATCTGCCGCCCCGAAGCGATGGGGTCCATATGTTTTCTTTAGCTGCTGATCTTCGTCACTTCATCCAGACACGAGCGAAGGCACCGGCCGGATCTTGAGCACGCTACTGTCTCACGCGATAGTCAGACTTCGAGTCGATGTGCGTAGTACGTTGTTCCAAATACGTGCCGACGGCGCCTTGAATATCTTTTCCCGTCAGAATGGTAGTATTCGCCATTGGTTGACGTAGAGCGGAAGCCTGAGGCTCGCATCTCGGAGTATTGCAATTATCCCGGCCGGGCTGACCGTCGGTACGTGCGGGACCGCATATGCCCTGACGAGGTGAGACACACGGACTAACACTGACGTTCTCCTTAGCATAGCCCAACGGGTCGGAAATATGAGTTGCGCTTTCGAGTTATACGGCCAAGACAGGTTAGATCACGAAGGTCAGTGCCTTGAGAACGAGAACATCAATGGTGAGCGCATAACACTCCATTTAGCACTGGTAGTGATGTACTCTTATCGCTATGTGCACGTTGCGGCGGCTGTCCATCGTCTCGTGGGACTTGTCGATACGAGGTAGAACAATTTCGTGGCCAATGTCAAGCAGTGCGTGCGTCGAAGGTTTCTACTGATTCACAACCACAGCCCGAACACTGGGAGCTGTCACAGAGGAACTTAATATTGATTTACAGTGCTTCCTTGGTGCTTCCTGCCCCGCTGTGGGATATCAGGGATTCCCCGACACTCACCAGTTTGCGCGAGTATCGTTTCAACAACTCCACGACTGCGAGAACATCCCCCAGCGCTGTGAACGACAAGTTGTGCGCGGGCAATCGCCTACCCCAGTTTTATCAAGATCATCCTACTGCCATCATGGTCGCTGTACTCGCTCCCTGCATACAGCATTTTGGTCGCGAGCAACGCGTGAAACAGGTTAAGTTGTCTCTCATTGCTTCGCTGGAATGAATGTTCGACAGACGTCCACATTTGGCTATGCCCGCAGTCACGAATCATCACACGTCGACTGTGGCAATTTAGCGCCTGCGCCTCGAAGTGACGTCGCAGAGCCTGAGCAACATGGGCACATTACGCTCTTTGCTCGCATACCTGCGCATTCGCGGAATTTTGTGCAAATACGGGATAATGATGAGGGGTGTGGCAATCTGAGATAGCGGGAGAAAACCAGCGGGACGGCGCACTCAATTGCGGCTTCTCATGCGACCGCTTCGATATGGTCGACAATTCTTCTGACAGCCCCAGCGGCCCAGAGCCAGGATGTTTGTCCCGCGCCTCGGTACATCATCATCGCTGCGGTACAGACGATCCAAAATGCAACGCCATATTCTGGTTGGCCCTTCGGCCGGATCTAAGACGGCACGACAACATGGTAATGTGCGATGCCAGCGGCTATCGCTCTACCAATTCGGACTGTGACCCATCTTGACCGGTTAGTGAACGCATTGTCCCTGTCGCGCTCCTGTGTATATAAAGTCGCTGCTGCAGCCGCAATGCCAGCCAACAGACTGCCTCCTCATTCCCCACATTTTATTCCACCGTCTACTTACCCCTATCCCACACTACACCATGCCTATCAGCTTGAACCCTGCTGCCGCGACCGGCCACGCTCACACTATGCACCTGAAGGGTAACGGCAAGACGTTCGCTAATGGCAATGGTGCAGCGAAGAATGGCCACGCCGAACCGTCCCACCATGCCTCGAGCTCAGCCCTCTTGGCGCAATTCATTGACTCATACAATGAGCTCGAGGCATATAAGTACGTAACGCTGGGTGTCGGTACAGACCATGTTCTGACATACTTTGCACAGGAATGGGCAACCCGTGCTCGTGGATGGGAAGACGCTTTCTATCCCCGCCGTCACTGCGGCAGCGCGCTATGGAGCCACGGTGGCTCTTGACGAAAGGGACGAGCTCAAAGAGCAAGTGGCCAACAGCCGTGCCGTGATTGTCGGCAAGGTCAACGCTGAGACCAGTGTCTACGGAGTGAGCACTGGCTTCGGCGGTAGTGGTCAGTCCAATGCGCGCCGTTCAACAGCATTCTGACGGCTGATACCTATCCGTCGACTTCAGCCGATACGCGTACCAACGACCCGATTACCCTCGGGCATGCGTTGCTTCAGCATCAACACACCGGCGTGCTGCCATCACAGGTGGATAGCCCCTCGTCCGTGCTCCCGCTCTTGGACCCCCTCGCCTCGACGAGTATGCCTGAGGCATGGGTGCGGGGCGCCATTCTTATTCGCATGAACTCGCTTATTCGCGGCCACTCGGGTGTACGCTGGGAGCTCATCCAGAAAATGGGTTCTCTCTTGAAGGAAAACATCACGCCTCTCGTTCCCATGCGCGGCAGCATCTCTGCTTCTGGAGGTAAGTCATGATCGGCAGCCGCTCAATCTCCCCCTCCCGTCGGCGTGCTTCCATTGAAGGCGCTGCCAACAATGATTGGATGCCACCGGTGAATCTCCCCGATCGAAGCACGAGACGCTGACACTGTCCCATCTAGATTTGTCCCCGCTGTCCTACATCGCTGGCACACTGATCGGTAACCCCTCCATACGTGTATTCGACGGCCCTGCCAAGTTCGGTCATCGCCAAATTGTGTCGTCGAGCGAGGCGCTCGCCGCACATGGCATCGAGCCCATCCCCCTCGCCTCCAAGGAACACTTGGGGATCCTCAACGGCACTGCATTCTCAGCATCTGTTGCGGCGCTCGCGTTGAACGATGCTATCCATCTCGCCATGCTCGCACACGTCTGCACGGCCATGGGAACGGAAGCACTGCTCGGAACAACAGGCTCCTTCGAGCCATTCATCCACGACGTCGCTCGTCCGCACCCCGGGCAGATCGAGTCTGCTGCCCACATCAGACGTCTCCTCGAGGGGACACAGCTTGCGGTGACGAAGGAGGAGGAGCGGAACATCAAGGACGACGCCGGCGAGCTGCGCCAGGATCGCTACCCCCTCCGGACGGCAGCCCAGTTCCTCGGACCTCAGATTGAGGACTTGCTCCATGCGCAGGCGCAAATCCAGCTTGAGTGCAACACGAGTGAGTGACCTCACCTGGCGGTATCACAACGATGCTAACAGAATGCCTAGCGACGGACAACCCGCTCATTGAGGCAGAGACAGATACCGTGCATCACGGCGGCAATTTCCAGGCTATGGCCGTCACGAACGCGATGGAAAAGACGCGTCTGGCACTGCACCACATTGGCAAGCTGCTCTTCTCGCAATGCACCGAGATTCTCAACCCCACCATGAACCGTGGGCTGCCGCCCAGCGTCGCCGCCACGGACCCCTCGCTCAACTATCACGCAAAGGGCATCGACATCCACGTTGCGGCGTACACCGGCGAGCTCGGCTACCTGGCGAATCCCGTCTCAACGCACATTCAATCCGCCGAGATGCATAACCAGGCTGTGAAGTAGGTCATCAACAGCTTTAACAATAAGAGGATCCACTGACGAATCCCCCACAGCTCCTTGGCACTGATCAGCGGCCGTGCGACGATTAATTCGTTGGAAGTTCTCTCGCTGCTCACTGCAAGCTACCTCTACGTGCTCTGCCAGGCGCTCGATCTCCGTGCCCTTCAGCACGAGTTCCAGCAGGGCCTGCGACAGATCGTTCAGGAGCAGCTCTCCTCCTTCTTCGGTAGCTCGCTCTCCACAGCTCATCTCCAGACGGTCTTTTCGCTCATTTGGCCCGCGATCAACCACGCACTCGATGCGACGAGCACCATGGACGCTGTGCCACGCATGCAGAAAGTCGCGTCGGCAGCGACGACACCCATCGTCGACTTCTGCCTTGCGAACAACGCCGCAGGTGCCCTCGCTGCGCTGACGGAGTTCCGCGACGCCGTTGCCAAGCGCAGCGCCGACCTCCTCGTCGACCTGCGCAAGGCATACCTCACCGGAGAGCGCGGCGCGGCGCCCGCCGCACAGTTCCTTGGGCGCACGCGCGCTGTGTACGAGTTCATCCGCGTCACGCTCGGCGTGCGCATGCACGGCAGGGAGAACCTGGACGGCTTCGCGAACGGCCCCGGCGTCACGGACGCGACCCTTGGCCAGAACATCTCCCTCATTCACGAGGCTATCCGCGACGGAAAGATGCAGGGCGTTGTCGTTGAGCTCTTCCAATAGATGCTAGGTGGCTAGCCTAGCAAGTCTGCGTGCTACTATTTATTGTATGATAATATGAGCTTTGCATGTATAGAGGACTAGTGGCTGTATTCTTAGATATTGCTGAATAACATGTTCATGACATTCAGGCGGAAAATGACTTGGATGCGGTCAATAGCTAGGACGTCGGTTACTGGTTCCGAGAAGACAGCCATGCAACTGCCGCATGATCAGGAAATGCCGAGGCAGGGGGAAGACTACAAAGTATTCCAGATTTGCGCGCACTTAGCCTGAGTTATCTCGAAGGGATATGGCTGTACGCAACCAACACCGATGACGAATATCGTGAGCCACCAGGGTGCTTCTGGGCTGGAGGGTGACTTCGCTATTATAGCCTCGAGCTCTCGCGGTCAGGTATGAAGATGATATCTAGAACGAACGGTAGACCTGCGTGCGCGATGCACATCTGTATGCTGGTGGACTGCAAAGGGTAATGGAGTGCTTCTAGCAATGATACGCAGTGAGAGTGCCTCGTACTGGATGGCGGCATAACAATAGTACACTAACTCGGAAACCTACATACATGGCTCTCTGATTCAGTCTCTTATACCGCTCTCGACCAGTGAGATGAGACATCCGAGACGACCTGCTCTGTGTGTCCCTCCGTTACATCTTCACGTTCGACGAACTGCATCGTTGACATGATCCCTGAGGCACGCCCTTCGCTGCGCATCGGGCAATCATGAAGATCAAGAATCAGCCGGCTGAGCAGTATTGAAGTCAACCTATGAAACAAGGAATACGTTACGTTGGCGGACATAGACTGCGCACGGAGGACCTACACGGCGTTCCAGGTAACAATGGATGCAGTATACTACGGACACAGAAAATGCTTTAGGTCACGGCCCTCATTCTAACGCTGGAGGACTTGCCTTAGGACCACTGGGGCCAGATGCGTTGAATGCATTGATGATGATGCCTGCCGTGTTGATGAGAGACAGCAATCTGCTCCACGTTGATTGATGAATCCAAAAAGACGCGATCGCGATGACCATGTTCTGACATACCCGAAGTAAAAAGCGGCTGCCAGTCACGGTGAGTTACATGGATGTGGGGCGGGCGAATATTTGCTGAAACACGCACTGTCTCTCATGAGGACCATTGGCATGGCGCTGGAGCCCGACGATAATGATGTACTGTGCCTGGAGCCCAACATCCACTTCATTTGCAGCCACGTAAGGAGTAAGGCAGCTCCGTCAAAAATCACGGCAGAAATGCGCGCGATCATCATTGCTAGGCATTGAATCACGATTAGCGGGTACGTATGTCTACAATGTATGTCGCTTACTACTTGGTAGGGCGAACCACACTCTAATTTCAGCATCAAGCAAGGGGCTACTAAAGAGCGTGACGCACATATGTCCTACGAAAGGCGTGTACAGATCACATGTCTGATATCCAGGTGCAAGCTCCACGAGGCGTGGCGTGGATATAATGAAGGTATACTGGTCATTCGTCGTCGCCTGTGTATTAGAATTCTCGTGGGCCTATCCATGTTGTATAGTGAACTCACCGTGCATAGCACAGGGCATATAAGACCCAAAGCGATCATGCATGCTAATCGCTTCCCGTCACAAGACGAGAGCACGTAGATGCGCACTACAGTGAATACTAGGCCACCGTCCGTCAGTGCCGGATATTAGTGAAATTTGAAGCGACGTACTTGAGGCACTCGTCATAATCAGAGCATCCCCGGCCATCTCGAGGCGCATCATAACATCACAACTGTTGAGTCGGGTATTAGCTCCGGGGTTACTATGTACGTGTGGGTGCAAGCACTGACATCTGCAAAGTCGTTTCAGCTTGGATTCAGCGTCGCTGTACGTGAGCTACATTTACGATGCTTACTAAATGCGTCTGCCAACTACCCCAAGACAAGTACGCAAGCGCAACCGCAATGGTATTAAATACCATCGGGTATCGTAGCGTGAAATAGAGCGAGGAGCCTATTGAAGGCCTGAGCCCCCACATGAACTCCACCTCGCGTGTGAAGGAGAGAAAGAAGTCATAGCAGCACAGGGCTGCAACCAAGAATGCAGTTCATCGGATGGCGAGACATGAATGTCTAAGGGCACCGCACCTTGAGCAGAGACGGTGAAAAAATTGCCCAGAAAGCTAGGGAACATTTCAGACAAGAGGTCGGGGTCAATGCAAGGTATTGTCTGCTTACTCTTCACGAACTGTCACCACGACCCGTCCGTCGGACATCCTCCATATATTCCTGTCTATGCGATGAATGGTGGAGGTCCACAAGCTCTGGTTTCAAGAAGCGTACTCGGAGGTGTGTGTCTGCATTTGTCCCGTCATGAAAAGACTTCGTCCCACAGCCCAATCGGAATGCCAAGCCGCACGGGCTGCACACTCATTCATACCTGGGAATAGTCTCGGCACGGCGCACGATACACTGTGTTGCAAGGTCGGTGTTTATACGTTCGGGATGGTCTTGTATCCCCGGTGCAATTCCGAGAAGGAGAGCGTGCATGATGATTGGCTTCTGAACGACTTCTTTGCCTTCCGGGAGTGGCAATGCGCGAGAGTAACCCGTGCTGCACACGCTGCGCTCTCTTCTCTTTGAGTACTTACTCATCAACTTCCGGCTCGTCGTCCGCTGACATGGAAAATCTGGGAGTCATCGTCTACTCGATGGGAATTCCTGCAGCAGCTCTGAACAAATCATTAGCAGTGCCTCCGTGTTATACCGAGTCACAAGGCGTTGATACAACAGGCCTGGGCTGTGGACTGTAGACAAAGAATACGACTTGCCGAAATACCCCGCTGAGATGGTACCATTCGGGGCCGGTAGGCATGTGCTCTTGCGTTTGGGGGCATGTTACGAAATCCCTGACATAACTATACTCCGCAGCGATCAACAAGGCGATCCGCTGTCGTGGACGGATCTTGGAAGCGTTCGCGCAGGACTACCTGTGCGCATAGATGAGTCATAATAGGAGACAAGCGACAAAAGACTCACCACATCACCTGTGAATGAGGGAGATCCCTCAGGAAACTACACTAGACGGTCCAAGAGGGTTTCGATCACACGGACACAAAGAGAAGAGGGCGGGGAGCGGTGCTTTGGGCAACCACCAAGACTGTTTTCCACCAACACCCAACTAGAGCTACGCGTGGCTAAATAGACGAGACACTTCACTGCAACAAATTCGACGAGCACACAAACAGTTAGCGATGCATAATGTACAGATATCTAGGGTTCGTCCCAGGCCGATCAGGCCGAGCAATTGTAAAAGGCACGTAGAAAGACACCACCGGTGTAAGCTCACGCGCTGATCGCCACGGGGCCGTCTTTCTTGCCTGCAGCTGCCGCCGCCTCTGCTTGCGCGACGGCTTTTTCCGCCTCGCTCTTCTTATCCTCCATCTCTTTCACCTTCTTCTCGAGCTCCGCTGCGCTCTGACTCTTATTGAACGTGACACTTTTGTTGTGGCTAGACGCGCCCATTGAGCCCGTCTGTGGAGTATGTACCTTCTCCACCGACCCGGAGGTCGAAAGCCCACGGTGGAATGAGGATGGGAGGACGCGGCCTTCGGGATGCTGGTACGGGCAGTTTGCGCGCGTGCATGCGGTACCGAACTTGCAGGGTATAGAGGCGACATTATGCGGTGCGCGAGAAGGGTGGGAGAACGAGCAATTAGGGCGTGTGCACGCGGCACCGTATCGACAAGGTGTCTGGGACGGCGTGTGTGGATGGGTGACGGGAGGGGCAGGCGAAGTGTATGTGTTAGGTTTTAGCAATTCGGCTGAAGAACAGAGTCAGTGATGATAATAACGGCACGGACATAAGGGCAACTTACCATTGGGGTTCAGTACGGCAGGACTGACGTGCGCTTTGATGCAGTCTTTGTCCTTGCAATCCTTGCCTTTCTCACAGGCTTCATTGCTCAGAACGACACCGCTTTCTGGGGTAGCGACTGGCGACGGGTGAGAGTATCGGCAAAGTGGATTCGTGCACTTCAGGCCAAATTTGCAAAGGGTAGGTGACTGCGGTCGCTCGGGTGGGACGAACGCCGGACGGATTTGCGACGACGTGCTGGTCGAGGGGGTGATGGGTGGTGCAGGCGTGGCCACAGGAGCTGTAATGGGTGTCGGTGCCACAAGTGTAGGTGTAGGAGCGACCGGAGGTGTCTGTACTGCCTGGACTGCCTGTGTAGCACCATTCGTGGGGACGTTGACACCCTGTGGTCCACCACCTTGATTGTGTTGGCCCCCCCGCCCGCCACGGCCAGCACCCCTCGACCCTCCCCTCCCTCGACCTCGGCCCCTCCCATCCATGCCGCCACCCATGGGCCCCTGCACCCCGTTCACACCTCCATTGAACATCCCCATATCCCCGCCCATCCCCGGCATCGGGAAACCGCCATTCATGATGCCCATGGCGCCTGCCATCTGCGTCATAAGCGCCATCTGGTTCATCATCATCTCCTGGAGCAGCAGCGGGTTCGTCATCGCCATGTCCATACCCGGCATGCCGGCCATTGGGAAACCACCGTTCATCATCATCATGTTCGCGTCCGGGGAACCGTTCGTGATGTTGTCTATCCGTGTCTGGATGTCGTCTTGCCCATATGATGCGTGACCGTTGCGTGACGGGCCACCCATGCGCTCGAGCAGGCTGCGTTGGCTACCGCCACCACCGTGTTGCATCGCCCGAGGGCCAGTCGGAGGACCGTCAATGCGTCTGGATTTGTTGACGTGACCGGAGGGTGACGGTGAGCGAGCCGAAGCCGTTCGTTTTTGTGCGGATGGGGAGGTGGAAGGAATGGCCTGGGAGATAGCTTGTTGATACAGCGGCGCACCCGCACGGGGACCACTTGGGGGCTTTCGTGCCGTTTCTGTTAAGTGTGGTGGTGATTCACGCCGCTCTACCGATGTCGACGCCTCAGCTACGGGCGGTGCCGCGTCAGGCGCGCCTTTGGCTGCTTCCTCGAACAGCCAATCCACAAAGCTGGCGTCTGCAAGAGACGTTTAGACCAAGATACAAAACAACCTCATCGTACTGACCAAAGTCTGAGCCAATCACTGGTGAACATTCGGTGGTCAGCACAGCAATCCACGTAAAAATCAGCAGTGACTCACAGTCCTCCAGCTCAGAGGATATCTGGTCTGAACGAGAACAAACCAATCAGACACAGAGACAGAACTTCGGAAAGCATACACACCTTTCGTCTTGTTATTGATTAACATGATAGTTATGTATTCAGCCATGACAGGATCTGCGACTCTGGTCAATGAGGGAATTCGGACACACGCTTCAGTGTGCACTCACCCGCCTCCGTGCTATACTCTCTCTTGGTGAGCTCATCTTGAATGGAATTCTGAATGGCGATTGAGGGGTGGTTTCAACACACAGTAAACGGAATGGGCGAACCTGTAAAGCCGTCGCCCGCTCTGTCCCGATGGTCAAACCAAACGCCATAGTCAATCTTCCGGCTTTAGTATTCGATGTAGTCGTTCAAGTGCGTGCCTCAGATGTGACAGAAGGGCTCTGCAATCGAGAGCTGGTTGGGAAGATTGCAGCCAAGGTGGTTGGGGTGGACGGCTAGGGCAAAGAGCTCAGACGCGATGATACTGCTGGGCTTGACGTTCGAAACTGGGCTTACAAACAAACAATCGTTTATTGTTCTCGAAAAGGGATAGTGGCACAAATTCATACAACCACATATGGGCATTACACGAACAAATTGATTTCGTTGGGGCCTTGAAGAGCTCGGAGTCATTTCGCTCGACTCGAGTCTTTCCTTTCCTCCACCCTTGCGTTCATTCGCGCCGAGGCGGTCCTACGTAGTAGGATGAGTCTCCTACGACTGCAGCCAGGCTTCAAGCGGCTTTTTCAGGGAGCTCGGGGAAGTCGCTTGACACGGCAATACCACGTCTCGCGACCTCGATATGCTCCAGTCCCTACGAACCCAGTTCGCGCTGTCGCGAATGCTGCTGTCGGTTCATACGGTGGTCAAGAGGGAGAGCATGTTCTGAACTCTCCTTCGGAGCTGGCACGCAAAATATCAGCAAAAGTCCTCCCCAAGATACCGCGCCCGGATGTGCGCAAGGTCCTCATCGTCGGCAGCGGTGGTCTCAGCATTGGTCAAGCTGGCGAGTTTGATTACTCAGGTAGTCAGGCATTGAAGGCACTCCACGAAGAGGGTGTTGAAGCCGTGCTCATCAACCCAAACATTGCTACCTGGCAAACCTCTCACCAACTCGCCTCCGAAGTCTACTTCTTGCCCATCACCCCGGATTACGTGGCATACGTCCTGGAAAAGGAACGCCCGGACGGTATACTCTTGACCTTTGGAGGCCAGAGTGCCCTCAATGTCGGCATAGAGCTGGATCGCATGGGTGTCCTTGAACGCCTCGGCGTCCAGGTGCTCGGAACGCCAATCAAGACACTAGAGGTTTCGGAAGACCGCGACCTTTTCGTTCAGGCGTTAAAGGGTGAGTATCTATCTTTCATACGTGTTTTCGCTTTTGTGTGGCCCATTTCTTTCTGCGGCCTGAGCAACTCCGGAAGAACGACGTTGCTCACAGGAACCAGTTGCTCGGTCACGTGACCGAGAACCTGCTACGCATGTTGCCGCGCAAACCATGATTTTCAGACGAAAAATGTCATGCTGAAGGGATACGAGATCCTCCGCCGTTTGGGCAGAAGGCGTGCCCGAGTAGAACACCTGGCACTTGCGTTCGATACCTGGCAAGCATCTCCGACTGTGGGCATGGGTCATTCTGGCCAGCTTCTCAGACGCGTTCAACGACTAGACACTCGACCGGTAGAGCGCCGGCCGCGCACAATGTAGATGTTATGCGGGCGATTGCATATGAGCCCCAAGATGACTGGTCGCCTTGGGACTTCACTCCTGGCTACTCCCTGAAGTACCGTGTTTTGGGCCTTACCAGGAATATCCGCAAAGGAACGGTCACTAATCATATTTCATACAGAAATCGATATCCCCGTTGCTCAGTCTACGGCTGTCTCCTCGGTTAATGATGCCCTCGCTGCTGCCGAGAAGATTGGTTACCCTGTTATTCTGCGTTCTGCTTTTACACTCGGCGGTCTCGGCTCTGGTTTCGCCAACAACGCGGACGAACTGCGCGATCTCTCGGCGAAGAGTCTCAGCTTGAGTCCTCAGGTGCTGATTGAAAGGAGCATGAAGGGCTGGAAGGAACTTGAATACGAGGTCGTTCGTGATGCTGCAGACGTAAGCTAACACCAACTGTGTCCTCTGTCGCTCTGCTAAGTCTCTGTCTAGAACACGATTATCTGCTGCAACATGGAGAACTTTGACCCGCTTGGTACGCACACCGGAGACTCAATCGTCGTCGCGCCCTCGCAGACTCTGCCAGACGACGAGTACCACATGCTGCGGTCGGCTGCGCTCAAGGTCATTCGGCATCTAGGAGTCGTCGGCGAGTGTAATATCCAGTACGCGCTGAATCCAACGTCGAGGGAATACTGCGTCATCGAGGTCAATGCACGGCTGAGTCGGTCTAGGTAAGGGGTAGCTTAGTCACCGTTGGACACAACTCACTCCAACGCAGTGCTCTCGCCTCGAAGGCAACTGGTTATCCGCTCGCCTATACTGCTGCGAAAATCGCGCTCGGACACACCCTCCCGGAACTGCCTAACGCCGTCACGAAGACGACTACGGCTTGCTTCGAACCCTCGCTCGACTACATTGTCACGAAGATTCCCAAGTGGGACCTTGCAAAGTTCTCGTCGCAAGTGAACCGCGAGGTTGGTTCCGCAATGAAGTCGGTCGGGGAGGTCATGGCTATTGGTCGCACGTTCGAGGAGAGTCTGCAGAAGGCGATCCGACAGGTGGATCCGCGCTGGAAAGGGTTCGAGGCGTACATTCAACCGGAGGATATCGATCGTGCACTGTCGCGGCCGACGGATATGCGTCTGTTTGCTATTGCGTATGCAATGTTCAACAAGCAGTACGATGTTGACAAGATCCACGAATTAACGAAGATTGACAAGGTTTGTAGGATACCTTTCTACGCTGAGATCGATGTTCACGACGTATCTTCATCAGTGGTTCCTGTACAAGATTGACAACATCGTTCAGACGGTTTACGCGCTTAAGGAAATTGGCTCGCTCGAAAACGTGGATGCTGAACTCATGAAGCGCGCGAAACAACAAGGCTTCTCCGACGCTCACATTGCTGAGCTCGTCTCATCCAAGGAAGACGCCGTCCGTGCGCAGCGCAAGTCCTTCGGCATCACGCCCTTTGTCAAGCGGATCGACACCCTCGCCGCCGAGTATCCCGCGCACACGAACTACCTGTACACGACGTACAATGCATCCGAGCATGACGTCGACTTCAATGAGCATGGCACGATGGTTCTTGGGTCTGGCGTTTACCGCATTGGCAGCAGCGTCGAGTTCGACTGGTGTGCAGTTACTTGCGCGCGGAAGCTCCGCGAGATGGGCAACAGGACGATCATGGTCAACTACAACCCGGAAACAGTGTCTACTGATTTCGACGAGGCCGATCGACTATACTTCGAAGAACTGGGCTACGAACGGGTCATGGACATTTACGAGCTGGAACAGGCACACGGTGTTATCGTTAGCGTCGGAGGTCAGTCGTGAATTGTCCTACAAGATAGGAAGTGCTCAACCGTTTTGCAGGCCAGCTTCCGCAGAATATCGCGCTTCGGCTGAAGCACAATCAAGTGAACGTGCTCGGTACCGACCCTGAGAAGATCGACAGTGCGGAGGATCGTCACAAGTTCTCGTCGATCCTCGATAGCATTGGCGTCGATCAACCCGAATGGGCCGAGGTCTCCTCTGTGGACGCTGCCAAAGCCTTCGCCCAGAAGGTTGGGTGAGTATTGTGCATGCACGATCATCAGAGGATATGTGCTGATGATATTGTCAGCTACCCTGTCTTGATTCGCCCCTCGTATGTCCTGTCCGGTGCTGCGATGAACGTCGTGTACGAGGAACACACATTGGAGTACAACCTATCCGCTGCTGCCTCTGTTTCGCCGCTCCACCCCGTCGTGATATCCAAGTTTATCGACAACGCCCAGGAAGTTGACGTCGATGCCGTTGCGTACAAGGGCAAGCTTCTCCTGCATGCGATCTCTGAGCATGTCGAGAACGCAGGCGTGCACTCTGGTGATGCCACGCTTGTGCTTCCACCCTTCTCCCTTACGGATTCGGACATGGCGCGCTTGAAGCAGATCGCGGAGAAGGTCGCCGCGGCCTTCGAAATCAGTGGTCCATTCAATATGCAGGTTATTCGCAAGGCTGCGGAGACACCTGGCGAGGAGCCGCAGCTCAAGGTCATCGAGTGTAACCTCCGCGCCTCTCGTTCGTTCCCCTTTGTGTCCAAGGTCCTAGGCAACAACTTCATCGATTTCGCGACGGCTGCTATTGTTGGGCAAGATGTACCTGAGCCTGTGGATGCTATGGCAGAGAAGCGCGACTATACTGCCGTCAAGGTGTCACAGTTCTCGTGGACCCGGTTGGGCGGCGCCGATCCTTTCCTTGGAGTTGGTCAGTGTCCATGACTTGTTTGGCTATCTACTACTGACACCGTTACAGAAATGGCTAGCACTGGTGAAGTTGCGGCGTTCGGCAAGGATATCCACGAGGCATACTGGGCCTCACTCCTGAGCACCACAGGCTTCAAGGTTCCGCGTCCGAACACCGGGGTGCTGATAGGTGGCGACATTAATACGCCTGAGATGGCTAGCATTGCGAAGACGCTCATCAACCTTGGCTTCAAGCTCTACTGCTCATCTCCGGTCGTCGAAGAATTCCTCAACTCGCTCCCGTATGTGAAGGCACAGCGTATATTCTTCCCGACCAAGGACAAAAGGAAACTGCGGGAGGTGTTCGACGAGTACGATATTGAGTGTGTTATCAACCTCGCGAAGACCCGTGGTAAGGATGCTGTGGACGAAGACTACGTCGCTAGGCGGTGAGTATATACAATGGCCGTACTCCATCCCACTCATCACCATCGCAGAAACGCTGTCGATTTCGGCATCCCACTGCTCAACAACCCGCGGTGTGCCCAGCTGTTCGTCGAAGCACTCGAAAAGAAGATACCTCAGGGCGGGTTAAGGAAATACACCGAGGGGCGGATACCGTCCGAGGTCCGGAGCTGGCGTGAGTTCGTTGGAAAACGTGCATGATCTTACAACCTCGTAGTTAGCAACACTAGACTTCTTGATAAAGAAAAGCACCATAGACCATCTACGTAGTACCAAAAAGTACCGCCTTTAGAGCTGTATCTGTAATGATATTTTGATTCTGCTTTGTACTGTACACACACCACGAAATGCATCCGAACTTGCTGGGCTCGATAGCTTCTATGCGCATGAGGGGCCGACAAGGTCGCCCAGCTCCAGCTCCTGCACCTCCTTTCCCGGCCTACTCAGCGTCGTCTCATTCTTGGCTCGGTCGAAAGCGAACCGCCTCACGAGCTCTGCGTCCATCTTGCCCTCGAGAGCGTCCGCAACAAGGCTACCAATGTTGGGCAAGAACTACACGACGGTGGCTCAGTGATACGATACGCTTCGAGGTAGCAGGGAGAATTACCTTCATAGCATGCCCGCTCCCAGCGGTGGCGAACATGACACCTCGGTCAAGCGGGTGAAAGCCAATGATCCAGTCCTCGTCCGCCGAGTCCGTGTACCAGCACATCCGTGTTCCTACCCATGGCTTGTCTGCGAGATCCGGGTATGTACGGGATAGGTGTCCGCGCAGCTCTTGCAATGCTGGCCGAGGCACAGTGGTTTCGAACTGCCCCGCTCTGTGGTTCCCCTGGCTGGTCTGAAATGGAATAGCGGGAAAGATCGGCGTTGAGACTGGACTCGTGGCAGAGCGGTGAGTGAAACCTGCTCCGTGGACTGCACACTTGATGATGTTTTGCTCATTTGGCTGACGGACGAGCGGTGGTCAGCGTGAGGTAGTGTACAATATGCTTGGACTGTATACATACGGGAAACATGTAGAACCCACTATCGAGATCGAGGTATACAGGATCTGCGCGGTGTCTCTCCGCTTCCTCGGGCGTCAGTTGTATCTTGGCCACTATCTGGCTGCACCTGTGTCAACAGTGAAATGGTCTGTGAGGGAGGTATGCTCACGCAGTAGCGACGCATTTGTCCTCGACGTTCAGCTCTGTGAAGGTGGAGGGAGTCCAGGCCCCAGCAGCAAGCACGACAATGTCACTCTTGTACTCGCTGCCGTCTGCGCACTTCACGCCGTTGGTCTGGCCCGAGGGGTCCTTCAGAAGAGACTGCACCGCCTTGCCCGCGATGATGTTACCGCCAAGCTTTCTGACCTTGTCCATCATCAGTTCGACGGCGCGTGACGAATGCACCCAGCCGCCGTCCTGGTTGATATAGCCCGACCTATTCTCCAGGAGATTCTTCAAGGGAGGCGGCAGGGTGGGCGGAACTGTACTGGATGGATTGTCGGAGCTTGCCGGTAGCAGAACGGTGCGCGCACCAAGCGCACGGTCATTCGCCAGAGCGAGGTCGCCATAAGAGCCTTTCCCAGTCAAGAGTACAACGACACCTGACTCGTGGTAGCAGTCAGCCCAGGCATCGCGATCCTTCCATTGCGCCAGGGCATCGCGGGCAAATTTTGAGTAGAATATATCTGCATAAGAGCTGCGCACAACTGGTGATGGAGGACAGCGCTATAAGGGACAGGCGGGTTAATTTCACGAAACGCACGCACTTTTGTTGATATCTGTGCTTGCGGCTTCAGGAGCGGGGAGTATTGGCGATCGGTCCAAGACCGTGACATTAGTATGACCCCGCTTCAGGAGGTGATACGCCGTTGACAAGCCGAAGCATCCTGCGCCCACGATGATGACCATGGTGACTCTGAACGCGACCACGTCCTGTGTCTACGACGTCGACGGCTAAGTTGAACGACGGGCTTCCGGGCCTTGACACGCTATCTGGATCATCGAGTCATTACTGGCTTAATCGCCTGGGTAAGTAGATTAGACGCACCCTATCGCCGGGTTATTGTAGTAGCAACATGTATTCTTTGGAGCTTATCAGAAACTGGAGGTCGGCGAACGACCATAATGTTTGTCTGGACTTCCGGGCCGTAGTAATGGTGGCTTCGACCGCGAAGTCTATTTGAGCAGGCTCGCATGCATGTAGAAGTGAAAATCCAGCTCAGCAGAGAAGACACCATTTAACTCCGCCCCTCATCCAGCACGTTGAAGTTTGGAACGTGCGATTCTGCGACAAGCTTTACGTGGGTGCGTCGAGAGTCTTCAAGTACATCCCGCTGACCAGATGTGTCGACGTTGCGACATGGTGATGGTTGTTGGTACGGTTCGAAGCATGAACAGCGTTATGCAATCGCTCTCAACATTGCGTTCGGAGATCGCGAAAGCGCTCTGATGGGAATAATAGGTAGGTAGAAGGTGGAGAATGAGCGAATGGTGGTATGGCCGTTGAGGTGGGCGTCTCTGACTATGCAGAGTATGTCTCAGGCTGCTCCGCTAAACACAATACTATTCTCCGCCCTCCATCTCGATTTTGCCCGCTTTACGGTGCGAGGCACGAGCACCGTATGCTAGGTCTATGGCCGACCACAACCAGGCTGACCACATCCATCGCGCGATGTCGGGCAGCCCTCTCCGAAGATTAGGCCCGCGTTACACCCAGCGGAGAGGGATGCTAGAGGGACGAGGGGCAGCGGTTTCGGACCTGCGAAAGTCCTCGTCAGGGGGCTTCACCGCTACCCCGACCGTCCGCTCCTCTGGCGTCATTTAGACGTCTCCCATCTAAGCCTCTGGTTTACAGAGGGAGTACAGGCAGGGGAACGTACCTCGCACTCGAACTCGCCGTCCAAGCCGGCCGTCCCGTCACCTTGCGTGTGACTTTGCACTCCGCCGGCTTACTGCCCTGACCCAACTGCAGGGATGGTGCACCTAGGGGGGGATACATGGGTGGGAGATGGGGGTTCACCTCTTGCAATGCCACATCCACGCACGGCATGTAGCCGCCGTTTCCACGCGGCTGCTGACTTCTCGATAGCCATGTGGCGGGAAGGCCATAGACTATCACTGACGCGCGCAAATGCACTCACCGACCGTCAAGTCCTGTGAGCCACAGTAGCTTGAGTCTCGGAGTACCTGCTAGCATGGGTCGTGAGTCGTAGTCATATCTGCCAACTAGCGGCTCAAAACTCGTTTTGTAGCTTCACATCGGGGCTGACACCTTGCACCTCCTCTGACGAGTGAGGCGAATGCCAACCTCTCGGTTGTAACGGCCAAGTGCAGTGCCTCAGGATGTACATGGTTCACTCTGTGAGGGAAGAGGGTCTGCCGTGAGTCCGAATGGAAACCTTCTCCTTACTACGAAACTCGTTCTTCCGCTCGCGTCGGCATATATGCGCGCCAACACGAGGCGGCGGATACACTCTACAAGGTTTGCAGGCCCAATGCATCCTAATGCACTGGCCTGGGCATGCCGAAGTCCGTGCTTGCTCAACACATATAGAGTCAAGATTGCTGGCTGCTGGTTCTCTCGGCTCATTGTCTCGGATCTGTGCAGTCTCCCTCTATAGCTCTCCGCGCACAAAATTTGCAAAGCATGGGTACCAATCATGCTGCGACGTCAGAGATTCTACATGTGCATAACTGCCATGTTCTACGACGGAAAATCTCGAGTAGCTCTGACAGTTCTCTCCACTTATACAATGCTACTACGTGACCCTCACAGTCAGCGCAACTCCCACGTGAAGTTCTACTCCGAACGAGTGAGGCGAGGTACCATTCTTCGCCGCTTCAGATGCGATGCTGATACGTACTCCCAGGATACAGAAGGACATGAATAAAAAGTCGCGGAAGGGTTCCACCCACTCCAAGCACCTTTTCCGCGGATATATGTTGCTGTGGCTCTTCATGAAGCCTACCCATAGCAACCCTTTGGTGGTCACTTCTCTTAACCTCTTCCTGCTTGTCATACTGGAGGAGGGTATCTGCCAAGCATTGACCAAGTACGGGGAATGGCGAGTATGCACACCGACACTGTGGTCCGTCTATTTTCGGAGAAGCGCTACTGGGAGTGACCAAGTGAGCGACCTTTGTCAAGCGTCAGTGCTATGAACTCACCCTTCGCATTCTCCGATTTCTGTCGCACTGCGAGACATGTCGGGTGGAGATGTCGTCCATGGGCGGCTGCTGCATTATCCCAGGGATGCAGTGCGAGAATGCCTCGCCCACCCCTATGGATGCAAAGGGCAACCTGGATAGTGGATGCTTTTCGGCGCCGTTGAAGGTGAATGCACCAGTCAAGCTAACAGGTTGAGTGGCACTCACCCGAGCCTTTGTCACGCACACTAGGGACACTCAGAGTTGCAGGTAAGGTTACGGGTAAGGGTACGGATACGTCACATGAGCGGTGGCAGTGGCGGGAGGGACGAAGGTCCACTAGGGTTAGACTGTTCCAAGCCCTAGCATTTTCGAGTCTTCTAAACATTCTCCTTTTACAGAAGTCATGATAGACCAGAAAGATAGTATCATGAGTAGCTGTACCAGTTATGCATTCAACCCCACTATGCCTGCAGAATCCCTACATCATTGATATTGAGGGTACACACTTTGGGATCCTGACAGCCCATGGACGTGCCGAGGAGCTAGAGGATTGGGGGCCAGCCAATGTACCAGCAGGTGCAGAGGACAAAGGTGAGGCAAAGTGCCAGAGATTAATTGCTGAGCTTGTAGCTGCTAGACAGAACTAAGTGGCATTGAATAGCACATACATGTAAAGACAGTAGAATTTAGAGCACGAAGATAATGTCACAGTGTTGACGGTGCGGTGAGGGGGAGCAGGACCAAGCGTGAGAATTACATTAAGTAAGCCTCCACTAACCCTACCGCTGATGCACCTAGGCCTCCTACAAGACCCGAACGGACAGCCGAGGGCCGAGGGGACGAGGCTGGCGACTGGGGTGAAGGGGCGAGCCGGGATCAATTTCCCTTCGTGGCGCGGAGAGGGAAGAGAGTTGGATAAGGAAGGCAGGGGACGATGGGGCAAATCGCGGCTAGTCGCGTATCACGCGATAAAGTCGCGACTCAACGGTGAGGGGTGGTGACGAAGGGCGCGACTCGGAACCGAGGGGAGAAAGAGAGAATAGTACGTACGAGTTCACAGCTCCGTGAACCTCAGAGGACGCAAGAGAGGAGAGTCAAAGGCTCGGTCGAGGCGCAATCGCGAGTCGCAGTCGCAAGTCGCAGTTCGCAGTACGCAGTCGCAGTTCGCAGTCGCAGTTCGCAAGTCGCAGGTGACGCAAGTAGACGCAGTTGCAAATCAGACGCTAACTCTGGAGGGTAACGAGTGCTTCTTCTGGATTTACGTCGAAGTGCAGGAGGGTTTATATACAAAAGTCCGCGACTACGTTCCGCGCGATCCCGAACACATCCGAGACAACCTACTCAACTTTCCGACAATTTCCTACATCAACCGAACTCACCCACACTGGAGAGCCACCGCCATATGGTCTGCGACGAATCGGGACTTGAGGTCGCGTCGGCGAGTCGACTTCTGACGTCAGCCCAAAGGGGACATCCCGACGTCGCACTGCGTCGATCCGGATCTTCGGGAAGTCGCGGTGGTCAGGTGCGTCTAGTCCCGATGGGGAGGTCGCAATCTCGAGCGCTGATTGGTCGCAATGACTCCGGGTCTTGCCGATGACCGAGAGGGTACCTCGAAGTCGCCATGCAGGTACACCTTGGGGGCGCTGAGTCAATCGGACAGTCGCGGGCCGCGGGCTTGGAGTTCGAATCGGTCGTGCGAGTGAGAGCCGAGCCGTGTGTTGAGTCGCCGAGTCGCATGACCTCGCAGCATAGTGAACCTGGCCTCCTCGGGGATCGGATCGGAATCGCCGACCGGTCAGGAATCGGAGTCGCATCCAGTCGCAGTCGCTTGAGTCGCCTCGAGAGTGAGGGTGTCGAACGCAAGGCTGAGTCCCATGGAGGTCCAGGAGATAGAAGACATGAGGAAGGGTTGCTGCGACGCATGTTCGAATCGAAGCAAGTCGTATTCGCGAATTCGGGGGCCAGAATCGCAGCGATCGCATCACCGCTAACCCAGCTAACCAGGAGATTTTTTGCAGGCTGCCGCCATCCCGCCTCGCCACCGCCACCGCTCATGTGACGTACCCGTACCCTTACCCGTAACCTTACACCACCGGGTGAAACCAACCTTAGATCGATATTCCTAATGGCCTATATGTATGGAACATATCGTGTGATGTAGCCTGGATACTTGAGCGAGATCAGTTTGATAAGTCCACCCAGCGTCAGACGGGTAGTGTGCGCGATCTTTGTTTACGTTTCTTTGGATATCAGGTCGATGTTGGAGACCAAATGTCGAGACAACCTCAGGTTCATGGTGGTCGCATGTAGTTGTGATGTCGTCACCATGTTCTCCTCCTCGACATCAACTGGATACCTGGTCTGGGGCGCTTGATCAGCATCCGAAGTCCCACACTGCTGTGGGCCTCAGACTCGGAGTCACCGACCATGAAGCTCGGGTGTCACCATAACTGGGACACACTCATATCAAGACTCGCTTTGCAATGCCGATCTCAGAAGATGAGGACTACGTAGATTCTCAGCCAGGCATGGCTTCACTTCCAGATGGAGAAACACGAGGCTTGCGCCCATCGCGCCAAGTTGCACTTCGTGCTCGCAGTGAAGAGCAGTGCACCTCCAGGTATGAACAACGTAAATCATGAATCACACATATGGAACTCATCATTCTCAGTTTATATGGGCCTGCGGGTATCCTCAACTCGCAAGCATCTGATAGCCAGGTCATAGATGGTCTCGCGCACACCCTCTGCTTCGAATCAACATCGCGTCCATTCATTGGCCGCCTCGATAGTGATGTACGACATGAAGATCAAGAGTCAGCACTATGCTCGCAATTGCCTTCCTGGTATTACGTCAGTCATGCCCTCCAAATCATACTGAGCACTGTTTGTTCATCAAGAATGCCTCCCGTTCAGCGTCAATGCCTCATCTCATGGGACGCACTGCCAACTTCAACCATGAAGACGAATGATAATGGGAAGAAGGTCAAGATGAGCAAGCAATCTTTCTGGAGATATGTGGACTCCAAGCTGCAGCGGGTCCACAGAGTGAGCCAGGCGGTGGGGAAGACTGACAAGGACCATCAAGATGCACAGACATTGTGAGTCTTCCGAGACCTCTACGGTCGCCGAGGCCCCATTTAGTCAATGAGCTGAGTTGCCTTCATAAATTCTTTTCGAGCCTTCTGGAGGTGGATACCAAACATACACAACAGCGGGAGCCGAGTACTGCGGGTGGGTCTACAAAAATGGTAATACAGTGCCCGATGGTCAAAGAATTGGAGAAACGGTCGCGCGTGAGTTTGTCATTAATGATAAACAGCAGCTCCCATTACCGGCGACAGACGATGATGATGAATGAGCCCAAGTATTATGAATACAACTGAGCTATAGACTGTAATATATATACATATTCTATCTACGTCCGAGCTGCCTGAAGGGAGAAGGAATGAGAGCAGTGGCAAACCTGTGGGAGGGTGGATGGGCAGCTCATCCCAAATACAGGTGCCCACAGGGCAATATAGATTGCATGTATCCCAGACATCGGCATCATATATGCGCTGCTATCAGATAAAGGTTCGTCAGCAGATACCAGATGCTTGAGTGATGGAGGTTTGTGCGATTAGCATTTTGCCAAACCTCAGGAGAACATCCCGCGCGGCATCGGCCCAAGATCGTGAGATGATAAATCAGAGATGTCAAGACCACCCGGTGGTGTACCCGCAACTCTGAGTGTCCCTACTGTAAAGGCACTCAGTGGATGGATTACAAGTCCAGGTGGTTCGAAGTACGGGCTTCTTGCACCCCCCATGCTGAAGTGCGTAGGCGCAGACAACAAAGGTGGCAGGGCTGCGGAGGTGCCATTTTCCCGAAAGCTGATCGGAGGACTTGCGTGCCATACTCCTGATGGGTCATTGCTCCCCATACTGCATAGGTAGATGGCTCACGGAGAAGGGTGAGGTCAGTCCACATCGTCCGGTGATGCACCTAGGCCTCCTACAAGACCCGAACGGGCAGCCGAGGGCCGAGGGGACAAGGCTGGCGACTGGGGTGAAGGGGTGAGCCGGGATCAATTTCCCTTCGCGGCGTGGAGAGGGAAGAGAGTCGGATAAGGAAGGCAGGGGACGATGGGGCAAATCGCGGCTAGTCGCGTATCGCGCGATAAAGCCGCGACTCAACGGCGAGGGGTAGTGACAAAGGGCGCGACTCGTAACCGAGGGGAGAAAGATAGAACAGTACGTACAAGGTCACAGCTCCGTGAACCTCAGAGGACGCAAGAGAGGAGAGTCAAAGGCTCGGTCGAGGCGCAATCGCGAGTCGCAGTCGCAAGTCGCAGTTCGCAGTACGCAGTCGCAGTTCGCAGTCGCAGTTCGCAAGTCGCAGGTGACGCAAGTAGACGCAGTCGCAAATCAGACGCTAACTCTGGAGGGTAACGAGTGCTTGTCTTTCGTCGAAGTGCGGTGATGCACCTAAGCCTCCTATAAGACCCGAACGGACAGCCGAGGGCCGAGGGGACGAGGCTGGCGACTAGGGTGAAGGGGCGAGACGGGATCGATTTCCCTTCGCGGCGCGGGGAGGGGAGAGATTCGGATAGGAAGGCAGAGAACGATGGGGCAAATCGCGGGTAGTCGCGTATCGTGCGATAACGTCGCGACTCAGCGGTGAGGGGTGGTGACAAAGGGCGCGACTCGGAACCGAGGGGAGAAAGATAGAACAGTACGTACGAGGTCACAGCTCCGTGAACCTCAGAGGACGCAAGAGAGGGGAGTCAAAGGTTCGGCCGAGGCGCAATCGCAGGTCGCAAATCGCAGGTCGCAAGTCGCAGGTCGCAGTCGCAGTTCGCAGTACGCAGTCGCAGTTCGCGGCCGCAGGTGACGCAGGGAGACGCAGTCGCAATTCAAACGCTAGCTCTGAGGGGTAACGAGTGCTTGCTTTTGTCGAAGTACAGAAGGGTTTATATACAAAGGTCTGCGACTACGTTCCGAGCGATTCCGAACATATCCGAGACAACCTACTCTACCTTCCGACCAGTTCCTGCACCAACCGAACTCACCCATACTGAAGAGCCACCACCATGTGGTCTGCGACGAATCGGGACTGGAGGTCGCGCCGGCGAGTCGACTTCTGACGTCAGCTCAAAGAGGACATCCCGACGCCGCACTGCGTCGATTCGGATCTTCGGGAAGTCGCGGCGATCGGGTGCGTCTAGTCCCGATGGGGAGGTCGCGACCTCGAGCGTTGATTGGTCGCAACGACTCCGGGTCTTGCCGATGACCGGGAGGGTGCCTCTGAGTCGCCATGTGAGAACGCCTTGGGGTGCTGAGTCGATCGGGCGGTCGCGGGCCACTGACTTGGAGTTCGAATCAGTCGTGCGAGCGAGAGCAGCGTCGTGTGTTGAGTCGCCGAGTCGCATGACCTCGCAACGCGGCAAATCCGGCCTCTTCGGGAATCGGGGTGGAATCGCCGATCGGTCGGGATTCGGGGTCACGTCCAATCGCAGTCGCTGAGTCGCCTTGAGAGCACGGGGTTGAACGCGTGGCTGAGTCCCAGGGAGGTCCAGGAGATAGAGGGCACGAGGAGGGGTCGCCGCAACGCGTGTTCGAATCGAAGGGAGTCGTATTCGCGATTTCGGGGGCTAGAATCGCGGCGATCGCATCATCTCCCCCTCACTAAAATCCTGACTTCCCAGGCAGGTGCGGGGAATCGCGTTGCGAGTGGTCTCGTGTCGACGGGGCGCTGGTCGAAGTCTTCGCGGAAGCAGATGGCTGATTAGGAAACCGCGTGGTGGTGCGACTTCGTTAATGTCCGCTAACGCCGTTATTGTTCGCGGGCGCCTAGTCGCAGCGACTGCGCTATTGTACTTGCGAGATAAAGATTGAGTCGCGCGACAGCGATAAGTCGACTTGCTCTTCTGCTGTCACCACCGCTTCGCAACTTCGCCTCGCTCGATCCTACTCCTTGCTTCGACATGTCGCCACGCTCTGCTGCCTCCTCCAAGGCTTCCGCCTCGACTGCCCGCGTCTCGGCCGTTCCTACGGTCGAAGAGATTCTCGCCGACCTCTGGAGATTCATGCCTGAGCCTCCCGCGGAGCCGGAGGACTACAAAGTATGGGTTCGCATGTTCGCGCAGGCGGTGGTAAGTCGCAACTTGTCGGTCTGTGAGCGAAGGGCTGATGACTGGTCGCAGCGACAGGGGAGGGCGTCGGGTCTCCAACCCGGCTTCCTGGACGAGCAGATCGGTAGAGCCCTCAAGGATCTTGATGGGCTATACGATGTCGAGGACGCGACGGACCTTGAGGTCGTTGCGACTGTGTTCGGCCCCGCCCTGGAGCACCGGGCACGCGAGTCGCGGAAGCGATCGCGCAGCTCTGGAATATCCGACTTAGCTCGCCAGCTCGAGCAACTCGCGCAGGCAACGGGGGAAGAGACGACCCCAAAGGCAAAGAAAACTGCGGGCCCTTCAAGGTCGACTCGCGCTAAGCCGGCCCCGCCAGTCGCCCAGGAGTCGCAGGCCGAGCCGGAGGACGAGGAAGATGAGTCGGAGTCGCGACGCAAGAGACCGCGCACCGCAAAGGCCGCGGCGGTTAGTCGCGCGGAACCCGCGACGAGGCGTCGACGGCGACGGGGCGAAGTACCGCCTCAGGTGGGATCGGACGGCTCCGTGCTCGCAGAGCGCGACCTGGACAAGGTGGTGAGTGGCGCGACTCCGATCGTGTTCGCGTGACTGATCCCTGTTCGCGTACAAGTGCGAACGATGCCGCAGCTTGAAGCTCGGTCCGTCTGAGTGCCACTTCCGCGAAGGAGCAGCAAAGTGCGACAAATGCCACCATGATCGCAAGGGCTGCGCGGTCAGCCACTCCCCGGGCAAGAGCAAGGGCAAGGGCAAGGCGAAAGCGGTCGTGGAGACGTCGCCGGAGATGGACGAGGACGAGGAGATGGAGGAGCTCAAGCCAGGTAAATCGCACGTACACTACTTGAGTTCGCGTACGCTGACGACCTTGCTTTGTAGCTTCTTCCCCATCGTCGCCGTCCGCGATGGCCGTCGACAAGTTCGGCGAGCCCAAACTTTTCCTCCCGAGCGCAAGCTCAGTCGCCGGGACTTCGGGAGCGTCGCAGTCGCGCCGCGTCGACCCTCAGGCCGCGACTGCACACTTGTCGCGCGCCGCCGCCCAAGGCTTCGAAGTTGATTCTCTCGACGAAATGCCGGATCTGTCGGAGCGCGACCGTCAATACATCCGCATTCTTCGACAGGAGCGAGCCCTGATGCGCTTGCGAATCGAGGCGATCAATGAGGCGATCGAGGCAAACCAGGAGGCCGAGCGCGAGATCACGAAAGTCGAGTGGGGCGCGGAGGACTTGGAACCCGACGAGTAGGTAGTCGCATCGGTCGTATTCGTAGTCGGAGGGCCAGGATGTACTTGTAGTTGCAGTATCGAAGTGGACATTGAGTGGTCGCGAAGACTTGGGATAGGGCTTGATACAAATAAGAGATGAAAGAAAGGTAAGGCTCAGTAAATCTTCATAGCCAAAACCTTGTTGAAGGCTTGCGCAATCGCCTGCGATTCGTTCGATTCGCCGGTATCGCGACTTCAAGGATCTAGTATAGAAACAAGAGACAGTAAGCTAAAGTTGTTCATGTAAAGGAGAACATAGTCGAAGGGGTGTGGTACGAATCGCGCGACTATTCTTGAGGTAAGTCCGCTGTGTCGTCGTCGATGTCGGGTTCGCCAATGACTTCGGTGTCAATATCGTCAGAACCGTCGTCGTCCGAAGACACTAGTTCTTCTAGTCGCGTTTGAGAGATGTCGGCGAAGTTGTCGGGTAAGGGGATGTTCTTGCGAGCGAGGTACGGCAGGAGTCTAAACGCGGCGATAGGTCGATGGAACACCGTCCCGTCGAGTTCGCAGATGACGTAGGCTCCTCCTCGGTTTCTTGCGATGACGATGAGTGGGCCGGTGTAGCGAGGGCGCATCTTGCGATTGAGGGACTTCTCGATTTGCGTGTGTCGCATGAGGACCAAATCGCCTGGCTTGAAGTCGAAATCGCGAATAGTCGCGGCGTGGTCGCGTTCGAACTTTCTTGCCGCTTGAACTCGTGCTTGGTAGACCTGCTCGTGGAGATGGGATAGCTGCTCTTGACGTCGCTGGAGTGCGATTGCTCTGCGCGCGATGAGATCGGTAGTGGAAAGGATGGACGCTGGCGCTGGCTGTAGGTACGTTGCTTCCGCGATATCGAAGGGGAGTACTGGGTGGCATCCTGTTACCGCGAAGTATGGTGAACAGCCCATGCGCTTGCGGATGGTGACACGTTCCGACCAAAAGACCGAGTGCGCGACTTGCGACCAACGGGTTTCGTCGCCGTCAGCTGCCTTGAACAATGCCTGTCGCACATCGAAGTGAGGTCGTTCGACGATGCCGTTCGCGCGCGAATTGTAGCCGCTAATCCGGATGTGATGGACCTTGTACTTCTTCTCGAGGTATCGCAGCGCTTTGACGAACGGGGCACCATTGTCGGTAACGATTTCGGCCAAAGCGCCCCATCGACAGAGCAAGTCTTGATAAATCCAGTCGCCGATCGTCTTGTCCGTTTCGCGTCGTAGCATTCGCCATTCTGGAAAGTGGCTAACCGAGCAGCGGGCTTGAACGATGAGCTTGTACCCACCCGACACCGGTAGGTACATGCTGTCGATGTAAACCTTGGTAAATAAGGGCGCCGGAGTCGCGACTTTGGGTGGGATGAGAACTTGACGCGTTTGCCTGACCTGACACAAGTGACAGGTTCGGACATACCACGCTACGTCTTCGCGCAGGAAAGGCCACCAGAATCGCTCTGCGATTAGTTGCTGAGTCGCGAATCGTCCTCGGTGGCCAACGTCGTCGTGAGCTTGTCGGAGAATCGCCAATCGCTTGGGCGCGAAAACGACTAGCTTGTGTGCTCCTCGAGGGTCCTTCTTCCAAAGTCGGTCGCCGTCGACGAAGAACTGCGTGCAGTACTTGATGAAGGCAGTATACGCGGCGTCGGTGAGACCTGTGGGACGGACGAGGGTGCGTAGCCAGCTTGCGACTTCGTGCAGACGTTCTTCAGCTTTGCGCGCGACATCGGACATCGGTAGCTCGACTTCGTTCGACTCGGTTTGCGACTCTTGCGATTCGTGTTCAATCGCGTCGGTGTTGGCAGCAGCTGGCTCCTCCCCCTCACTAAAATCTCGACTGTCCCCAGTCGCAAGGGCGAGAAGTTGGACAGGGGAACGCGATCTTGCCGACGCAGTGCGAATGGGGAGAATCTGGTGGAGGAATCCGTGCAGCTTGTCGATCCAGTCCTCGAAGTCGTCGTCCTCTTGCACTGCGTCGCCGGGCTGGGGGTAACGTCGCGACAAACCGTCTGGTGCGTGCGATGAACCAGGGACGTGGATAAGCTCGAAGTGGTAGGTGAGGATGGTGACAATCCAGCGGTTGATGCTCGCGCTTGGGGCTAAGTCGGGGTTCTGGAGCATGCCCTTGATGTATCGCGCGTCGACTTCGACACACAATCGCCGGACGCCAATGAGGTAGATTTTGAGAGCTCGTAGTGCGCGGTAGAGGCCGTAGATCTCGAGCTTGGGCTGGGAGAATCGCGATTCGCGTTCGTTCAGCGTGATGGAGCCGAATCGACTGTAGTAGCGTCGCCGCTCGTCCTCTTCGTCGCACTGGCAAAGATGGTATCCGACCGCGATGTACGAGGTGTCGACTGCGAGGATAACTGGCGCGGGGGAGTTGTAGTCGAGGGGTCGCAACGCTGGCGATTCGAGTAATGCTTGCTTGAGATCTTCTTGGGCCTTGATCTGTGCTTCACCGAACTCGAAAGGTACGCCTTTGCGCGTAAGCTGTACCAGGGGGTGCGCGCGATGAGCGAAATTGCGAATGAATATCCTTGCGACTCCAACGGTCCCTAGGAAGGCGCGAACTTCGGAGAGGTCCTTGCACGGTCCCCAATTCTTGATAACCGCGACTCGCGATTCGTCCGGTAACCGTCCTTCAGGCGTACAACGGTGTCCGACAACCATGATTTCGCGAGCGCAGATAATCGACTTGGTTCCAGAGAAGGTCCCGCCGGCGTACTTGATGCGCTGAACGATGCGATTCATGTTGTTAAAGTGCTCCCAAACGAATCGCCGAATGCCGGGGTTCTGCGGTATGGTCTCGTACTTGCCGTTGCAATCGCGATAGTCGCTCTCTGGTCCTTTGCCTGGGCAGTCGTCGATGTATGGCACGGTGAGGTCGGGAATCTCTGGTTGAAGGATGTAGGTGACGTCGTCGTGGAAGATGGGTACCGCGTTACACCAACCCATAGGCAAAGTGCGTAGTCGCAGGGCTCCGAAAGGGGTTTGGAAAGTCGTCAAGTCGCGCGACGACTCGGCGATGAGTCGCTCGTCGTAGCCAACGTAGAGGTCGAACATTCCGCCGCAGGGTCGACCCGCGAATTGCTCAGCGAGGTAGTCGGGGGTCGGGGGGACGCCGGAGTGTTGAATCGTGACTTTGTTGAGTGGCTCGAGACTGTGAACGAGTCGCAGCGACTTGCCATCCTTCTTGACTACGCAGAACCATCGCGATCGATAGGAGGAGTTCGAGGGCTCGTATACGCCTGCCGCGATCTTGCGCTTGATGATCGCGCAAACCTCGTTGTAGAGTCCTGGGGGGATGGGGATGTTCTTCTGCACCCAAGGAGTGTGAGGCACAACTGGAAACTCGATTGGAGGGAAAAATTCGGGCTTGAAACAACCGCGCTCCTCGTCGCACCACGCTGATGCGACCGCTCGAGACGGAAAGCCTAACCCTCTAAACGAACGAGGGGCCAAGGCCGAGCTGTGGGGGCGAGGCCTTCCGGTGCAGCGAGGAACTGCGCTCGAGAATGATGATACGGGTGGTGGTGGTGGTGGTCTATGTGGAGAGGGCAGAGTTCGGGCAAGATTCAACTCGACGGGGTGTACGAGGGAAAATAGGGCTTGATAACCGCTCCGAACTACGACGTGCCTTTCGAACCGCTTCGAACGACCTTCGAACTTGCTGGCACTGGACCAGAACTTGACTGACCAAACCGACTGACGACGCGCTCCGAAACGAGAGAAAAGGGAAAAATGTGATCTAAACGGTACTGAGAGCTTGCCCTCCTTTTGACAGGGGGTTTGTTTATATACAGGTGGCTTTCGCCGAAAACTATGCAGTACCAACCGCCGCTCAGCCACACCGAGCCCACCACGCGTCGTCCAATCGCCTCGAAACACAACTACCCCACTCGAACCGCTCGACACCAACTTGTCATGGATGCGCCAGTTGAAGAAGCTCTGCCGCGTGCCGACGCGCACATCGCCCGCTACCATCGTCTGCTTGCCCTCGTGCAGGCCGAACGGTTCTTCGAACCGGCGGGTGCTAGCGTCGAGGCCAAAGAGTGGTTGGCCTGGGCCCATTTCGTACGCTGGGTGCTGGTAGGTATGACACAGCCCAGAAGCTCGATGTTGCTCACGCTCCTGACAGCGTTCCCTCTTCGAATCGTTCTCGAACGCCGTTGCTGTTCGCCCCGGTTCGCTGCGTTCGCCGTACACGTACCCCGCCGTCGTAGCCACCATGAACCGTATCGATCGCGTTTTCGAAGCGGGAAACGTCCCTCCTGGACGAGGTGTTCCCTACGCTCCTCTGGCATGGGATCCGCTGTTCGTTCCAGGGCCGATCGAGCTCGACGCCGCCCCGTTACAATTTCCAGGCCCACCCGAATTCGCTGCCGAACCGATCTACCTCGAAGACTGCCGCGAATTGCCCCGTACGTTCAACGAACTTCGTACTGCTTTCGGTGCGCTTCGAGAGGAGGTTCGGTCGGAGTCGCGAGAGATTTTGCAATGCCTTCACTCCTTGCAGTACAGTATTGACCATCTTGTCGTGGTGGCTGCCGGGGCGCAAGGTATCGACCTGGCGGGGCTTATACGCGATGATACTGCTCCAGGGCGTGCTGAGAGGGGAGGACCGGTGCTGGGAGGCAATCGCCGCAGCCCTCGTCCACGGTTTGGTCGGGGAAACGGTCGCTAGTGTCGCAATACTGTAGTCCTCACTTCGAAATAACGATTTGTGATTCGATACTTCGAAGGGATTTCGAGTTGATCTTGCAACTTATGTCTCCGTTCGATGCTTTAGAAGCCTCGCTCGACACTCTTAGAGTGGCTAGTATTCGCGTTTTTCGGGGCACAGCTCCGCTAGGGGCGTATCATCCTCCCTATTGCTGAGATCCTGACCGTCCTCGGTCAGTGCTTCGCGCTCTGAGTCCGGGGGATAGGTTCGGGCCGCTGGATCGCGCTACGAGCCGCTCGACGAGTCACCAGTTGCTGCCTCGGTGCCAAATCGCTATCTCGGAACCAAAAGCCTATTTTGAGCGCGCTTCGATGGCGGAACGTTCCGTCGAGGCCCCGTGTCGAAGTCGCCGCCTCGTGAGAGTTCGAAGCACCTTGGATTTGCCTCCGCGCCTCGTGGCCCGCGTGCGGTCGTGGTTGACAATAGGGGGTCTGGGGACTTAGGGAATCGCGCTCCCCTTTGCTCCTACACTCCCGCCTCTTCGCTGCCCTCTCCCCTCTCGCTCGACATGGTTCGCTCTCCTCCGCCCTCCACTCCGCAGCCCTCGCAGGGCAGTCTCAGTCTCTCGACGGCTTCGAAGGCAGCGAACGCTGCCATCAGGTGGGCGAGCTCTACGCCCGCCCCGACGGACGCGGACTCGTTCGAGGACTGGATCCGCGCTGGGAAACGTCGCCTCGTAAGTGCTCGAATGCCCTCGCTCCTTCGGTGCTAACCCGGACGCCGTTGGTGCGTTGTAGGAAGGTATCGCGACCGAGCCGCAGTCAAAGGGAAGGGACATGGCCATCCATTTGGTCGAACGACACCTCCTCGATGGGGTGAGCCGCAACCTCGCGGCGGCGCAAGAGGTAGCCGGCTCTCTCGACTGGCAGTGGTTCGCCACCGCCGTCGAGACAGTCAGCTTCGAACAAGAGCTCTCCCAAGTGGCTCAAGCGTCGCCCGCGAGCGCGGCTACGCTTCCTCCGTCAACGGTCCCATTGCGGACCACCTCGAAAGCCACCACCGAGGCCGAGGTGAGTTTTCCCCTCTTCGTGTATTTCGAACCTCTCTAATCCGGTTTTCTAGCTCGAGGACGATGACGATCGCGACCCGTCGCCTCCCCCTCGACCCAAACCACGCCCCCTCAGGAAGCGGGTCGCTGCTGAGGACGAAGAGGGCGACGAGTCTCCCGCCCCTCGCTCGAAGGCCAAGGGCAAGTCGCGCGCGGTGCCGAAGACGCCGCTTTTTATACCTTCGACGGACGAAGAGGAAGGCGAGGATGCACCTGCCGCGCAGAGGTCGCCGAGCGAAGGCGCGGAGGCGGAAGCCCGAGACGAAGAGGCCGAGCAGGAGGAGCAGGAGGAGGTTGACGAAGAACCTCCGTCCGCGAGCACTCGGGCTGCGCGCGGCGGTCGTCGCGGTCGGGGCGCACCCCGCGGTGGAAAGGCGGCCGCGGTGGGTCGTTCGAAGAAGGCGGCTGCACCCGCGGCCTCGAAGTCGAAGGCGACTGCCGAGGTTGCAGTCCCAGTGGTAAGTTCGCTCGCACAGGCCCCTTCCCGTTAACACTGACTCTCTTTTTGTTTTCAGAGCGGTTTCGTACCCGAGAGCATACGAATGCTGCACGACCACGGCGGCCAGAGCTCGCCCGAAGTTCGCGCACAGCGCGCCGCGGACGTTCGTTCGCTCTTCGGAGTGGTAAGTCGCTTTCCTCCTCTCTACTCTCCTTACTCGTACTGACTTGGCTCAGTGCGACCGCTGCATCCGATACGACAAGCCGACGGCCTGCGTGTGGAACCCGCAGCGCCGGCAGTGCTCGAAGTGCACTGCCGAAGGCCAAGCTTGCTACTGGGGTGGGTGCACCGCAGATGGCAAGTTCAAGCAGGAGCGTGCCCGTAAGTGTTCTGTTTTTGAATCTTGCCCTTGCTGACTCAACCCTAGGTGCTTCGCAAGCCGCGGTGGCCCTCGAGGCGGCCCCCTCGACGGCCCTTACACCTCTGCCCGGTCGCCCGCGCCCCGCTCGCTCGGGGACTGTGACTCTTCGGAGTTCGGTCCTCGACGATGCTTCACTCGCCTTGCGCGAGCCCCTCGACGCGGATCTCGTGGTCCCCGCGTTCGAGGAGTCGATTCGTCGACTCGACGCGCAGGCACACGCGATCCAAGTGCAGAAGGCGGCACTGCTGGCAGCCATCGCGCGCGCGCAAGGCTCCGCGCCCCAACTCGCCCCCGGTGACGAAGAGGAGGGGGTCGCTGGCCCTTCGAGCCGCAAGCGCGGCCGTTCGTAAGTCGTCCGCTGTCTTCTCGCCGCCCCCGCGCTCGCCGTTCCGTGCTCGCCCCGTCCCGTGTCCGTATTCGCCGCCGCCGCCCCTCGAACATTTTGTTTTTGTATA
>JARAOQ010000015.1:600000-762362 GCA_029783445.1 Fomitopsis palustris
CGGCCAGAACGATGCACCCATATGAGAGACGGACGCTCATGGCGAGTGCCTCCGACGGCGACGTCCGTGCGGCGCGCCCGACAGTGTGGTCATCACCAGCGTTCTCTATGGGCTCATGGGTTGCAATGGTGGAGTAGCTCTGACAAGTTGTTGAAGCTTGTGCGTATTGCTCCGAGGGCCCGCGCATAAGAACCTTCCACCTGCGTTGAATCTGCGCAGGCCACCTCCCGCTGCACCTAGCCTCCGGTCTGCGCGATGTTGGCGGCCATCGTATTTCTATGCATCCTGGTGCAGACCATGGCACAAGCTAGCTCGTTCGCCTCGTCTCTCGCTGCGGTGCCCTTGGCAGTGCGCTCGCCGTACTTGAGTGCTTGGATGCCGAGCTACAACACCCCCAATGGAACGCAACTGGTGAACAAGTGGCCTCAGTTCTGGGCTCAAGAAACGAACCCCGTCAGTCGGAATTCGTTGTTACATCACTTCTCCATGATATTTACGCCATTACAGACCAATATTTTGGGTTGGGCGGGCCATATCCGTATCGACGGCCTCACATACAGGTGGTTTGGACAAGCACCCGGCTTCACCGCTACAAATATTACGAGCACCTCGCTGACCCCTACGCGTACTATCTATACTGTCCAAGCTGGGCCGATGAACCTCACAGTGACGTTCTTCACGCCAACCGAGGTGATTATTCTCTCGCCTTTGGCGCCCTTTCACACTGCGCTTACACCATCTTGTCCAGCTGCAAGACTGGGTTCGCCAGTCTATGCCGTTCTCTTATTTGGTCCTCGAGGCATCGTCCACCGATGGCAATAGTCACGACGTACAAGTTTACTCCGATATCAGTGCTGGTCAGTACGCACTCCCCCATACATTGTAAAAGCAAGCAAACGTGTCGTATAGAATGGGTGTCTGGAAATCGCAGCATGAATGCAAACTGGTCTACAACGTCTACGTCCCGCATGATTTACCACCAAATTCAATTAGAGTCACCGATTGAACTCGACGAGATTGACGACCAAGCCACGGACGGTACGGCGTACTATGCGATGTCGGTGAGCAGTTCCACCCCAAGCAGTGACTTGTGTGCTAACGATAGCAATGCATATCCAGAACACAGCAGGCACACCCACATGGCGAACAGGTCGAGATGTCACAGTGCGAGGCAGTTTCAACAACAGTGAAGGCGATCTATCGGATTCCGCCGATTATGACTTCCGTGCTATCGAAACGTAGGTTTCGCAGTGGGTTTGTGAAGAACAGTATACTATACTGAGGGAGGCCGGTCCTAGAAACTGGCCCGTATTTGCCTTTGCAGTCGACCTCGGAATCATCAAGTCAACAAGCTCGCCTGTAGTCTGGGTCGTCGGTTATGTCAGAGACCCCGCACTGAACTACACAACACTGGCGGGGACCACACAATTGCGTCATCCATACTATCGCACGCGGTATGACGATGTTGAGGACGTGGTACGCCCGCGCGCTTCCACTGCTTGACAGCGTATCTGATGTATATGGTTCCGAGCTTCATGCCTTCCTGACAGACTTTCCCGACGCACGGAAGAGAGCTGCACAGCTGGACCAACAGCTAGTGCAAAATGCTACCGCAGCCGGAGGCTCGAAAAATTACAGTGACTTGGTCTCGCTCGCCGCTCGGCAGGCCTTTGGTGCCATCGACATTACGGTGGCTGAGGATGACAACGGTCAATGGAACACTTCCGACACCATGATATTCATGAAGAACATGGGAGGAGGAGTTTCCAGGTACGCATTCTATGATGGCGTTTCCCGAGCCCATGCGCTGTGCTCAATGTGACCCTGAAGACGAGTCAATCCGGTGGAGACGTTGTACTCTGCGTCTCCGATGTTCCTCGCGCTCAATGTGTCATACATGAAACCATTGCTTTATCCCCTCTTTGATTCACAGTCGTCAGAGTCATTCGCGCTGCCCTATTCCGCCGAGGACCTTGGTAAGACCGTTCGCGAGGGCTCCAAGAGGGCTCCAAGCGGATATCTGCTCATCTGGCGTGGTTAAGGCACATCCTATCCTATCGCATCGAGCGACAACATAACTCATCGCGAAGGAGTTGAACGTATGTACACAGACAGATCGAGCTCCTCTCTCATTACTAAATCTCGTTCTTCTAGAAAGCGCGAATATAATTATTATGGCAGTGGCCCACGCCCGGGCCACCGGGGATGGTTCTCTCGTCGGTGCCTACGTACGTTGCTTATTCCACAACAATGTAGAAGCATGCAGTCACTGATTTTTCCATAGTATGGTCTCCTCCGGAAATGGACTGAATACTTACTGAACAACACCCTCTATCCTATCAATCAGTACGTATAAAATTATCTTGTCCCACTCTGTTACGACAATCTCATTGGCACGCAGGGCCTCCGCTGACAACCAGATGTCTGCGAACATGACAAACCTAGCGATCAAGGGAATCATAGCGATTCACGCTATGGCAGAGATCAGCAGCGTGCTAGGCAAGCATGAGGATGCTGGGTTCCTCACAGTGGGCTTTTCCACTTAGCGTGTCTTCATCTACCAATAGCTCATGTGATTAATAGGCAAAAGCGTCGTCTCTGTACGAAACTTGGGAGCACCTCGCACTTGCGGCTGATCAAGGACGGGGATTGATGTTTACATACGGTAACCCTAGCTCTTGGGTGTTGGCGTATAACCTCTATGCGGACCGACTTCTGCAAACAGGTGTCGTAAACCAAACGGTATACAATGATCAGGCGTGTGGCATGCTTGCTCAGGCTGACATTCATCTGGCAGGTTTATGAACGCCAAACACATGCTTATGACGCACTTATCAGTAATGGCACAGGTTCGTCTGGGGCTGACCCCGCAGGTCATGTCCTCACAAGAATCTGATACGATGATAACATCATAGCTCGAAGGTATGGCTTGCCCAGTGACAGCATGGACTCAATGTGGGGCAACGCAGGTAGAAGCCACGCTCATTCATCATATGAGACACCGTCTGATGGGAACGTTTACTTGATCGGTGCTCTGGAGGTTGGATGACCTTCACTGCCGCCAGCGTCACGAACACCTCTACCCGCAACGAGCTGATTTCGATGGTGCACCAACATGCAGCTCTTAATGCATCCAATTCTCCGGCGATATTCCCGCTAGTGTACGCCGTGGACACTGGGGAATACGAAAGTGGTTCAGCTAGGTGTGCTCACGCATGCTTGGATACAGAAGCCACTCTATGACTGACACCATGGTGCAGCCCGGCGCAAGGCGCGATGTTCGCGTTGCTCGCACTGAAGTGAGTACCGTCTTCATCTGCTTACAGGCTGGCGTCCGATCTACATACTTATGTTCATTGTTATCGATAGCGGCTCCAATCACACGATCGTCTACCACCCCATCGAGGCGTCTTCCCACAAGCGTGTCGGTGCCATCGTCGGGGGTGTCGTTGGCGGTGTCATAGGCATCGCCCTACTCGCCCTTCTTGCGGTCTTCTTCTGGCGCAGACGGCAGCGCACGCGCGCGGAGGACGCTCGAGCAGGAGAGTTGTCGCCTTACTCCCCCCCTGAGACGACCGATACCAGTACAGGTCGTGGTACCGTGCTCACGCCAGGCCAACGAAAGGGACAGACTGCGGAAGACGACCCTACTGACTCGACCGTCTCTCCTGCTCCAATATCCTCCTCGTCGGCTCTCGCGTCTTCGGGAGCCCGGTCACGTGGGCAAGGCTCAAGTAGCGGCCAGGCACCCTCTGAAGAGCTTAACCAGCTGCGACGAGAGATGGGCTCCTTGCGCCAGTACATCCAAGAGATCAACGCGCCACCCCCGAGTTACCGTGAAGACTGAGCTTGCTATGCTTGAACCTCACGTATTATCTTGACTGGCACACAACCAACGGTCTCGCGAGATTGTAACACGTCATACATCTCATAATGCAACCATACTGAAATTGGCACATTATCGAAGCCACAGTGACATTGGACTCCAGGATAATCAGTGATGAAGGTCAGGACTCAGCCACGACTAGATGGCAGAGAACACTGCCTGCAAGTATGTCTTCAGACCCTCCAAGCCGAACACGATTCCGCCGACGACACCATCCGGACGAATGATAGCTGTCATGGGGTGCTCCGGAAGTACGCCATACGCAACATAAGCATGGCCTTCTGTGTCGACGACAGTGTAGTCAACGCCAGCAACCGCGGCGACGCCTGTCGTGCCACGGGGAAAGATGACGACGACCTTGAGGCTCCCAGCAGGGAGGCGCTTCACCTCCTCGAGGATTGGCAAGGCGTACGCCGCGTCGGAGGTGAACACCAGAACGGTGTGGTACGTCGGGCGAAAGATCCCAAACAGCGAGAGGGTGCCCCCTTCCTCGTTCCGGCCGCCGATGGGCTCCAGGGCGGGAGCATCCAACGCACGATCCCCAGCACGCAGCCCCCCACCGCTCTCACCACCGTACACGTCGACTGGCTCGGCGGGCTTCGCCTTGCGCTCGTCCACCACGATGGAGCTCCAGCGGTAGTTAATGCCGAGCATCTTCAGCACGCTCCCACGCGTCCAAGCCGCCTCGTCCGCGCGGCGCTCGAGCGCGTTCAGCAGGGACGTGCTCGCCTGGAGCATCGCGGTGATGACCGGGAATCGCTCTTCGTTGTAGGTGTCGAGCAGCGCGGGAGTTGCCCAGCCTTTCTCGACGAAGGCAAGCTTCCAGGCGAGATTGAACTGAAGGTAGGGCGTTAGACTGGGTGGACGGAAGGAGGTGGGCGCACGTACCGAGTCTTGAACGCTGGAGTTGAGGCCCTGACCGCCAGTGGGGCTATGAACGTGGGCTGCATCTATGCAATGTGCTCACGTCAGACCAACACCACCAGTGAATAGCTCGGAGGGTGAACATACCTCCTGCGACAAAGCCTCGCCCGTGGCGGAACTTGTTCACCATGCGGATGTTAGGCCGCCAGTTGGAGATCCACCGCAGCTGCCCGAACTGCAGGTCCTGGCGATCCGTGGCATCGCATATAGCCTTGAAGAACGCCTCTTTGTCTGATTCTAGCTTCACGTAGTCGATGTTGCCGCCCAAGGCGACATAAAAGCAGTTCGGGTTCTCTGTGGGGCGCATCATGCAGCTAGAAGGATCTTTCAGCATGACAAGGATGAGATAGCACCAGGACGACGTACTAGACTGTAGCCATATCACCCCAAGAGTGCCAGTACTGTCAGGTATTATGTCAGTAACGTTGTATAGGAGGTGCCACTGAGTGACTTACGTTGCGGTCGAGATTGAATATCTCTATCTCGCTCGAGAGGGTATGTTGAGTGCGGGTTTCGCCCTGGAAGGTGAGACCGAGTTGCTTGCGGGTAGCTCCTGCGATAGACAGTCAGGGACGAGAAGATCTTAGCCCATATATGCGCTCTTAAACTGACCTCTTCCGCCATCGGTCCCAACGATCCAGTGGCAAGTGACGTTCACAATCGTCTCCTTGTCATCTTCTTGCTTCGCGAGACGAACGACGACGTGGTCGGGGTGTTGCTCTACCTCTCGCAACTCCGTGCCTAACTCGACCTCACAGCCGTACTGTTTCAAATGCTCGCGCAAAATCGCCTCAGTGCTCTCCTGTGCGAGGTGAACACCGTTCGACTTTGGGTTGGGGCTGAACGGTGAGCGATCTGTAGTGCATGCATCGACAGCTCAGAGAGTCTAACGCACGATCGGCGTCGAAGGTGTCGGATTATCGTGTTGCAGCATGTTGACCGTCTTGAGGGGCTCCGTGCCGCCTGGCAACTTGTAAACGCGGCGCTCGTTCGGGACGATAATCGCTTTGGCGCGGATATCATCGAGGACGCCGAGATAGTTGAAGATCTCGAGAGTCCGGGGCTAAGATGACGTTGTGAGACGCATATAATGGGAAGTTGATATGTATTCGTTACCTGTATTCCTGCGCCGCGCTGGCCAGGGCGGAAGAAAGGCTCCTTGTCGACGATACGCACCCTGATGCCGTTCTGCACGAGGGCGAGGGCAAGTACGAGGCCTGCAGGCCCTGCACCAGCCTGTAACGAGTAAGCCACCTGCGCGCGCAACAAGATTGGAAACCCACGATGAGAATGGGGACGTCGATGTTCACGTTGGTGTTCATAGTTCAAACTGAGCTTGCTCACTTGGGTCTCTGCTGGAGGTCGTTCGCCAACGAACCCTATATATATGTGCGGCCCTGTGGGCGTCAACCTGCCGATCACCCCGCTGCACGACGTCGGAAGGCGCAACAGGCAAGCGTCCGGAGCTGCCGCCATGGCCAGGCCGCGATTTGGACTGACTCACAATTCGCCTACATGTGACGAGGATTTGCAAGCTCTCTTTTCCCGCACAGTCAAAATCCAGTTCTATCTTGAGTCGATGTGCTAGAAGTGGTAGCGCATACCTAAAACAGAATAGCAGAGGAGAGGCCGCTGATCCCGCTGCCGCCCATTTTCATCCCAATTTGGTAAACATTGCTATGTTCGGTATGTGGGGCGGTCCGTTCGACACGGTCCTTGCGCTATTTTTAGCCTCTGCTTAATGAGCATTCGTAAAGAGTCACGTGCGGCCTGAAAACCGGACACTGTTCCGTGACTTCAATATGAATGCCTTGGAGTCACTGTATCAACGGTCAAGTACCAATGTACCGTCGCGTACTACTTAGTACTGCCCACGCATGACATAGAAACTGCGAATCAGTTCGCTGTTTTATGAGAAGTATACTTGGCCTCAGGCCCGCGACCTTGGCAGGGACAAGACTATGTACAAGCCGCTACTACCTTCATGTAGCATTTCTTGCCTTTAGTTGTACCGCGTACGTAGTTTCCATACCATACACGGTGTCATTGGGATAGACCTGCAGAATATCTCTGAACGCTGGCTCCATGCACGATACAAGTCATATTGCGTACTGTGTATCCGTCATCGGGCGTCGGTCCACTCGACAAGTAGGATCCCGCTTGCCTAAACCAACGTCAACGTTCAACCATCCTAAAATCTCCACTAGGTGCAAATACGCACCAAATCAGGTCGCCCGTAAGTCCGGAGTTGATGATTGCAGGGTACCAGAGCTCATAGGTAGCCGTCATGTTGCTCGTGATGCCGAACTCCTCGAGGATGACAGGCTTATTCTGCGCCTTCTGAGAAGCAGCGTGGTTCTCAATCCAGCCGACGCCCCACTCGGCGGGGTCAGTCGTCTCTCCCCAGCTCAACTATGTCACACATGTTAGTGGAGCCCGCAGAGTGGTGAAACTACTTCCTAACCGGATACAGCTGGTCGTAGGTGGATCAGCAACCAATTATATATCCATAGTAGGACATGGACTTACGTGAGCGGTCCCGAAGTCGATGGTTGGGATCGCCAGGTTGGCCGTGAAGTTGATACCAATGCTCTCACCACCACTTCAACGGGACATGACCAATCAGTTGGCTAGCCAGTTCACAGCTCGCCTGAAGCTCACCCGTATGGGTAGTCCGAATTGCCAGCGATGGCGTACCAGCCCTCGTCGCCGATGCCGACGAGATGGTTGTCATCAATAGAATGGATGTAGGCCGACAGCTCTTCAATCCAGGCTGTCACTGTCTCAGCAGTGCAATTCCCCGACGTTGTCCTGTGACCTGTCAATGCATATCCGTTGCAATGGCCTACATGCTTACCCGGTAGACCCAGCGCAGCGCGGCTCGTTGGCGAGCTCCCACGCAAGGATTCCAGGCTCGTTGACATAGCGGCCGACGAAGACGCTGACGTAGTTCTTGTACGCCGCCTGGATGCCTTCGTTGAACGATTGGATTGAATGCATAGGGAGTGTACTTACGATGACCTGGGGGTGGGTATAGAAGTAGTCGTGGTAGTCCGTGCCAGTAAGCTGGCTGACGTAGACGTCCATGCCACCGTAGTCCGACCAATTGTTCGTGCTACGTGTGGTGGTCAGTATAGCCGCCTGAAGGCGGCGAACGCACTTACAGAGTCACTATGAGTCTCAGGCCGTAGGCCTTGGCAGCAGCAACGACATTGTCTAATTGAAGCCGTCAACTGACAGGACCACGTTCTAGCTGGGGCGATTCGCACCGAAGTTCTCGAGACCAGTAGATCCATAGTTGATAGTAGCGGTACCGTCTGTCCATAGCTGATAGTAGTCTCCACTCGGGGACGTCACGTCATTGAAGCCCCTAGCAGAGCCGGTTTGAGTTTGGACGTGTGCATTGCCAGAGATGCCTCACCAAGTGCGCACGGTGGTGGCACCAGTGGCCGCAATATCGGAGAAGGCCTGGTCCATCTCCGCTGTGGTGAGGCCGGTCAGGCCAACCCAGTATGAGTTGGCACTTGTCGGCATCACGTTCAGCTACTGTAGTCGTCGCAATGCACTGCTGTTTCTCACCCGACAACAGTGAACACTTCGCCATCAAGCTCGAAGTTCTGACCAGAGGTCGTTACGAACCCGGTCACTGCGCGAGGAGCTGAGGGCCATATGAAGTGAGATCACGTTGCTCACGAGATGTCTGTATGACTTACACACAGGTTTGAGCGGCAACTTCACGCAAGCGAATCTAAATCAGACATCATAGACAACTAGACCGAGCATCAACTTACATGTCTTCCAGCAACCCACGGCACAAGCGAAGCCGCAGGAAGCAAAGTAGCAAGAAGCCTGGTCAAACGCATACTTGCGAAGAGGACGTCGTCCACACAGTCAGTCACCTCAAACGCACCAGTTATAAAGCCATATTAATAGTGGTCATCTCAGCCCAAACCCGAGGTTGACCCAGAGGCCCCTCAATCCCACATGCAACCTCGGATTCGCGCACACCGCACGACTAAAATTGAGTTGCGAGAAGCGCGAGCCATACATAGGGTGCGATCAGGCGGTGTTGAGACTGCATGCCATCATCTTCCTCCCAAGCAGGCGCGGAGAATCCGCGGCTGTGCTGTATATTACCTGTCTACACGTGATACGGTGGCAACATGGTGGGCGGTCCTGGGATCAATCTGGTGTCTACCTGGATGGTGTCCGGATGTATTCGTCAGTACCCGGTGTGCGAAGAAAGTATAGCCAAGTAGACACAGACCCCGCACAAACGACGACCGTGCTATGTCGAACCGGCATAAACGATGCTCAATATCCGGCGGCGACACCTCTCTTCCTAGAATCACTTGCAGCTAGAGGACAGGTAAGTATGATGAGAGCAGCCGAAGGTGTGGGTAGTAGGAACTCACCGTAGATTTTGTTGTCCTGGATTGTCACCGCCTGCACTACTGACGCAACGCGGTTGACGTTGAATACTGCGAGAAGAAAGTATCGTGTCAACGGACTTATGTGCAAGACACGGGCATTCAGTTCTTACCTGTAACGTTATGCCCCTTCTCACGGAGCACATCTAGAGTCTCGGTGGGGATAGTATCATCCGCGTCGAGGATAGTGGGGTACAGCTGGTCATGTAGCCGACCATACTCGATCGCACCGCTGATGTCCATACCCCAGTCCATATTTAGGATCACTTGGAAGACCGCAGGGAAGATGCGCGATCCGCCCGAGCCACCGATGGCCAGGTAGAATGTGCCGTCCTCGTTCTCCATGATCATCGGTACGGTAGATGAGAGCGGACGCTTGCCAGGTTCAGGGTAGTTGACTACTAGATGATGAGGGGAAGACAGATGCTACGATTCAGAAGGAGCTTACATGGAGAGGGAAAGAGACCGAAGCTGTTCGGCGTTCCAGGAGTGGCGAAATCATCCATCTGATTGAAGTGAGCGCTGCTTTGAAGTCACAGGCACAGTAGCATACCTCATCGTTCAGGATGATACCCGTCTCAGAATCTAACACTTGCGAACCAAACACAAGGTTTACCGTGGACGTGATAGCAACGGCCATGCCATTCTTGTCCACGATGGACGAGTGGCTCTGAGGGTCACATCAGCATTGAGAACCTGACCCCTACCACAGGGTGCTTACCGTTCCGTGGTCCTCAATGACATCAAATATAGGGTTGTAGTAATCAGGTTCGTGCGTAGCTTCCTATACCCTGATGAACTGATTGACGCCGCAAATCAATCAGAGGATTACTGACATCGGTAATGTTGGGGAATATGGCGTCGCTATATGCCTTAGTTGGTATCTCCTCAATGAGCTTAGTGTCGTTGATAAAAGCAAGGTCGCAGACTTTCGTTCTAATCCGGCTGTTTGAACGGAGGCAACGATGGTGAAACTGCACGCGGACATACCGGGCAGCGAAGCCGACTACAGAATAAACATCAGAGCTGGAATTGAGAGTCGAATGGCCCACTCACATTTCATAGCCTCTACAAGTCTATGGCTGTTCAATGGGCTCCTTCCATCTGAGAGATCATCATAATGTTCCATCAAGTTCAGCATGTGCAAGAGTACCGGCCCAGAAGTTGGAGCATGTGGCGTATACACCTTGCGTCCGCGGTATGTCCCTTGAAGGGCAGGCCGGACATGAACTCTGTAGCTTTCTAGATCTGCATGGGTCATGATGCCCCCAGTCTCATGGATCTTTTTGATTAATGAATCCGCGATTTGGCCCTTCTTGGTCGGCATATATTGAGACACGCGCACTTCACGGATAGTATCGGTCCTTACCTTATATAACCCGTCGGCACCCTCCTCTGCTATTATAGCAAGAGTCCGCGACAGGTTGACGCGCCGGATCATCTCGCCTTCCTTCAACAACTCGCCATTCGGTGCGAAGATGGCACTCCAGTCGGGATTCTCGAGCATCAAGGTCTGGAAGAACTGAAATGCAAAGATATTATTGGTAGTTGATGATACACGCAATCTTTGACGACTAACCTCCATACGAATCCTACCAGCGAGTTCACGCTGCATCTTCCAGCCTTTTGCCAGCTCGACGCTAGGCTCCACGAGGGTCTTCCAAGGGAGACTCCCCCATCGCTTATGTGCTTCCTCCAGCCCGCGCAACTCACCCGGCACGCCCACAGAAAGGCCGCCAAAGAGCGCCTTCATGGGTTCCTCGATGAACATAGTCGTGTTCGAGGCAGCCGGCGCCGTTTCACGGAAGTCGATCGTCCACACCTCCGATGAAGCGTTCGGAGAGGCAGGAGGTATGCGCACAGTCATGAAACCCCCTCCGCCTATGCCAGACCTGCGTCCCGACCACACTTAACCAATGTGGCTCGGCAGCTGGATGAACTGGAAACTCACGAGAACATGTTGACCACTCCGATGCATAGCGTCGTACTGACCGCAGCATCCACCGCGTTCCCGCCCTGCCTCATCGTATTCACGCCTATCTCGGAGCATATCTCGTTCTCGCTGGCGACCGCACCGTGCGTCGCCTCGACAATGTACGCCCTGTTGCGCGTCCCGGAAGGGACGCGGCGCCTGGTACTGTCGGTGAGGCGAGCATGAAGAGAGCGACACAGGTGCGTCAGGGCATCTGGCGCGATGAACAAGAGTGCCCATGTGGAGAGAACGACGCCTGCAACGAGTCTGAACTTGCGCGAGCGATCCTGTCGACGCCTAACTCGGGACGGCTCGACGTGCTGATAGAGTGGAAGCGCCTCCGAGTCAACGTTGGTCTGCGAGGCTCGCAAGCCGTCCTTCTCGGCCGTGTCGTCCATGGCAGGGTTGGTGGTTTCCCGGGCGAGTGTACACGTATAGAGAGGGCTATCAGGCCAACGTGTAAGCACAGTATCGACACTGAAAGACGCTGAGGTCGCCGGCGAATGCAGCAGGGAGATATGACTAAGTCATGCTGTGAACTCATATCCCGATCGGTGTTCAACGGCACACGAGGGCCGAGGCATCCTGACTGAAGACCACGCACGAAAGGCAAGAAAAAGCAGCTATGGTTATATGGGCCTCCGTGGAGGAGGGAGCCCATCGACGCGGAGTGAGCATATATATGCAGGTACTGCCTGTGCGCTTACACGAGTTGATGGCTGGTGGTGAATTCGAGGTGTGACGATCAGGATGTCGTGTATGGCGCAATCGCACCCAGAGTCCTGGACCAAGTCTTCAATCACTTACGAGTTTACCTCAGTGTAGTACGGCCCAATGTCAATGCCAGGCACGACTCCAGGACCCGAATTCCTGGTCAATAAATCCAATTACGGGGCATCAAGCGTACTATACTGGGTCAATCCCTATTAGCAGAAGTCACGGTCCAAGGGAAACATGCATGTCCGAAAGAGGAATAGGGAAACGCGCCAGGCAGTGAGCTGATGATAACTCCCGTCTAATCATGAGGACACCTGGCCAACATTCGCGACGGACTTGTTTGAGAGACCATCATCATACTCGATGCCGGAATTTCTGCGTAGTAGCAGGACGCATAGGGTATTTTCCAAAATTTCTGGTGGAAATCGCACTCAGTCAGATCTAGAGACTATACTAAGGCTTGGGTTTATACTCACCATATACACTCCACGATGCTTCAACTCCGCGTTGGGTCGAAAGGCTCAATCGTCACCCCCCGCTCACCCTTGAGCTTGCGGAGCCAGAAGCGTCGCAGTGTGTAGTGGTCATACGAGGCGGCGGCGAGGCGCATGGCGCGTATGTGGTGGGGTCGTGAGTTCGCGGCGATGGCGTCCTGCCGCGACTGCCAGATGCAGGTGGCGAGATTCATCCCCGTTACTGGGTGTGGTGTGCCATACCAATACATGATCAACTGGACAGTTGAGAGGTCAAAATCTGGAAGACGGTATTGATGTGGACGGTACATACCCCTCCGTTTTGAACGGCTTCTTCGTGAGCAAGCTTGTCGGCAGAGTACAGACCTAGCATTGAGCAAGTTAAGCTTTCAGTGTCAACAATCCGCCGTAGGTTTCAGAGCTTACCATCGCCGTCGCTGCCGGCTCGGCGCTTGCTATTGAAGGCGACACAGTACCATTCGTGTTCGTCGTCCTCCGGGAGCTCAATCTCGTTCCAATTGAACGCCTCTGCGTATGGAACTGTAGCGTACTCTCGTGTCACAGCACGGAATCGGTGCAGAGCAAGGTGGAGGGAAAGAGAAGCCTTGTCAATAGACGGTAGATGGGACTCCGTGGAAAGCGGAGCATGGGGCCCAACAGACTGCTGGTCCACAAGGGACGCCGTGAGTTGCCTATACTCGACCGGTAGCAGAGACAGGATGGGCGGCAGGTATAGGACCGGCTCTGTGGGGTTCGCCTCGAAGACGAACTGAGATTGAGGATACGAGAACTGAGACGTAGTAGTCAACGCCTGCGTCTCATTCTGGGATTCATCTACGACCTCATGGTCGTGTACTAGCGAAGCTTCTGTGGAGGGCGCGGAGAGGATAGCAGTAGACATGACGTTGGCTAGACTTGGAGGGCACTTGCACCTCATTCGTAGACCCCGTCTTACTTTATACCACGCGAGCATGGCGAGACACAAGCGGCAAAACTGACCGCCGCCGACGAGGAAACAGCGCTCCTTGCATTGGCGGACCCCTGTGCACCCCACATCTAAGCATGCGGCTCGTCATCGGTGCATGCATTTCCTCCGAATGTCGACTTCAGCGTCTACTCAAACGCCCTCGAGACCGGATGCCAACATGTCGGGTCAGCTCGCATCTCCTTGCCATAGACCGACCTGATCTCGTTAAACGTAAGCGGAGGAACTCGGTAAACGCGCAGCTGAAGACGCACACATGGTGTAACGATTGTGTGCTCAACTTGAGAACCGCGCATTTCTCTGCAAATCGAGTACTGATTCCCTGTCATTAGCTCGAAGACATTGCAGCCATATGTCCATTCTTGTTGATACTTTCGGTGGCCAATGTCCTGAACCCTTTCAGGGGCCTAAGTGCTCGAGTCTACATGGCACATGAACATGGGCTCACGGCCTCGAGGATATATGAGTGCTGATAATATAGCGCAATCTCGGGGAAACTTGGCGTAAGCGGACGAAGCAATGGGCTGGGGAAGTTATTGCCAACGCAGCTAGCTATGGGCCAGGTGGTTGTGGTTGTTGTAGACGTTGTCGTCAGTTGGGCGTCAGCCGCTGGACGCGCCCCACGTGATGATAAACACATCCTGACGCGACGTGTCGTGACGCTCGCGCGACCTGCTCCTTGACCACCACCATCTCGAGCACATGCTGCATACAACCTCCTGTTGCAGGTTAATCTGCCTTGACCTGTCCCATTAGCCCTGTGTTCACTGTAATCATGCCCTCACTCCTGGCCTACAGTGATGTTTCAGATAGCACCCTGCCTCGCAAGAGGAGCATCAGCAATCGGTAGGCTGACATCCATTCCAACGGCGTCCGTTGCTCCACTATGCTTTTCAGATCGGTAGAAGAGCCATTCATGAAGCGCAGAAAGACAAATGGATTGAATTCACGGTTTGACCGGATGATTGAGACCATCAATATCTTGCACACCTCCCCTGCTAGCTCCCTCAGCTCTCGTTCTAGTAGGCGAAATCGTGCTGCGTCTTCTTCTTCTACCGCTGCTGCTGAGTGCTCGGTTCCGAGAACACCCGTAGACGCATATAGTGAGCTCCACGGCGGCAGACTCGGGGCCGGCTTCGCGGTCATGAAACTGCGTGGTCGCAACAGCTCTGCAGACTCCAGCCTCAGTAATAATTTGGACCGTTACGTACAAACATATCAAAAAGCCCTGTCCCAAAACACTCCCTCTATCCCCGCATGGCTCAGCAATACAGTGTCAACACTGGACACACATCATCCTCTCCGCAGGCTGATACCGTCTCACGAGGTTGCACCGGCGGCACCACTCGGATTGCCCGATGACTTGCAAGACACCGGGCGCATACCTTCGCATGCTATAATAGACGAGCAAATGGTCGATCATGAATCTGTATTTGCATTCACTACTCCTGGGAGTCCAGCAACGGCGCATGCAGGCCGTATAAGCGTGTCAGGGCTGGCAGCCTCGGAGAACCTTATGGATAATCTCAGCCCCGAGCCTGACGCTTTGCTAGGACACCTCGAGCTGCCCTTCGTGTCGCCCCGCCGCCCGTCTATCTTCGATGAAAGAAAGTCCGCGGACCATCTGCTGGTTCCTTTCTCTACTCCTGGGCCTGCATCTCTTGTCTCTGCGATGACACCTTCCAGTTTTCCTCTTGGTTCCACCGGTCAATCCACCGCCTCTTTTCTCGTTGCACTCAATGAAGCGGCTATGGCCGAAGATAATGAGCCCGGGCACTTCAACGGTATCTTCGCTCACACAATGGATGGTCCAGGTCCAGACAGTGTTACTTCGGGTCAACCCGCCTCCCCTGATGTTGCTGCAACAAACGCTCGCGGTGATGTCTTCGGTGCTTCCCTGGGCGGCGACGGCAACTTCGGCTTGTCAATTCCTGAGCAGCCTTCTGGCCTGGATAATACAGCTCGCATACACTCCACAGCTCCGGAATGCTACGACTATATGCGCTCCGTTGGCGATGTGATTGATCAAATACCTCCATCTTCGCCTGTGCTCGATGATGTAGTATTGCCGTCCATGTGGAAGGCTGCGGCAGACGCAGATGCGGGTCTCTCACCCTCACCAATACAACGAACCACTAGAGTCAACGCGCTGCAAGGCTGGGGCGGACAACGGAGGCTGCCTCGTACGTCTGCACCAACCCCACCAACCAACATTACGCCCCTCCGGTCAGTCCCAACCAGACCCGTCCGGGTTTACTTCGACTCTCCCGCCGAGGACCCATGCACTTCCGATCCTGTAGAGCCCGATGGATACATGCTGCCCGGGGATCTCGCAAGCCTCGACTTCAAATGGGAGAAATTCGATCGCGGGCGCGTCGGGGAGATGCATACATCTGATCCTGACTCCTCTCCGCATGGCGTCAACATCAAGCTTGACCTCGTTCCGATGCCTCGGACGCCGTCTGCGCTCGAACATCGGAGTGTTCCCCGCACCCCGATACTCGTGACAACCTGTTCGTCGTCTAGCTTGGGCATCCCTGTTATCGACGACGACATGTTCGAAAACAGCGCTGGGAACGATGAGACGTGGATTGTGCCTCCAGCTGTTGTTAAGTCTCATGCGACCCATTCTCCACGCGGGAATAGAGCGGCTCCGGACCATGCTGCACAAAGCGTATCTCGTCCTCAGCCCGTGTTCGCCCCAATGCCCGGCATCTTCATATCCCCTCTACGAAACACGGGGAAGAACAACGAGAACCCGCGCGCAGAGGTTGGTCCGTTCAGTCTATTTTAGTCTTCAGCTTTTCGGCTGCTGCTCACGCATCTCCGTTGAATCGAAGCCGCGACGAGAGGCCCGCAGCCCGCTCCACACACCAGCCCGTGAGCATAATTCTTCTCAGTCATCGCCCTGCGAACGAACTCAGCGCCGCATCTGCGCTGTGCACGGCCAAACTCCTGTGCCATCGGAGCCATCTCCCACCACGAAGCGCGGCGCGGACATAGAACGGCCATTGGCTGCTTGCCCGTCGCCGGACGTCAAGAACCCGAATGTGCCCGCTGCTGCGTCCGAGTCGGTCGGAGTCGCCGCCGCGGCGACAGGTTTTGGACACCGTATAGATCACTCGGGGGCGGCGACAATGCAGGATGCGCACGAGGTATCCGATGACGGACGCACGCCTGATTGCTCGCAACAATCTCATGATACAATTGAGCTATGGTCAGAGTAAGGGGACGTGTTCCATAATGATGTCATGCATGGATCGCTGTTTGATGTGGGCGGTTGCTTGAATGTGATGTCGAAGGGTGCAACTGGTCATAGATTAATGCATCAATGATGATGCGCTTGAGACAACTGTGTACATGTACGGTACGGAATGACTGGACGCCCTAGCTAAGAGAGCAATGAAGACGAACGTCGAGGGGATAGAACGTAAGGATGAAGGTATCATTGGATCATGCTCTCTGGGTAACGCGGCGGCGCATCGTTGTCGTCGTCGAAGGCTCGAGGTGGCCCGCGATCAATCCTCTGTGCAATGAGTTCGATAATGTGGTCTACGCTGACGGTCGGAGCGACCGGTACAACTGGAGGAGCCGCGGTCGAAGTGCTTGCCGTCGTGTCCACCTGCGTAGGTCCTGTAGTTGCCACCTCAGCAGTCGCCACTGTGGGTGGATCGGTGCTGCTCGGTGGGCTCGTCGAGACTACCGTCACGGGGGCAGACACAGGCACCTGTGTGGTGATCGGCCGGCCAATGGGTGCCCCTTTATAGTACATCCCTGTAGGTGTAGGCGGGGCTGCTGAGACGATGTGCACGGCCTCAGGGCCCAGGTCAGGCCCATCTTTCAAGGAACCGGTCGAGGGTGTGTTCGCGACTGGGAGGATTGGGAATGGAGAGAGGTCGACAGGTTTTCTGGCGGACTGGCGGCGGAACAGCCAGATTAGGAGGCCGACGATGAGGAGCAAGCAGGCGACGCCACCAATGACACCACCTGCTATTGCTCCTGTGTTGGTCGACTTGGTGGAATCGCTGTTGGATGTTATAGCCGGACTTGTCCTTTTTCAAGGCATATTAGTTGAATCAATGCCATGGTGCGACAGTAAATACTCACGATGGACTGCTAGCCTGAGAGGTAGCAGCAATACTTGCCTGTGTGCGATTAGGTTGGAAGACGGAGACTGAATTGAGCATCAACTGCCAGTATGTTTGATCGGCTTCATCCGTCAGAACAAGTGTATGCGTCTGATTAGGATCAAGGCCAGCTTGGAAGAAAAGGAGGGAATTCCCCTGTTTCCATGGAGTGCTCCCGTTGTACTGAGTTGTGTAACCGTCCAACGACTATATCATGTCAACTGAACAAGCATCACTCGGCGCAATCAGATAGTACTGACCACGTTGTAGATCCAATTTCCCCAATCCCTGAAACCATACACCGCGACTGCCTCGCCTCCGGTGAAGTTCATGGACACTGCCGAGCCATATTGAGATGTGATGTGATAAGGAGCAGTCGACGTAGGACTCGGGACGTCAGCCGCGGAATTTACGGACCACTTCCCAGTGTACTGGAAAGCCGAATTATTCGTATTCGAGTACGCCACTTCCACGGGCGCATTGTCAGACCTGATACGTATGTCGTGAGCTGGTTTGGTCAAACCCACGGTGTGCTCAACATACCCTCCTTTGAATACATAGGTCACATTCGCTAGATCAAACTCCATGACCTGACCGGCGTCGTGAGCGAAGTGTGCAGTAAGTGTAACATAGTGCGTCTGGGTCGCGAGGTTGTCGGCGTAGTAGAGGAGTCCGTTGCCCATGGCCGATTGATTAGTATACACGCTAGCATTGTCAACGGTAACATCGATAGTTCCGTTCGTTGACCCATGCAAATACACAGCTTCCCCTGAAATATGAAGTCAGTTACGTGCTCAGGACGGGACTACTGGGACAGCGCACCGTAAAACTGAAAACTCAGACTAGCACCGTCCAGCGCAGTGATATGATAAGACTGTCCAGTAGCACCATTCGCGAAGGCGGTTGGGAAGCCGCCTGAGCCAGACCAAAATGGCTCCCAACCGACCAGGGTGCGATTACCTAGGCCCCCATCCTCTGCGTCCCAATTGCGTCAGTGCATCTCAGAGAGAGAATTTTGAGAGGCATACCGAATGGTTTGTAGGTGATGAATGAACTCGAGTCGTCGATCGTGAAGTTCCACCCAGAGCTCATGGAGCTGCATACAATACCCGGATAGATGAAATGAGAGGGAAAGGAAACCACCGGAAAGGCAGAGGACGAACTGATACATATGACGAACACCAAGTCACGCTTCACTGCTCTTTTAGAGACTAGGGCTGAGGCTGTGAAAGGGACGAAACCAATGCGAATCCTCGTGCAGTAACTCGCGTCACTCATCTAGTCCGCAAATTATCCACCCTGTCCAGTGGTCCAGTGATTGGCAGCGCGCTGCTGAGACTGTCAGTCGTAACGTCAAAGAAGGTTGATGGCCGTCGGAGTATGAAAGACTTTGAACTACTCGCGATTGACGGTCTCGCGGTCTTGCCCACCGGGATCGCACCGATTACCATAATCTGGACTCGCTCCTACAACGGACTACTAAGTATTCAGAGACTCGTCATGACCAAGTATAGAATCCGCGCTTCATGGTCAACTAGGCTGCCAGTGCAGCTCGTCGTACAAGCGTTTGTTTGAACGGGCGGTCAAAGCTAGGAACTATCAGTCACCCAACGGAAGGGCCATGCTGTGACCATATCAACCGACTGGCAGCCCTCCATTGGCAGCATGTACCGATGATCGTTGAAGGGATCGTCCCTTGGTTAACCTATATGCTGTAGTATCAAAGACCACTCATGGCACAATAAAACACCGCCGGCAACACTCTACAATCTGGAGTAACTGTATCCATCAGGGTGCGCCTTGTCACGAAGAGGTAGACACGCCCACCATCATTCCAGGTTGGCCGCTACAGGGGCCAGGGTCGGAGCAGTAACGACGTATGCGCCTCGGATCCGCGCTCACTATGCTAGTTGTGCTCCCACGATTGACCGTGCTGATCAAGAGGACGGGCGACGTTTCAACGCTGACCATTCTGACGCCTTCCTCGGTCTCACGGAGGCGATCGGTACTGCACAGAGTGCTAGAATCGATGGTGAGGTAGGATGAATCTGAATGACTAAAACGGTGTATCACTTGCATGCAAGATAACATGTTTCAATTGAATTATTTTCCATAGAGGCGTGTTCTATGAACCTGAGGCACCGATCAGCCACACTGTACACCGTGCCTGTTCCAAACGGGAAGCTCAGCAAAATGAAAACACTCACATGGGTATATGCTGGCTACTGTGGACTTGATTGCTCCACCCATATATACAATGTGCAACCCTGAATGAGCGTACGCATGTCCATGAATCACACTGCGCTATCCGGGTAGCGAGGAGGTTCGTCCACGTCGACTTGGGCTCGCTCCGGCACATGTCTCCTGTCAATCCTATCGGCAATGAGTTCAATAATGCGATCGACCAACACAGGTTGGGCGCCGGAGGATGACGGTAATTCGGAGACTAAGTGAGATCCAAGCAAATAGCTAGGTCCTGGAACGATTACTTCCTGCGATGCCGTGGCTCCGAGCCCGCCACTATGAGATGGCGAAGTGGTCGTTGCTGATTCTACCTGCGCCGGGAGAGTCGTCGTACATTTCTCAACTCCACGGCGTTGTTCTAAAAGCGCATCGGAATGCAGACTCGAGCTACTTGTCATGAAAGGTGAGACGCCGTGAGTCGTGGAAGACCCTCTGAATCGCCGCACTATGACGATGGCGAGGGCCGCGACAAGGAGAAGGCCCAATAGGGTGCCGAGCACACCGCCCACAATTGCTGTGTCATCGTTGTGGTTTTTTGTGGACGTCAGATCCCTGTTTGAACGCGGAAACAGGACGAGTGTCAGGCGTAGTCAATGCGCGACGAGTGAGACCTTACTCTGAATCTTGAACCCTGAATACTGAAATAGTATTCAAATAGAGTTTGTAATATGTCTCGTTCTGAAGCCCTTCATGTGCTATTTGAATTTTGTGGGTCGTTGCAGGGTCCAATCCTGCACGAAAATATAGAAGCGAATTGGTAAGCTCCCATATGGTACTACCGTTGAATTGTTGAGGCAATTCGTTGTCCACCGTCTGCGCGACGACTCAGCTCGCTGCAGAAGTCATTCATTGCACGAATACACTCACTATGTTATACAGCCAGCTTCCCCAGACTCGGAGTCCATACACAGCCACAGCTTCTCCTTCAAACTCAAGCGTTGCCGATGCTCCGTGTGCGCTGGTGCGATGAAGCGGAGCAGTCAGCGTGACACTTGGGGCAAAATGAATAGTTTGTAGGTCCCATTCTCCGCTGTAGTGTATCTCAGATGTATCCGTGTTGTTGTATACAACGTCCATGACGGTATCTGATCTAGATGGTGTTGTCACTGTTACCAATCATGCAGTCGGAAGCGGGCCGCTTACTGTGTGCTGCGAAAGTCATATGTAACTGTTGCTTTGTCGAACGCAAACAACTGTCCAGCATCCGGGTCGAAATGGGCTGTCAGATTCACATAGTGTACATCTGATGTCGCCGGCAAATCTTGACAATAGAGGGTCTCATTGTTGATTGATGTCACGTTTTGGACGTAATTACCGTCCACTGACACGTCGTATGTGCCGTTTGTGGTACCATATAGGCAGACAGCGCTGCCTGAGGAACATATGAAAGGCATCACAACAGCGCCCAGCAAATAATTGGTTGGTACATACCATAGAATTGAAATGCAAGGCTTGCACCGTCGAGACTGGTAATATGCAGAGACTGCCCAGCAGCCCAACTGCCATAGTTTGCATCACTGCTGGCGTTGAGTAAGCCTCCAGAGCCTGAGTAGTAAGGGTTCCAGCCGTGCGACGTCGTGTTTCCGAGACCCGAATCCTCTATTCTACATTAGCATAACGTTACGTGGAACTTCATGACGACCAACCCACGAACCAGCTGGATGATACGAGATGAAGGAGCTTGAATCATCGATCGTGAAGTCCCAACCTGTAGCCATCAGTATCGGATATACTAGGGAGTAGATAGGGTCGGGCGGTCAGGTTCGGCTATTATGTAGGCCCTCCATGCCACCACCGTTGTTCATCTGGGAAAGGCTCTGCAGCCAGTTGATGCCGCATCCGTGTTCATCTATGTCGTTGGAAATCGAAGTACAAACTCCAGTCAGATGGAAGTATTTTGGTAACAAGATCAATCAAAGATACCGCTGCCAGCAGCCTGAGTGGGCATTGACGGTTCTTTGACATCGGCATAACCGAAACACCTGTTTCGTACTGAGTAGCGTCCGCCGTCGCGGATTTGGAGCTTACCTGTGTAGCACCCCCAATCAGTAGCACCATCTTCAAGTCCTGTGCGACCCGGAGCATGACTACAGAACGAGCGTACGGGGCGGATTCATCGTCCATGAAGACTCACAACGCGCATGGTCAACATTACCGCTTGAGCTCCCAGGTGCCCAGTGTAATTGCAATCGCGTGGTGACAGCTGTGTGAAATGCGCCATATAGTGCAGGTCGTTGCCGTGTTGTACGCCACTCCGGCCGCCACAGAACACTGGTAACATGAGTGCACGCAAACGGCCCGGAAACAACGATGCCTCGACTTTCAGCATAATATGTCATTACGCCGGTCATCAGCGATTGAATCACAAACTCGCAATGTGGGGACGCCGAAGAAAACAATCAATGAGTTTCGCCGCTGCACAACACCTCGAACGACGTACAGAAACGTCTGCGGGTCTGCTTGGGTGAGGGCTAGTTCAATATACCGCTGCGAGATTCCCACGTTGGACGTACCTACTGTAAGCGAATGCAAAGCAGCTGGTAGAGGTCATAGCGATGAGCCGCCTGTCAGATTGCGCTCTCTGGATAGCGCGGTGGAGCTTCGCTCCCATCGTCGGCAGCTCGGCCTGGCCTCCTATCGATCCGTTGTGCAATTAGCTCGATGATGCGGTCAACCAGCAAAGGTTGACCACTCGGAGAAGGTCCAGCAGCGTGGGTTGACATCTCGGAAGGGTTAGTGTTCGCGACAGCATCCTCGATGTTCTCTGTGGTTGCGCTAACTTGAGACCGAGGTCCTGTAGACACACGGTATGAGTGTGGAACCTGTGACACGATTGGGGAGTCCGCTGTGTCGGAGTGTTTCTCTAATAAGCCATGACCTCGGGCAAAGGTATTGATATCCTGTTGGACGTTGGACTCCGGGTCCACGGTGAAAGGCGAAATATGGTTATGTGGCTCAAGCGTCGACTTGTTCCTCCGACGGAAGATGAAAATGGTGGCGACGCAGGCGATGAGCGCCACTCCCAGTAGGCTTCCCAGTACGCCGCCCACTATAGCGGCTTTGTTGCTCTCGTTGCTGGTGGTAGCCGAGATCCTTCCAAGTGCGTTACAATAAGCATGTGAACACACAAAAACCTCGACTCACAATAGCCCCTGCGCTCCGTAGATGGAGATTGTGTTGAGGTAAAACTTGAAGAAAGACTCGGGCCCCTCGTTGACGAGCTTTAGGGTGTGAGTTGTGGTAGGGTCTAGTCCGGCGCGGAAAAACAAAAGGGAGTTGGTGAGCTCCCATATTGTACTACCATTGTACTGGCGTTGCTCCCCATCAAGCGTCTGTGGCATGTGCGCGCTGTCAGACACAGGTAGAGACCTCCTTCGTCGAATACAACATACCACGTTATATAGCCAGTTGCCGTAGACTCGGAACCCATACACAGCTACCGCTTCTCCGGTGAAGTTCAGAGTTGCGGATGAGCCATAGGTTGTCGTCAGGTGTAGTGGGGCAGTCAGAGTGGTGCTGGGCGCATTGGCGATTGTCTGCAATTCCCAATCCCCTTCATAGTGTATGGAGGACGTATCTGTGTTGTTAACAACAACTTCCGGTGGGGTCGTGGTCCTACCCTGTAGCATCAGCGCAGCTCCATCACGGCATGCGAGCTGGTTACCCTGTGGTGAAGTCGTATGTCACAGTAGCGTAGTCAAACTCGAGTAATTGTCCGGCATGTGGAAAGTGGGCGGTGAGATTGACGTAGTGCACATCAGACGGCAGATCATCTTGACAGTATAATGTGCCATCGCCAGGCACCGTTACATTGTTGACCAAATCACTGTCAAGCGACACGTCATAGGTGCCGTTCGAGCTCCCATATAGACATACGGCGCTGCCTGCGAGGCAGCAGGAAAATATGAGCTTTCCCAAAATGGTGTGCATATACTGCTGGGCACTCGCCGTAGAACTCGAACCCAAGGCTAGCACCATCGAAACTGGTGATGTGGAGCGACTGTCCCGCGGCCCAGCTACCGAAGGGAGTACTAGAATTCAGCAGGCCGCCCGAATCCGAGTAGTAAGGGTTCCAGCCATGAGACGTCGTGTTTCCTCTGCCCGAATCCTCTAGACATTGATTGATGAGTCACTGAGCCGTCACGATGACTTGGACAACGTACCCGCCGGGTAATACGAGATGTACGCACTCGAATCGTCGATGGTGAAATCCCAGCCTCCTGCCATCGAGCGGATTGAGATGCTCGTTCTACGAGATGCCTGATAGTGAAGGGAGCAAGGCGCGAATGAAGCAGACGCAGTCCCCGTGGTGTTTATGTGACGAGTCTCCAGACCCAGGCAGGTGCTGATGCGACGCAGGGGAAGCCCACATGCATCACGAAGGACCGTCGATATCTCATTGGTACCTTTGGAAATACTCAGAAGCTCCATTGCACGTGCAGACTACTCACTAGCGGAGAGCCTGACCCAAATACACGAAGATACCAGCCATTCTCACCTGTATAAAACTCAATAGTTCGAATTCATTCTGACACAGTTGCAAAACAAGACTTGAGCATCAGGATAGGCATACAGTGCGAAGACCGTGGAAGACCATGAGTTCACTTCCTGCTGCAAAATGAACACTCTAGATCACATACCTTCGCAGTACCGCATTTGATTATGAGCGTGGTATTGAATGTTGCTTGATGCAGGTACATTCCGTGCGATTGATACTGTAGCGGATGCAGAGCGGGTTCGCTGCATGGTATACGACGTATCAAAGTGCGTTGATCTGCCCACTGGGTGATGATGATACAGCATGACAGATGGCAACAGTTGCTAAGACTTGATATGCATAGCCTCCCTGTTGACAACTGTCGTCAGCGTCCTGCTAGCGGTGGAAAACTAGGCATCAGGTTGAAAGCTCACCGTGCTGATAGCTATGTGCAACCTCAATAGGCGTCAGTGCACTCGAGACGCGGCACGAAGAAGGGGATTCAGCAATGGTCACGGACCGAGGAGCGTTGACATGGCCAATCCCGAAGCGCAAGGCAATTTTGAGCACACACATTCATTTTCAACTCCATCGGGATAAGTCATCTGATACCAAGTTCGAAAGATCAATAGCCACACACTACTTCGGTGTGAGCCAGGTGGGAGTATGTAGACGGGACAAGACTCACAACTATGTAATATTGAACAACACGAACTCTCAATCAATTGCATCTCCATGTGGTCACCAGTCAGACTGCACTTTCCGGATAGCGAGGTGGCGCTTCACTCCCGTCAGCGGCAGGTCCAGGTCTTCGGTCAATCCGCTCCGCGATCAGCTCGATGATGCGGTCTACCAGTGCGGGCTGCGCGTCTGACTGCGATGTCGTAGTGCGGCCGCTCGCTGTTTCGGGGCGAGATGCGCCTGCTGCAGGGGAGGGTCCCACATGCCCGGCGCTGATGCGTGATCCGCTGTGTGGCGTCGTCGTCGCTGGCCGTGCTTGTGGGATCTGCGAGGTTGACGGCGCATCAGCCATAGCGGCGCGTTTCCCCGCCAATCCTCTCGGTCGCGTTGCGGAATTTGCGAGGGCCGAGAGACCCAGTGACGTAGCGTGGCCTTCACTTCCCTGTGTGGAGGTCGAAGCTGTGGTTGTGAATGGCGAGATGTTGATGTATGGATCGGGTCGCCGACGCAACAAGCAGAGTCCCAGGGTGAGGAGGAGGAGCAAGCCGCATGAGCCGCCTACAACACCGCCAATTATAGCATTACGGTTTGCACTGTGATGTGTGGTCAGCGTGCTATATAACGGGCTGCGTTTAGTACGTCCAAAATCAAACTCAACACTCCTACTGACGGTGACGATCCTGGAGGGACATCTTGGCTTCCGAGGGTCGCGTTCGTTTTGAAGATTGTTATTGAGTTCAAGTAGAACTTGTAGTATGTCTCGGTGCCATCGTTGGTGATAGTGATATTGTGCGTCATTGATGGCTCCAGTCCTGCGCGGAAGAAGAGGAGTGAATTGGGAAGCTCCCAGAGTGTGCTTCCATTATAATCATGCCGCCACCCGTCTAATGTCTGGGCCGATTCATGGGTTCATTAGAAAGTGGTACTCGCGTTAGGTGTTAAAGGTACTCACAACCGTGTATTTCCAGTTTCCCCAATCTCGAAATCCATAGACGGCGACAGCTTCCCCAGTGAAATTCAAGGACGCAGACGAGCCAGCGACCGTGGTATTGTGTATCGGTGCACTTGAGGTACTGCTTGGTACGTCGGTGATGGTCACAGTCCCCCATTTTCCGGTGTAATCAATGGCGGTATCTGTGTTGCTGTATGGAATTTCCTGTGGGTCACTGGTTCTAAGGAGAATATTTTAGGGTGAGAGTTCATGACAGATAAGCCGACAGCACGCGTACCCTGTGCTGAAACTCGAGGTGACGTTGGCATAGTCGAATTGCATTTGTTGACCAGAATGTGGAGCAATGTGTGCGGTCAGATTCACATAATGCACATCCTCGTCCAGCTCAGTGTGACAATACAGCAGTCTGTCATCTCCGTTTGTCCTTGGATCAGTGTAGATAGTGTTGTCGATAGACACGTCGAACGTCCCATTCGTCGCCCCATATAGGCAGACAGAATGTCCTGCATAGGAGCTCTAGTCATGCTCAACAAACTCTGATCACATATTTATCTCACCGTAGAATTGAAATGCGAGGCTGGCGCCGTCCAGGCTTGTGATATGCAGGGATTGTCCGAAGGCCTCTGTGCCGTAGTTGTCTTTACTGCTTGTGCTCAAGAAACCACCGGACCCCGACCAATAGGGATCCCACCCGATAGCCGTCCCGTTACCTAGACCGGTGTCCTCTGGTCTGATATGAGTGCGAGGTTAGGAAGGATGTGATACCTAGAAAATACCTGCGGGATAGTAACTGATGAAGGAGCTGGAGTCATCAAGAGTAAAGTTCCACCCCGTTGCCATCTGCAGAGCTGAATGGGTGAGCCAGAGAAAAGCGGTCGAAACGGAACCTTGAGACCTGCGCTGAAAACTCAGGTCGACGTTATGTATGGACTTTGCAGCAGCTTCGCACTCGGCGCATTCATAGGCGCTGTACCACTGTGTCATGCTCACCACGAGTCTCAGATCCGCAGAACAGCCAACCTCCATCGCTCTTCCATGATGGTCGCCCAGAGTTCTGTCATTGTCCAGTCTGCCTCCCCAGCATGGTGACTCCATGGGTTGCAATCTTCTCCGGCCCAGTCCCATGGCTACAGGTGCACAGGCGCGCAAGCTGTGCCAGCGACTGTATTAGATTGTCGATAGTCGTGGAATGCGGTGAATGAAACATACCATAGCCTTCGTGAATCGCCAGGTAGGTGAGCGTAGGCTCTGTGTAACCGGCGAGTACTGAGCGAGCGGCCGGTATCGCACCGTTCTCACACGGAGACGCACACACGGCGACATGGCTCCGAGATACGAGCAGAACAGCATCCAAAGTCGCTCGCGCCGATCTGTCAAGGTTCAAACCCGTCAACAATTTCGTGCGTCTACAGTATACTCATCCACCTGTGCGTTCCACATGCCGATTGCAGTGAGTAGGGTGTGGTTGAGATATCACATCTGTGTCAGAAAAGCCTGCGCTAATGTTGGCTGCTCTTGCGGAGACCAGAGCAGCGGTAGGTTGATTCATGCGCCCAGAGGTTCGAGCGCAAAGGTGATGTGAGAGTCAACCAACATGGTGAGGTGCGGCCGTATCTGGTGCGCAAAACGACCAAGCCCAGGTCCGACGAATACATCTCATCTTGCAAACCGAGCCCCCGGTGTGAGCAAGTCGACTCACGCTGCCGTGACTTATCATGGTGCACAGGTGCATACGCATCTAAAGCGGAATCCTGGCTCAGCTTGGCGATATATACTGATCAATTGAACAAGAATGGCAATTGTTGGCTCCTTGCATATTTTTTGTACCAGCGAACGGGACACGACGTGGTAGCACCGGTACCGAGTTGGGGGTGCCAGTGGATGCTATGGCTAGCTGGAAGCTGTCGCCGTACAACAAAGATTAGCAGACCCACGTAGCTAAAGGCCGCTTCATGTAACACACCCCAATGATACGTATGAATCGCAAGAGGATGGGCCTGAGGTTCGCCGTGGTTGAGGATTAGTGCATCTAGTACAACTGCATCGACTCGGAGCGGGACATAAGATTGGCTAAGTTGTCTTTGACAAGCAGCCTATTCGCCAAGTCTAGGGACCAGACGTCCGAAAGGACCGACGAGGGGACTAGAACGAATGTCCAAGACCAAAGGCTCGACTGAGAGCATGCGGCATTGTGAGGGTGCACAAATACTGATCAACGGCGCCTACGGCCATGAGGACAGCGCGAGGTGGTGAGTTGAACTCCAGCTCATGTTCATATCCAACCATTCCGCATTACCTCATTCTTCTGCTGTTTTCTACGCCTGATAAATCCCTGTCGCTCCGCCGGATACCTCCTTCACACCTTCCGACCTTCTGTAAAACAACTTTCTGACGCTCTACGCCGCGTACACCCCTCGATCGACCATTGAATGCCCGTTGAGCCAATATGTCTGCTGTAGATGCTCGAGAGACAATTCACAGCCACATGCTTCGGTCCAATACTCCGGGTGCGTGGAAATTCGCATTGGGTTATGTCTATGACGCTGACACTACGCTTGTAGCCTCCAACGAGAAAGGTATACGATGCTCTCAATGCGACGCGGCGCGTTGCTGATGAACTTCGGACAGTGATGCTGTATCTGGAAGGCCTCCGAAGAACACCGCCGCAGGAGGAGGAGCCACTGGACTTTGAAGACGACGGCGGTGACATCAGGTCAGACATACAGGAGGGATCGAACGTCACCCGAACAATACCCATTCAAACTACGGGGATAGTAAGCAAATCGCGACACCCTGCGCTCGACCACAGGCTAAATCTCGCATAGCCGGATCGCGAACCGGGACCCAACGACCCTCCAGGCCCAAAGTTCGAGTCGTTCGGGTCCTCGTTCGGCAACTTTGGTCCCCTCCCGCCTGGTGACGGATTTGGTGGATATGGGCAGGTCCGTCGCACATTCCTGCACACGATCTCAACCATTCCTAACGCTTCGCAGAACACCCCTCCGAAGTCACCTGCGCCCGCCCTTGTTCCCGCTTCCCCAAGCAGCAGCCATCCCAACCCATTCCAGGCACGTGAACGTCGCTTCTTCCGAGAGCATCCATCTCACCTACGCGCCTTCTCAATAGCAATTTGGCATGACGCCGGCGACGGCCGCAGCGGTTCCGCTTCCGGCGTCAGTAGCTGACGTCCCTTCGAGCCCTACGGGGTCCCGAATGAGGCACAACGCATCTAGGGCCTCAAACAAGTCACCATCCAACGCAGACATGGGCGGGGTAAGCGCTACGCAACTTCACTCGTTCCTTGTTCACAATTGTGTAGATGCTGTCGCCGAAGTCTGCCTCCCGTGCGCTGTCGCCCCAACGTACGGCGAATGGCGGCGGTGACCGGCCGTTCTCCCCTCGTACGGCCGTGTCCCAGCAGCAATCGCTCAAGTCGCGTCATACTCAAAAGACAAACCGCACGGCCTACCCGCCCTTGCCAGAGTCCGTGCTGGAGGAGAACATGTCCAAGACACACACACAACGAGCCCCGTCCCCCGTTGACCGCCAGACGAACAAGTCCCCTTCGCTTGCACCGTCCGATTCCGTCACGGAGGCGCTATCCAAGCGAACGGCAAGGGCGGCCGCAGCAGCCCAAGAAGCCTCTCAGAAGCCCAGCAAGTCCGTTAAGAGTACTTCGCAGGTCAATGGTGGAGGGTACGCGACTTCTCAACGTGGTATGTTCACAGTTTTAGCAGTCAGAAGCAAACAGGCAAAAGTATTTACGCGCCTTTTGCGTCATTCGCAGGTCGCTCTCAGGCTCCCATGTCACCCCGTTCACAGGCCGCACCCATGTCTCCTCGCTCCCAAGCAGCACCGATGTCGAGTCATCGTAGCGCCTATGATGAGGTACAGCGCGCAGCTGCAACCATGTCACCCGCGCGGTCCAAACGCTCCATCGCGAATGATCCCCAAGCTACACCCACCCCTTCTCGACCTATCTCACCCATTGACGATCACGTTCTGAATGCGGACGAGCAGAGGCTGGTGAATAACGTGTTAACACGTCCACACCCGCGTTCTCGGACTTCCTACGCACTCTCTACTGTTGCTCCTTCCGCCCTCGAGCCGGAGATCCAGAACTCGCATTTCCATGATATGGAGCTCTGCCAGCTACTGCACGCTTTGGACCAACCCATGGGTGAGCCTGTCAAGAAAGCTGTAAGGAAGGCTGTACGTGCACGGGTGAAGAAGCTGGGTATGAAGTACGACTATGAGGCAAGTCGGATGAATTTACGGTCAGGGTCGCTATTCATGATGCTTCTCATACAGTCAATCAGGCAGTACCGCAAGTCCTATCATGACCATGATCCGAGTGTGCATCTCGCCGCTGCGCTGGCAGCTCAGCCTACCTCGAGGCGGTCTACGCAGATCGGTTCCTCAGCCGAACCGCCTGAGTGGGCTAAGGATCTCATAGACGGCGTGATCAACATGCGTGAACGTCTCGATACTCTCGCTCCCAAGATCGAGCGCAGTCTGCGTTCTTCTCGCGGTGGTTCGTATGTCTCCGACGGACGGGGCTATCCCCAGTACGGCTCACAAGCCGGAGGATACGAGCAAAGCCCTATGACGCAGACCGCCAACATAGCAACCACGATGGGCGACGAGTCCATGTACCAACCAGTGGATACCGAGATGCGCACGTCGACCAACCTGCACACGCTGCCGGGCTCAATGCACCATCATGATGGTTCCTTGCATGACGCCATCCCAGAAGAGGAGATGTACGACGACGAGGACGATCTGCACGGCCACCTGGCACCGACCGACGATCAAACGCGCGGAATCAACAGCGAGTACATACCGAATGACCGCACGGACTCACCAGGGCAGCAGTACCTCGAGGAGCAGTTCTACAAGCTGCGCGAGCGGCCGACCGGGAGCCAGTCCGTGGCTACGCACAAAACGTGGGAGCTTGCGCGCGACGACGGCGAGGATTATGACGACGGCGATGCGCAGGCAGCGGTGACTGAGTCCGGGCTGCCTGAAATACCGGACGGCAACACGGGCGGGTACACCGACCCGCGCAGGTCACCTCCCCTCCCGCCCATTCCCCAGGACGGTAGCAACATGCCCGACCACCAGCTCTGGCAGCCGGGAGACTACTCGGGCGAGCGCAACCTACCTCCACCGTGGCAGCGCATCCACCAGCGCCTGCTAAATTGGGCGATTGTGTGGCGTATGGCGGAGCTCGACAACGCGGTCAACAGTACGATGCGCGGGATGCAGGTTGATGAGGTAGCTTTGAGCATCTGGTCGACGCAGACGTATAAGCGGTATGTGAGGGCGAAGATGACGGACAGTCCTCCGGGACGGGTAGATCGCCTCTTCGTGCCTCCCAACATGGCTGATGCCATTAGCGCTGCCGTGTATAACGGACGGCACGGAGATGCTTGCGGAATGCTGAGAGATCTGTGGGCTCCCTTCGGGCTGGAAGGAATTCCGCGCCTCCTTATTGTGCTTGCAAAGCATAGAAACGATGAGAACCACTGGGTGGTTCACCGGTATGTGAGACAGTCCATGTTCGGCAGCGGAGATCTCATCTGTTCTTCCACAGCTTCTCTCTCCCAGACGGCTCCCTTACAACTTACGATACACATCCCGAGCGATGCCTTCCGGACGGCCGCGTGAGTTTCTTTCCTTCACTCAGTGCTCTTCTTCTCGTCTTATGCATCCCTTCTTAGCCCCTAGGGTGGTGGTTCGCCATTCGCATCGCCTGGCCAGACGCAATCTATCCCGGTCCTGACCACCTCGTACAAAGAATGGTGCGTTTGCACCGACCCATGCAGCTCAGCATCGACAATTCGGTTGCCGCTGCGGGTATCTGGCGCAACCTGCTGATGGGCTCGCGCGCGGAGCGCAGCCTCGATCTCGAGCGCCTGCGCGACCTCATCAACACCGAGGTAAAGAACCTCCGGCAACGAAAGGAGAAGGGCAAGCTCTCCATTGGCCAGCCACGGCCAAATTGGGAGGACATGCACTAAACGATCTAACGAATTCACCGACGCTTCACGATTTCCAACGTTTCTTGGTGATGACTAACCATGCTCCGTGTACTCTCGGGATGTAGGGGCTCGCAAGACTGCAGACGCTCAGGCTCCCTGCTCTGTTCCTTACGAATCCTTTTGCTCCTGTTTATTGCTTCATTTCAGCGTCCAGGCGCACCGCTCGGTGGTTGTACAACTAGTGGTGAGACCCGAGAAACGACCCTACTACGGCCAACTCGTAGCTCTAGACATTGACCTTTGTTTCCTCCTTTCTGCTTGCCGGGTATTGCTTTCCGGCTACGATCGCGAACGTGTACTGGTACTCGTGTGCTTTGGCCTACAATACAATGAGATTATCTGCAATGTACCTGAGGGGATGGATGTCAAGCTCATCGAGTTCTCGAGATGTCGAGCTCCTGTGGACCTCCGACTGCTCCGTGCAGAGCGCTACACCACATCATACTCATATCACACGGTCGCCTGGCTCTGCATTGTGAGGTCGACAGCACAGAAATGCATTATATGCAAGCAACCACACTGCTAGACCGGATCACCTACAAGCTCGCCAAACTTATGAATGCACTTCCAAGACAGCATCATCGTCTGTACCAGACCCTTCCTCATCACCTCCTTCATCCACAGCCTGAGTACCCTCTACTGCTGGGCCTTCTTCCGCTTTGGGAGCTGTGCCTCCTTGTGTATTTCCGGTGTCCACACCAGTCTGAGCACTCGGCGACTCTTCCGTCTTTGCCGGCGTCTCCTGCGAGTCTTCCGTGTGCTCTGCGCCTTCAGGGATTGCGGACAAGGCGGGCTTCTCCGCGTCACCCCCAAGCGGGACGGATGGGCTCCCAGACTTGTCTTTGACCCCATCCGGTGCGGGTGCCTCCTCGCTCAGGAGCGGGACACCTGACGTGAACGACTCGTGTAGCGAGCTAACCGTCGAGAGAGCCATGTCGAGGACGGCCTCGACGCGTCTTCGGAGCTGCTCACTCGTACTCTCCACAGTCTGAAACGAGTCAGCTCGGCTTTTTATATGTGACAGAGGGGTACTGACCAGCGTGACGAGGTTGATGACCGCGTCTGCCTCGTCAAGTCGGACGAGGAGCGCGGGCTGGCTGCCGTTCTCGCCCTCGGCGTCGGGATCAGCCTCCGCTTCGTCGGGCATGTGCAGCTCGACATCGCCGAAGTGCGCCTCAAGGAACATCGCGAGCCGACGGATGCGCGTGACTGGCCCTGCCTCGCCCTCGACGTCCGCGTGCGGATGTGGATGATCGGGCGCGTGCGAATGCGAGTGCGGGTGCGTCGTCACTGCCGTGCGATTGTCTGTGAGTGAAGGGCGGCGCACACATGGGGGACAGGGACTACTTACGTTTGACGGAGGCAGGGCTCTTGTCGATTCCTGTGACCAGTGCGAGCGTCGAATCCGCGATCATGTCGTTGCTTGCGCTCGAGTCCCACTCCAAGACAAGTTCGCGCTCCCCCGCCTGCTTCACATCCAATGCGCCCATGACCTGCACGACAGCCCATCAGCCCTGTCAGATCCAAACACCGAAATATAGCCCAGTAACCTGACACTCACGCGGAGAGTAGGCACGCCTTCGCGGTCGACGCCTTCCTCGACCTTCCCAAACATGCCCTCGAGGTGCCAGCGCACGAGCTCCCAGCCGACGTTCAGCACCATCTTCTGGCGTTGTGTGACGACGTTCGTCGAGAGTCCCGTAAAGTCTCGCAGGTCGCGCGGGTCGAGCAGCGTATACGAGTAGTCCTTCGACACGAGCAGCCCCGAGAGCGTGTCCCCTGGCTGCGGGGCGTGCGCTGCCAGATGTCCGATAGCCTGGTAAAACGTACTATTAACTCTGTTGTAAACAGGGGAGCGGAGGTGGGTGTACCTTCGCGACGCGCTCGCCACGGAAAGTAAGCTCGAGCGTTTCGAGGTTTCGCGGTGTATGTATCTTGACGTCCTCGTCCCGGCTCTTGTACCGATCCGTCATCGCCGCGCGCAGACGTCCCATCGCAGTCTGCTCGCCATGGACCAAAACCTAGCATGCGCCGTGAGTCGCCGTCGGAACCAGGGCAAATGGACCACGTACGATGTGCTGCGCCTTGACCAGCTCGATGAACTCCGAGTTCTGCGAGTAGTCGACGTGCGCGGAGAATGAGATCTCATCCACGGAGAGCTTGCGCGGGATGGACGTGCCCTTGACGGACATGATCTCCTCAGGCTCGCTTTGGATTTCCTAGCAAACGACCACAAGAAAAAACCGGTTGTGAACACGCGTTCCTCACTCCCACCGCACACAGAAAGCAGAAGAGACAGGAAAAAGGAGGATACATTGATTGCAGGCGGAATAGATACACGTTCGGAGGCCGAGTACAGGTGTGCGAGACGGTGAGGCGAGAGAGGCACTCACCCGCGCCATGGTCCCTTCAATTGAATACCCCGTCACAATGACGCCGTTCCGCGAGTCGGGCGCCCAGAGCTCAAGCAACTCCCGGCTTGGACCAGAGTCCATGAAGCCAGGGCTGGCGAGAACGACACATGGTGGCCCCTCTGCGATTTTACGCTCCCACCCACGGCTGTGAGGCACGTTTGAGATGTGTCTGCGGCGGTAATCAGCCGATGGTGCAGAAGAAAGTTGGGGAAGGGGGCGCAACGCACTTGAACACAAAAGGGTTGTCGCGCTTCGCGAAACGAGAGCGGACATTGGCGTTCATTGTATGGATGTACGTCTGGAAGACAGCCATAGACTTCCGCGCGAGACTAGAGGCATAGTATACAGGCACGTTATGTAGGTCGGGATGCTTCTTCCAATATTCGTCTAGGATGAGAAGTAACTCTTGCGCGCGCCCCAGAGCAAACGTCGGCAGTAGGACATGGCCACCTCGCCGAATGATGTTGTGAACCAGCGTTGTGAATCTTGCCTCCTTTTCTTCTCGACCCTCCAGAGTCTGGACGCCATATGTACTCTCGATGATGAGTACGTCGGGGTGTATTGGGGGAACCTCTGCCTTGACAAGATGCCGATCCTCTTCTCGAGAATAGTCGCCAGTGTAAAGGATTTTGAGACCAGCAATGTCGATGAGGAACATACAAGCACCGAGTACATGGCCGGCGTGGTAAGGGGTGAATGTCACTCCGGGACAGGGCGTTATGACTTGATGAGCAGACACAGGGATGATGGATGAAATAGACATCGAGAGGTCAAGAGGAGAGAAAAGCGCATCAGACGTTGACGAGCTTGAAGATGGGTTCAGAGTGAGCTGACTGCCTCAATGAGAGAAGACGATGCGCGCGTACCCCATCCGTACAAAGTCTTGCATCATGAATTTATGCAGCGCCTTTGTTGGATGCGTCATGTACACCTTGCCTTTGCCATCCCTGAAGTTCGTCTGCGGCAAATTGAAGTAAGTGGTCCTCGTAAGGAACGATACTACTCGCCTTTTCTGTGATGTATGTCAAAGCAGCGGCGTGGTCCAGGTGAAAGCTATGATACTGTCAGCCCGCTATATCGCTTCACGACAATAGAAAAGACGCACTGAGTAATGAGAAGCACGTCTACTGTGCTCCAATCCAGTTCGTCGACGAAGGGCAGCGATGCGATTCCACTGTAGGCCGGGTGCACGCCGGCGTCGCATACGATGGTCTTGCCTCGGTACTGGATGACGCAGCAAGACCTACCCACTTCCTGACCCGCACCAAGCAGAGTGATTTTGAGGGTTGCTGAGTCCGCCATGACCGAGGGCTATCGACAGTGGTGGAGGTCAGCGACGAGGAGAAAGAGGCAGAGGGGATTCGACTCCGGGTTGCGTGAACGCCTCTGCGGTCCTCGCTCACGTGATGCGTAGCGAATGAGTGACTGGCGCCGCCACTGGCCGGCGCCCTCTTTCTCTTGTCTGAAGGACTACGCTCTGCAGTCCCACAGCCTTAATCTATAATAATTGCGACGAGGTAGGGGCACACCATGCACACTATGTTCGCACTATCGACTCATAGCCTCAATGTCTTATGATAGGCACATCGACGTTGAGAGACCGAAGCATGTCCAAAGCGTCCAAACGTGCGTCTGGGTCAGGAAAATCTTCAAAGTCGAGGGATACACGACGTGCGCTAGCCAAGCAGTCAGCCCATAAGCGTGCAAAGTCTCAGAGTATCAAGCATATTCCAAAAGGCCGCCTGGAGGAGGCTACCGCTGAGCTTGACAGCCAGCTCGCTCATGTCCAGGCGCTATATGCAGTACGTGTGCGATCTATTATACTAGCCGAATTACCGTCCAATTGAGTGCCATATAGCAACCAGAGGCAAATGCGGCACAGAACGCAGTGTCAGCGAACACATCAAACGTCTCCGTTGATGGTCTGGGCGACATTCTTCGAGGGCTGTGAACGATATATTGCTCCACCTTCTTCACCGGATACAACATCACGCAGTGTACTCTCGCTTGGCGGCACTATCGTCAAGCATCAGTGCACGAATACGCCTCTTGCGGGTCATAGCTTGGCGCATACTTCGGCACTCGCGGCTTGCTACAGATAATGTGCGCATAGACGCCTATGGGCCTCCGCCGCCGACCCAGAGCCGAGGCACTCCGACAGGGCGTACCGGCGTGCAAGGTACGCTCTACGGCGCCAGTAGTTTTCAGGACAGGACAGGAACCCCGACCTCAGGATGTAGAATTCCCAATATTGCATTTGACCGTACTGTCGTTCGTACGCGTAACGAATCAATCGTGTGATTTGATTTTGACAGCGGCGTAGGAGCAGACGTAACCTACGGAAACGTGGAACGCCCGCCCAAGCATGCGTATAAATCAGAGTCGGGTGTATGCGTACCCGACCAACATAGTCGTCCGCCGTGCCACTCAACAATGTATAGGAACATCGCCTACAAACGTGGCCCCGAAGAGCTTGAAGGGTCCTTGGAAGCCGCCGACGAACAAAAGCGCAGAAAGAAAAAGGCGGCGTCGGGCCCCGGGCAGCCCATCCCCCTTCCCCGACTATCCATCGAGAACACCGCGGAAGTCCAAAACATCGTCACCGTGCGCGTTCTGCCGCAGCCGGTCCTGGAGGAGCGGAACGGGCTCACCTGGGTGGTGGACGAGCGGCCGAGCACGCAGCTGGGGAAGGGCCAGCACATCCTGCTCGAGACGGACGAGCAGCAGTCGGGCATCGGGCGCCTCGAGCAGCGCGTCGTCGCGCTCAAGCGCCACTGGATCGTCTTCGCGATCAGCGGCGCGCCGCACGCGTCCTACCTGCGCGTCCCGACCCCGTGGGCGGCCCTTGACGCACTCGAGGGCCTCTCCCACTCCCGCCACTACTTCGCCCTCCCCGCGCTTCCCTGCCCGCACCCCGCGTTCCGCCGCATACCCGCCTTTGCGGACGAGAAGGTCAACCCGTACGAGTTCGACGTATGGGACGAGGATATCCCAGAACTCGAGCGACGGTTGTCTCGCATCAGCAACTACCGGCCGCGCGCATTGCGAGTCTCCTCGATGATCGCGTCGAACCAAGAGCTGCTCGGCGAGCCAAGTAGTGGGGAGGGAAAGAGTAGCGTAGATGTCGCTGCGCGACGTCCCAATGTCATGCTTGGGTTGCCGACCGGGACCGAGCTGCCTTGTACTACGGACCATGGCAACGCCTCTGGGGAAGACGGCTTGGTTGTGAAGACTGAGGCTTCCGACTGAGTCGACCGACGCGTGGAAGCGTGGACTGAACGGATGGCCAGCAAATGCTATGATTGTATATCTGGTCGCAACGATCAGTAATGTGGCTTGCCTGCGGGTGCCTCTACAGCGGTATAAGCAAGGCCAGTAGCGACATCAGTACATCATCGTAAAAACTACTGTAGACTGTAGTAACAGGTCGCAGGTCCTGGATTGAGACTGCCGACAAATGTAGAGAACTCTTGTGAGCGGGCTGAAATCGCCTTCACTCCAAGTCGGTGGCAGTCAGCAAACACAGCACCTCCACACTCAGGCCCTCGCACGTGCCGTTGAAGCCGAAAGCTGTAGGGCTCCGAGTCACTCAAGAGTCACTACGCCGTAGTTGACCCTTACCTCACGGAACAAGTCAGGGTACATAGGGAGCACTTAGCGCGGGCGCCCAACGGCAACTACGAAGCAAATCGCGCGCGAGTCAAACTTAACGTCCATCTCGTTGTTGAACGCCGGAGTGTCCTCATAGAATGACCGCCTTTACGACATTGTCAAACCCTCGAACAGACAAATTCAAGATGCACCTGATACCCATTTCACATCTGAGTACACTCGGGGAAGCTTCACTGACTGGTTTGGCCACAAAGATAGTTGTGCGGACGTAGACGGCGTCGGTCGCGACGCCGTCAAGCTGGTCTGCGTCCGTCTCGCCAGGCCTCGCACATACGACATGGCATAATGGATGGATGTGGATAGGCTGGAGAGTTCCCCGGCGGCAACATGCCTACGAAGACAGCATTCTACATGGCTTCATATGCGCCCAACCCTACCGGTATATTTTCGTAGTCCGTGCAATAGTTATAAGGGTATCATTCAAACAACACAGGTCCGACAGCGTCAGGTGTATAACAACGACGTCGGTCCCATTATCAGTTGCAAGAAAGCGGGTTACAGGTAGTGCGGAGAGACAGGGATCGCACGTGGCTAGTGGGTGCCTGCGTGACGGTGCCAGGGCAGACAAGAGACTAGCCTCGCTCCCAACCAGGGCACCGCGCCAGACGAAGAGAATGATTCAGGACGGGGAAAACAGGGTAGCGCACCAACGAGCGAAGCGGATATAAAGCGGTACGCGCAAGCAGGCACTCGAGAGTAGACTAGGATGGGGACCCGGTAGGCGACACTAACGGCGGGGTGCGTGAATCCACTTTAGTGGGTAGCACGGCGGCCGTGGCGGTGCGCGGGCGGGAAAGCGAGGGGCTCCGGGACGGGCTCAGGCTCAGCCGAGCGCTTCAGGCGGAGAGCGCGGCGAGCGTTGCGGGCCGGGCACTTCGCGGACGCCGATGCAGCAGCAGAGGAGCTCGTCGCGGAGCTGGAGAGTGAGGTCTCGACCGAGGAGGTCGGGGCAACGTAGGTGCTCGTGGAGGTCGAAGACGGTGCAGGGGTGCTGCTCGTAGTAGGAGCAGCCTCGCTGCTGGAGGCAGCAGCGGTGCTAGAGCTGCTGGTGCCAGGGAGGTTGTTCGCGTCAAGGGTGGTGGCGTCAGCGCAGAAGGCGATCAGGAGGCCAGCCTAGTCGAAAGTTCGTTGTTACATCAGCATGTCATGTTGATACGGATATAACATAACGTACGTTTTCAGCCTGGCAGGCAACCTGGACCTGAGTCTCATCCGAGTAGTAGAAGGCGGCCGCGCACCCAGCGGCAGGGCCTGGGTAGAATAAACGTGATGTGAACGTCAACAGGAGAAGAAGACGAAGACAAACAACGCACAGTTAGCACCCTGGTTTTCACAGCCGTTGAAGTAGCTGAACGGAAGAGAAGGATCAACGCTTCGGCCGAACAATACAGCCGTACTACGTACGCGAAGGAGGTCCAGTAGCTGAACGAGTGCCTAGAGTAGAGACAGTTCGTCAAGTAACGTACGTGTCATCTTCAGAGGGACTTACGGATCGATAAGGGAGATGTCGGCAGACGAGCCGCACCCAGTGCAGGTTGGGTTGACCATAGTCATTTCCATCAGCGTGCAGTACTCTCCGTTGTAACCACACTGGTCGCCATTTTGGAGGTAGCTGATGTGCGAATCACAGATGAATCCCTGGCGAGTGAAGGACGACGGAGAGAACGTACGCGATACCAGAGGAGAAAGGGCCGTCACTCGTGTAGTCCTCTCCGGTCGAGAGGACTTCTCCGTTGGCGAGGAGCGTCGGCTAGACCCACCACACCCGTAAGCGCTCCAACAATAGCACACCCAGACACGCCTGCGCTCACCGTCCCAAAGCCACACCTATACGGGGCGCCGGCGGTCAGTAATGTCCGGAGCAGATCCCGAAAAACGGCTGCAACTCACGCGTTGTAGAAACGGATGGTATGGTACTCGCCGGCGTTCGCGTGCGCAGCGAGCGTGACGGCAGCCAGGACGGCGGAAAGGAGCGTGGAGAGCATGGCGGACGGGACGAAAAGAGCGTCGGTGAGCGAACGAGTGGTGGCGGGAGAGACGAGGATGCGCTGAGCTGCGGGGGAGGAAGAAGGGGCGGGCAGCGCCAACAACGCGCCTTCAAAACAGGGCCCGCGCCTCTGGAGTCACGCCGTCACACACGGCCGCCCAGACCCGCAGCCAAGCAGGGGTCGTCACGGCAACGACCCGTCACGCCCTGGGCCTGATCCCCTCCGCCGCCGACTGCGCTCAGGGTACCACCCTTGTCCCGCTCGCAAGCGGCGCACTTGGCAGCGTTGTGGCATCGCTGAAATGTATAATGGTATATCGTTCGCGAGTCATGGAGGGATGTTTTACTCGCTGCCAAGACCAGAGCGCGGCGGACATTTTGACACGAACCACATCAACAGTTTGCTCACACAGCATCACTCATTTGGATTCACACGCAGATCGAGTCTCGAGTTGTCCGTATTACGAGTCCGATGTTGATGATGTATTGACAGCACCTAGCAGCCGTTCAACGAATGCTACAGGACGCGAACAATGATAACGCAGACGCAATAAGTATGCACAGAGCGAGACAGCAAGAACCTATGTACAAGCCTCCAGCTTGCACCAACCCACGCGCGACACCAGGAGCACACCCGATATACACATATAGTCTCCCTTTCCAGGGCGTCGCGGCCTCGACGTTCTAATCTAGGGCGTCGGCGGGCTGTGAGATCCACACCCCGCAAGCGAGGTTATGAACTGGGGACGATCCGAGAATTCCAGAGACAGAGAGAGGAGAGGAGAGAGAGAGGGTGGCGGCGCAGCCACAACCCGTCATGTACTATCTTGACTTAGTACCCGTGCTGGCTGTGGCGCAGCGCGTTGCGGGCATGGTGGCGACGGCGACCGCTGTAGACCTTGGCGAGGTCGTATGCGGCCGGAGCAGCACGGCGCTCCAAGCGGCGATCAAGGAGGGCGCGGCGGTAGGTAGACGAGTCGGTGGCATCGCAGCTCTCAGCACTGTCAGTGCTGGAAGGAGCGGCACTCGACGACGCGGAGGCGTCTACCGAGGAGGAGGGAGTGGCAGTTGCACTTGCCGAGCCGGAGGCAGCAGCAGAGCTCGAAGCGACGTCAGTCGCTGTAGCTGACGCGACAACAGAGCTGGAGGCGACAACTGTACCCGAGGATGCGGCATCGGTGCTCGAGGGGACGGCGTCCGAGCTGGTCTCGTCGCCGCAGCCATCGTCGCTGTCGGTTGCGGTTGCGGTCGAGCTCGCTGCAGCAGAAGTGCCCGTGGGGGCAGCCGTGCTCGTAGCGACACCGGTGTCAGTGTCGGTCTCGTCGCCGCAGCCGTCATCGCCATCATCACCATCGTCACCGTCATCACCGTCGTCGCCAGAGTCGGTCGAGGTGGGGGCCGCAGCCGAAGACACGACCGAGCTAGAGGCGCCTGAGACAACACCGGTGGCGACAGCACCAGAGCCAGTGCCCGTCACGGTAGCAGAGCCCGAAAGAGGGAATCCGGTAGCCGCAGTGGGGCGGACACGGCAGGAAGATACGACGGTGGTCCCGCTGCGAGTAACGGTCACCGAGGAGGTAACATAGCTTGAAGACTCGACGGGAGCAGAAGTAGCAACAGACGCCGCGGAGGTGGTGACAACGGAGGATGTGACAACAGCAGAGGTGGTGTCAACAGAGGAAGAGACGGCGGCGGAAGTAGCGACGACAGAGGAAGAGACGGCGGCGGAAGTAGCGACGACAGAGGAAGAGACAGCAGCGGACGTGGTAACGACCGAGGACGAAACAGCGGCAGACGTGTCAACCGACGAGGCAGCGGCCGCAGAGGAGGCGGAGGAAGAGACAATGTCAGTCGAGACGGGGAGGACAGGCTTGAGCGAGGCAGTGAGAGACGCGCTTGCGGCGGTCGACGAGTCCGTGCTGACAGCAGAAGCAGACGACGTGATGACCTCGGAGGAGGAAGTGGCAGCTGCGCTCGACGAAGCTGCGCTGCTGCCAGAGCTGCCCGAACCGCCATTCACATAGTCATCCGGGTTAAGCGTCGTCGCATCAGCGCAGAACGCGATGAGCAGGTTGACGTTGTCGTCCTCGCACGCGACCTGAACCTGGTTGTCGTCCGGGTTGTAGAAAGCCATGGAGCAGCCCTCCGAGGCACAGTTGGCACCGGTGTTGGCGCATGAGCCGAAGTACGAGAACGAGGTCTGGACGTTGAACGCGTGGCTGAAGAAACGCAATCAGGCGGGGTTCAGATTCTTTGACAAAAATAGTACATACGGCGAGATGGCGCTGATGTCGGTCGAAGAACCGCCACCGGGCACCGTCGGGTTGCCCAAGGTTGTCTCGACGAGGAGACAGTTCTCGCCGTTGTAGCCACACTCGATGCCTGTCAAAACTATTGGTTGGTTGGAGGTTTTTTTGAACGCAGAACTCACCGTCAGCACCCGTGATGTAGCTAAACAAGAGTTAATCAGGTCAGTGACGCGCGACAATCAGGAGGATATCACTGCGTACGCGATAGCAGACTCGAAGGGCCCGTCCGACGTGTAGTCCTCGCCAGTGGACATGACACCGCCGTTCCCAAGCAGGGTGGGCTAAAGTGCACGATTAGCACCCGCAAACAGTTTCTTGTCCTGGAAACTCACTGTTCCTGATCCGCACCTTTAGATACTTTAGCATCGCTGGACAGAAAAATAGTGAAAAAGCAGGCTTACAGGTTGGCGAACCGGACGGTGTGCGTTTCGGCGTTCGCGCCGGCAGTCGCCAAAAGAGAGACGGCGAGGGCGGCGGAGAGGATAGAGAAGGACATCGTGGGCGTGAAAACGGACGTCGTAAGTAAGGAGAGGAGGGGCAAGGCCTATGTATGCCTGCGGTCGCCGGTCGCGAGAGAGATGGAGGGAACGAGGGAGAACAGAGGACAAGGCCAGTTTGAACGCGAGGGCATAAAAGGCCGGGACGCGCTCATCACTGAGACCCCGGCGACCGCACACAGCACCGCAGATGGGGCACGTTGACGTTGTTTCCACCCGGCCCAGACTTTCGTCCCCTTCAAATTTTGGGTGTGCTCGTTGCTGCCATTTTTCATTTCCACTCATATGTTTTCGTTGACAAGACGGTGCCACTCGCAGATGATGTGCGCGCGACGAACACGCTCATACGCGACCTCCGCGATCGATCACACTCTCTAGCAGGTACTTCCGCACGTGCTACGTACCGGCCGGCGAGTCCTCGCTCGAGCAAGGCGAGAGTGTTTAACAAAACACCAGCATCTCAAGCCAACCCGCCATATGAAATGGTCCCTGGCACTCAACAACCGCAGCACCGAAGCACAATACAACGGCGTCAGCCACGAGCCGAACAGGAACGGCAATCCCCTTGACTTGCCGCGGCGTCGCGGGACGTTACTCGGACTTGCGTTACAGCGGGCACAACACGCGCATAGACATCAGCACCGACCACGTCTCCATGGCCTGTTCTACAGCATTTCAAGTACGCATATGTGAACCATGGTGCGCCCATTTCCTTCTAGGTGCATTGACACGAAGGACCCATATGGCGAATCCACTCGCGTCGATGAGGCGCGGAGGTAGATCAAGCAAAGCCTCATCCAATTTCAGTGAACGGTGATCTCCCGCCGAAGCAACATGGAAGTCATGTTGCTACTGTACTTATGTTGCTTCGGCGTGCTGGAAAACTGAGGACGTCGCTGGCGTCGAATGGTTGCTACCAACATCGACTGATCGCACAATCAGCATCTGGCCACTGTCGGACACGGGTGATGCCACCGGGAATGCCGACTGGCCTGGTGAGGGCACGCGCAGAGGTTCTGGCGGAAGTTTCATACACATCAAGGCGGTAACCTACGTGAATCACAACTGGTAACATTCTATAGGAAAATTGAACTGCGCAGCCTAGTTTTCGCGCTCCCCGGGGCCCTCGCGCGGCCGTCAACGTACCGTTGCCAACGGAGGCTCAAGCTACAGCGCACTCCGGGCATTGAGCGATGATAGCTGGGCCTTGAGGCAGCAACGAACTCATCCTAGGCCGGCATATGCATGCTTATCTATAGCTATGTAGGTGCTCGACATCGTTCAGAGCTCCCCAGTGTCGCCCGACTGAGTCGCCGCGGCATCTCCCACAGACTCCTTGTGCGGCACGTGTGGGGTTATGCCAACGTCCGCGTCCTTGCGCATATTGCCGCCAGCTTGCCCGGGTGCACTCAATCGTGCCTGTGCATGTCTTCAACGGCCTCCCTACGGCCCGTGCACAGACCGGCATACATTGAGCGGAGTACCCACATTCATCTCCCTGTTCATCAATTGCCTGTATGCATTCAGGTTTCTCATAATTGACGATCACTCGTCCATGGCCGCTCAGATGCGCCCAGGAAGCATGTGACGCTGATCATCGAAGCAGCAATGAGGAAAGTTCCTTGTCGGGGTATGGTGAGTTGAATGTTCGGACCAACCGTCGCAAGTTATTGACTCTCAGGTTGTCCACTGGTAGTACCGGTCGGTGGAAGTGCAGCTTCCGCAGGAGCTCTGGTGAGGTCAATGACGACACCCGGTACTTGCATTTGTCAGGTTACACGTCGTTGTGAATGTGTACATGCCCATTGGCCAGGACCCAGCCAATGACAGTTCCCTGAATGCCGAAGACAAGGACACCACGTATTTGGTCCACGAAGCACTGTCCGAGCTGCGCGAGTATAAGAAGGGAGGCCCTGACTCTCTCAACCTCAGTCCACCACTACACAACCCACCCACTCACCCACACAACTCACTTCATCGACATGTCTGTGAGTACCCGTCATCAGAGCGGCCAGATGTGGAGCCACTGTATCTGACGAGACGTATCCCGACAGGACAAGGCTACCTGCGCGAACGTCCAGGCCAACGGTGGCTCCTGCACCTACCCCGCGTGCGGCTGCGCTGAGCCACCCAAGAGCAAGTAAATGCTCTCTGAGCACACGCACGATGTGCGCCGTAGGTGGGCACTGTCCTCCTGTCAACTTAGTGACGCGCAAACTGACGAGTGCGTGCAGTGGTTGCGTGAGGGCATTCCGATGGCTGGTTTCGGTTCGGGTCGCTAGTTGACTTAGGGGCGAGCGGGCGGTCGTATGTTGTCATACGCAATACACACAGTTGTTCTCACAACATGATGTGTGAGGTGCCTTTCGGCAAGCTCAACACGGCAACCCTGGTATCGTATAACACAGACTCATGAGCACTGGGATTGCAACATTGTCCCAGTCTCAAACCTGTTGTCTCTGAACTTTCCTTGTGCGATGGCACGTGAGGACAGACTCAACCTGCACGCATATACTCGTCGAGGTTTTGATCTTTAATGTTTTGTTCTTCTACTCTACTCGCGCACCGCGCGTGTTTTCTATATACCTCGATCGAGTCTCTCATATGAGGACCGCACGCTACCCGTGCTTTAACTAGCTCTAGCTTCCATGCTACATGGAACCGACGCCGGCGCCTGTCCGACGGAGCTGGACAAGGGAGCTGCACGTTCCCCGCACGGCATGGCCCCCTGACGGACTACGACAGTGCAGCGAAGCCGACCGCGTTCTGTTCGAACGAGAACACAGTGTACACGTTCTTCATGAAGCTGTCGCCAATGAGCCAGACGTTCGTCCCGAGGCCCATGTCCTGGCCGACAAGCGCGCCGATGCACAGGCCCGAGCCGTCCTGCTTCGGACCGAGGTTGAAGCTGCTCGTACGCACGCTGGTCAGCACTCTCCAGCAAGAGACGTGGATAGGGGGAGCTTACTTGTCGGCGCTGACGTTCCATGCCTGCCCGCCCCAGGAGAAGGCGACATCAGGGACGTTATTACAAGGGAACTGGTAGAGCCCGTTCTCCGAGTCATAGAGGGATGCACCCGGAACGGACGCATAGAATGTTGCCACGTCCGCAGGGGGACCGTACATGACAGTGGTACCACTGTCGATGATCTGGTGCATCCACCTCGGTCAGCCATCCGCCAACTCCGTGCGAGCACTAGAGGATACATACCGTCTCGAACTCCTGGTTGACGGCCACCCCGTTCACGAGCGCAGCAGCGCCCGAGATTTGCCAATACCCCGAGTCCGTGACATCGTGGTACTCCACGGCGCCGGTGTACATCGACGCGTCCGTGCCACCTAGGTACAGCTCCGAGCCCTCCTTCGCGAGCTTCATCCCGAAGACGGCCTGCTTCAGACTGCCCTGTGCCTTCGCCTGGTTCACGAAGGGCGGCTCGCCGATGCTCGAGATCTTCTGGAACGCCATCCCGAGGATGCCGTCCATCGGGTCGCCCGCGAACTTGTCTGAGAGCGTCGTCACCGCCGAGAAGGCCTGCGATGTTGCGGTGATGCCTGCGACAGTGACTGTGGCACACCCAAAGCATGAGCAGACGGCCTGGTGTGCAGCAGAAGGGGGGAGATACGGACCGGTGTCGGTGAGCTTGGGGCCGGAAACGCTGGATCCATCCCCGTACGAGATCTCGAAGGTGCCGTCCATGGTGTGGGACGTGTTCGATGCAGAGGCGGTGTATTTCTGCTTGCTATTGCAAGCGGGGCTGGAGCAGCTCGCAGCGGGGACCCAGAGATCCGAAGACCCAGCTATGCGAGCCTCAGCAAGCGCATGTAAAGTAATACGGAGGCGACGTACTGTCGAAGTCAATGAGGAAGTTCTGCGAAGGGGTTCCGATCGATATCTGACCGGCCCACTCCGCATCCTGGTCCTCATCGGTGGTGGGCTCGCTTTGGCGTTTTGTAAGAGCGCCAGCGCCCTCATACGTACGAACGGGCAGGATGTACGTGCCCTGTCGGAGTGGTGCGATGAGTACTACTGCAATGCTTTCATCAGGACGGACTTACCTCGTTCATATGCTTAGGGGCGTTCCTTTGAACATTGGCCATGTTCCGCCTGTGTTTACTGCGGTGCACAATTGTGAGCACAGCGCATGACGAGTCTCTGGACGAGACGTACTTCTGAGTGCGAACAATGTCGCGGATGACCATACTATGGTCGAACAGGCCATCCTCTCCTGTGAGCCCGCTCCGTCCAGCGAAGGAGACCACGGTGCCTTGCGCCTGCCGGTCAATGGGAGACGCAAAGGCTTGAAGAGCGAGAGTGACAGAAACGATGAGGGCAGACTTGGAGAACATCCTGTCAAAGGATTATAGAGACAATATGTGGATAAGATATGGGCAAGAACGAATGGAGCTGTGAAGTTGGTGAACTCTGGCTGGCTTCCCTCCCTGTATTTATGCATTTTCGGAAGAGGTGGTTAGCGGGCAGAGGTAGAGGTCTAGAGCGTGAACACGGATATGGAAGCAAATGTGGCTGAGGAGCCTGCGCGGCCCTCTAGTCGTGCCTCCTCTCCCATCCGATCACAATTCAGACTGGCGTGCAGTGCGAGGAGGCGTAGGCGGAAGGACGAGCACATAGACCACTCGAGCAGACATTTTGGACTGAAGTAAACGAGTCAGACGATATGAAGATAGTAAGGACTGATACCCTGCGAGTAAGCTGTCGTGGACGCGCCGCATGAGTTGTATCCAAAGCACACACAGCTCTCAAGATCGCGCAAGATCCAGAAGTCCAGAGCCATGCGGAAGCACGGATGTAGCAGAGACGATATTGTATCAAGAATGAAAGCCTAGAAAAAGCCATCTGTGGCAACTGGGGCGCGTTGGGTGGTTCAAGCCCCACCAGCCGTCGGGTAGGCGGAAGGGTCCTTACATTGCATCAGGTGACCGTGATTAAGCGCCGGACATTCTGAGTTGCCCCACCGTATCGAGGAAACGTCGGGGTCACCCTGATCATGGACACCATCCTATCTCCGCTTCTTCAGCTTCCTTCTGGTATCTTCTGTGGTAGAACCGGTGGTGTCGGCGCTGGATGTCTTCTCCGTACCATTGGGGTGATCGGCGGACACGGTGCCTGCCTTGTCTTCATCCTTCGCCTTCTCTGGTTCGTCTGACCACGCCCACGCCTGGGCGAAGTCACCCTTCGCGAATGCGGTCACGAAGAATGAGGCCATGCAAGCAGGGCTGCGATTGTCAATGAGCACGAAGTGTTCTCTGGAGCGAACAGAAGCTTGTCGCACCTGAGGTAAAGAAGCGCTGGTTGCGCGTGCCCGAAGATGTGCATAACGGACATTGTTGTCGCAAGGCCTGCCACGTATGCAAGTACGCCGGCATGGAAGTACGGCTTGCTGTACGAGGACGATGTCTTGTCAGAGCGATGGTAGTCGTAGCGCAGCGCAAGGGCGATGAATAAGCCGGGCACGACAATATCACCTAAGCCAAGCATAGTGAAACCGCGCTCAGTGGAGAAAGCGAGAGACTTCGGCCAGAGGATCTTAATGGGGACGTCGAGCGTCGTCGCGACCTTAACCATCTACACATGATCCATAGTCAGATGCGGTAGACCCGTGATCTCTGCGGAGAGAAAGACACTCACTACTTCGGTCCCGAAGACCCACCAGATGTCGTAGAGGAATAGCCCAGAGAGGAGCACGCAGCCGGTCTGGAATGAGTCGATCTTCAGAAGCGATAGAGCGTTGTGCGCAAACGAAAGAGCCAGGATGTCGGTGAGGAGGCCGGACCGACGGGTAGTACTGGGTCCATAGGTATACATGATCGACGGAAGTGCTCCGAGAGGGATGAGATACAATGACGGGGTGCGCAACGAAATCGAGATGAGTTCTATGAGTGTAGAGCTCGTTAACATTGGAGCTCTGAATTGAGGGATTAAGATCGCACCGTGTGAGCCCTTGAGGCATATGAGCTGGATCTTGTCAAACTTCCGCCACTGTTCCTTTCCAACTGTCCATCTAGCTAGTGAGATCAGTGACTAGGGGGTGTACATTTGAGTAAGCTCTGAGGAGGGCATGCGGCACGTGCGAAGCGCGCACCTTGCCCACACTCCCAATGCCAGTGAGGGTAAAGTACCACTGGAGGAGCCAGTTTATCCACTCTGGCCCGAGGTACTTCACGACGAGGTACAAGCCGAACAACACTACTGAACCAATCTGGACGGTGAATGAAGAACGCACTGGCTGCGGTCGAGGGGGCTGTACTTACAACAGGAAACAGGTACGCGTCCTGCGCTGACAACCTGTCTGGTATCTCCTCTTCTTCATCCTCTTCATCCTCTTCAGCACGTTCATTTCCCCCCTTGGTGTGCTTTATTCGGCGTAACTAACAATGGTCACTCGATGAGGCACGATGCTGATACCCTGAGTCAGTGCTCACTGTTACACTGCCATGGGAGCCCGCATATATAGAGAGCGTTGCCAGACTGAGCAGTCCCGCGTAGGAAGAGATGAGGTCCCAGTCCGTTTGGGTGGACATGGCGGAAGAAGGCTGAGAGCGGCGCGTCGCCAGGCGCGCCTCGGTGTGATCGAGAGCCACGTGTCCGAGGACTGTGGCGGCGCCGAAGAGGGAAGGCTGCTTGCCTTTTTGGTTCTTTGGCCGTCCGCCACGTCACCTCGTCGACAAGAGTCCACATTGGTGAGCTGCTCTACGTGTACCACAAAGAACTATGCTCGGAGTGACTTGGACAGCAACATGGTAGCGAAGTATTTCATACGCAGCGCCTCAACGTATTCATTCATTACTAGCGTTAGGCAGTGTTCACTACTATGATCAATACTATGCATGATCTTATGCCTAGATGCTTGGTCTGGCCAGCCAAATCTCATCAGCAGCATTTCTCTCCTTGTATGCACCTATAGTTCAGTATAACGACAGTATACATTTACGTGGCCAGTACGATTCCGATTTTGACCACATCAACTAGTGGCGTATGCATCGGCCCAGTTGCCGAATCAATGTGCGTCCCCACAACCACAATGAATGCTTTTACAACTGACGCGAATTTTTGCAGGATTTTTTGTACCATCAGCGATGGGTGTAGTGACGTGCGCGTGCACGAATACATCTCCTCCCGTATCCGTGCCACTCCAAGGCTCCGCCGCCGACGAGGCCTTTGCTTCCGCATCCGACCATCTCCACTTCCCCGTACTTCCATCCGCTACGTCGAGGCCTTTGCGTGTGCATCATGGCATCCGCGCCCTTCAGAGAACGTATAAATAGGGTGCCGGACTTCTGCGATTCTGCATCAATACTCGGATTACTACGCATCACAGTCAAGTCTCTTTTATCACGCACCACTGCACACAGCTATGTTCCGCAAGTCCACTCTTATCGCGACAGTCACTCTCGCTCTGCTGAGCTGCGCGACTCCCGTCGAGCGGGGCACGGGGTCCTCCGTTCCGTTCGCCGCGCACAAGGGGCTCACCACAGAGGATGGCGTCTTTGACCATGAGCTCGCTATTCAAAGTACAGTCCGTACCCACAAGTAAGCAATCTCTTCTATGTAGCTGCGTGAACATTTCTCACATGTACGCAAGCAAACACCGGCAGAACATGATCAATCTGCAACACAATGATGCTGGTAGCATGAACGAGGTTTGTGGTGATAGCCTGTTCGTCTCTATCCGAGTGTACTAAGCTGGGTGTAGGGCGCTGAGATCAAGCCTCCGCGTTCGTACAATGCCAGCGCATCTCACCACGAGAAGCGACAGAAAGAGCCGACTATCGATGAGCAGAATGACCTGGAGTGGGCCGGATATATATCCATCGGCACTCCTGCACAGAAGTTCCTTATCGACTTCGATAGTAAGTTGATCTCATATAGTTGGCGGAGGCGTAGCTCATGGTGTAACTTTCCAGCCGGCTCTGCTGACCTCTGGGTGCCATCGTCGAACTGCACAAGCTCTGTGTGCAGCTCGAAACACAAGTACAACGCTTCGTCGTCAAGCACGTCCGCGCCAAAGTCGGGCAACTTCTACATCGGTTACGGCGACGGGTCGTCCGTATCTGGTCCTATCTACACCGACACTGGTAAGACTCGTCCTGTGTAGCACACTCAAGCCAGACTAAGCCCGATGTTGTAGTATCCGTTGCGGGCATCACATCGACAGCGCAATACTTCTCCCCTGTCACCACGCTCTCGAGTAGCTTCGCCAGCGACCCGATCGACGGCATCCTCGGTATGGCCTTCCAAAAGATCTCGAGCCTCGCCCACCCGCCGTTCGTCAACCAGGCAAAGACGCAGGGGCGCATTTCGAGTGCGGTCTTTGGCATGAAACTCGCAAAGTCCGGCTCGGAGCTTTACATCGGCGGGACCGACGCGGCACTGTACAAGGGTGCGGTCGAGTACCACACTGTGACCGGTTCGGGCTTCTGGCAGCTTTCGGGCGCGAAGGCGTTGGCGAACGGCAAGGCCGCCGTGACTGGCTTCCAGACTGTACGTCCGGTTAACTTTCCTTGCGCCGGACCCCGACATTAACGTCCGAACAGATCATCGACAGCGGCACGACGATCATGTACGGTCCGCCCGCCGCTGTCAAGCAGTTCTACGCATCCATCCCAGGATCGTCCGTTTACGACCAGCAGAACGGGTATTACCAGTTCCCCTGCAACAAGATCCCGACGGTTGCTTTCAACTGGGGCGGCAACAGCTGGACTGTCAGCTCTGCCAAGTGAGTACCTCGATGCATTGTCGGAGTGGTGTCTCTGACCCTTTGAGTAGCTTTAATCTTGGCAAGGTGTCAAGCAGCTCGCAATATTGCGTCGGCGCTCTGGCAGGCCAGGACCTCGGTCTGGGTAGCAATGTGTGGCTGCTTGGCGATAGCTTCATGAAGAACGTGTACACGGTGTTCTCCTTCGACCAGAACTCCGTCGGCTTCGCTACCCTGTCATAGATCACGTAGCTGTTTTCCGCGTCGTCGTTGAATCGTGCACATATACTCCGTTAAAATGAAACACACCATGTAGATAGCTTCCACAAACCATACAAATCACATAATACCGATCCGAACCCTTGGCGAGTAGTGCAACAGCGCCTCGTGAATTCATGCCAGTGAAGGATAATGCGTGTATCATTGCGTTCAGTAAGAGATGCAGTCAGTGAATGTATGTCTACGTCATCGATCTTTCGAAGGCAGCCCTTATCGACTACTGCCATTGCGTGTCCCCTATGAACTATTCCAAAGATGTCATCAGAATCTAAGTCAACGACTCTGTGTGAAATCTCCATACCTCAAGATGTAAAGCATTTACTTGCTCTTGGGGGGCTCGGCACAGCCGCATGCCGGGTAGGTGCAGGAGCCGCCGTTGGCCTGGACGTTAGCGCAGGTAGCCTTGTCCTGTCAGCGACCTCGTCAGCGCGGTATAATGTCAGATGTGCGGGACCAACGACTCACAGACATGTCGATGTAGTAGTAGTAGTCGGTGTGGTGGTTGACTGGAGTACACCAGCTCTGAGCTACGTCTCTTATACTCGCCTCGCTCGCTGGTCGGGACGCAGTGGGTGTACTGTCTTTGCGATGCTCCGCGTTTCATTGGCCAGGCCGGAGCCAATCGTCTATGAGGGATCGCTAACGCTTGAACCCGATGCTCGAGTACTGCACCACATAGCTGTTCATTCGTGCGGAACCTGTAACTTCTCGGATGCCGTGCTCCGGTAATCGTGATTAGGGTATCCACCTGCCCAACGCTCAGAGACCCACATCCTTCAATGCGACCAAAGGGGGGTGGAACACGAACTGAGCTTTGACTGAACACAGGTGCCGTGTAGACATGACCTTCACTGGCACTGGCGAGTGACCTCGGCGATAATCAGTCGACCGTATATGGTGCGACAATCTACCATGGGCGATTGATTGGAGATGTGGAGCAACACGAGCACCAACAGTACGATCTCCATGACAATCTCAGTGACCGCATCTCAATCTTGCCGCCGTGGGCAATATCTAATCGACGGCGGTCATGGATAACGATTCGTTTGACTATCGCGGATCGTCAGCTGGAGAGGCCGTGTATCGAAAACACGAAGATACACTCACCCTCACCGGGCGCTATTTGAACTTTGCACCGTGCAGCTCGTTGACGTACTGGTACATCCACACCGACAGTCCCGGTTGGAGCGCAATAGACGCGTTCCGCGCTGGCCAGTCGCGCCGCCGGGCCGCTATGAAGGCAACGTGTAGAGTCCTGGCAGATGCGAACAATCATGGGACACCATTGCTGCGTCCAACTGCTCGCGGTGCAAGTTATGCAACGTCTCGTAAGACCTCCCCAAGTTGCCGACGCCAGCCCGGCCATCCGTGGAAATCGCTGCATAGTTTGCCGGGCGCCGCCGTACGTACTTGCTGCATTCCAGCGGCACCACGCGCGCCATGCTTTGCAGCACACCGTGTCCTGCGCGCGCCTCCACTCTGCGCGCCTTCCCCGCTGATGCACGCGCGGTGGCGGTCGCCAGGCCCTGCGATGCCAAACCCTGGCCAATTCAAACACGGTTCGTCACGCGGGCGACTCTCCCGCACCCACCTGTCACATGCGAGCTTAATTGAATGGTCGCCTGCGCTTCTCGACTGAGCGGGGAGGTGAAATGCCACTGTCAATGGAGAAGCTGCCCTCGCCTTCTGCCATACACCGGCACTGTGCTACACTTGGCTTAGGGTCCTGGCCGAGTGGCCAAGCACGACGGGTGCCCACGCGACAGGTGGGTAAGGCTCCCAGCGTCGCTCTCGAGCCATGCGTACGTGGGACGGTCGACGCCAGTCGGACCGGAGGGCAGGGATGTGAGGACGGGTGTGGCGTCGCTGCAACATCGACCAGCCAGTCGGATCTGCACAGGGTTCAATGGCCCCGCCTCGAGCTTGTAGCGTGGGTGTGGATGAGCCGTTTCGGGCTCGGCGGTTATGGAAGCGCGAAGCCTTTGGCTGAACGTAGCGAGAGTCATAGCGACTAGATCCCACTGGGCATGTTGGCATCAGAGGCGGAAGGGGGCATCGGGAGCTACTGTGGAGGATACATACTCACATGCGCAGTCAATCTGGTCAGTCAGGAGCTGGGTGTGGACGAGGGATCCAACTGGTGCGCGTTTGTGCAGGCGCCATAAACGATGGCGTACTTACACGAGTGCCACGAGTGACTTCAGAACCGGAAGAACCTGTCATGGTTGAGAATACGAACGACGCCTAAAGCGGTGTCACCACATCAGAGCTACATACAGGGCCTACCTTGCCAAATTGGCGCGATACATATATCCACGGGGGCCCAGAACACTGGGACGGTCAGCGCCGCTGTACTTCCCTGTAGCCATCGGGCCTGAGATCGATCACAAGACAGACTGCGCCGGCGTTGAAGTGGCGGCCGTGGAGACACCATATTGTACGCAGAAGAAGAGGACGATTGGAGAGAAGCGCAAATCGAGGTGGATGGCCGGGCGTTCGTTACGTCTAGGCCATGACGCACACGACACAGCGGCGCAAGGGACGACCGGCCAGGGCGAGACCCTGAGAGGAGAGGAACCGCTCATGGGCTTCCGCACTTGCCATCGCGCAAACAAGCACACGGCGGTGGATGCTGTGGATGCGCGGTGGATGCGGGATGTAATCTGGCAGCAGAGGAGATCAGAAACTAGTCCGGATCGAGTTTAGGCCATGTCCGGCACTCGCACCTCTTCGTGCCGTAGAAGCGTTGTGCTTACGCAGCACCCCAACGGCGTCATTGCACCCCGAAGAGTGCCGTATATTGCTACCCTAGGAGGCAGTTGCAGTCAGGGGTCTGAGGGAAAGGGCGAGGGTGCTCGGAGGTGAGGAGGGTGTTCCTGCCATGGAGAGCGATGTCGACGCAGCGAGTGAGCGAGATCGGGGGGAGCAAGATCTGAGGCAATTTGAAGATCAAGGCACAGGTGACCCGAGCATCTCGACGCGGGGCCTCGCGGGCTGCGGGCTCTCGATCGATTGCCATATACGGAATGCACAAGTGCCGCGGTTGGGCCGCAAGGTTCGGGACCGGACGTCGGGAGGCCGGAAATGGTCCCCCTCCCATTGGTTTCTGCGTACCTGAGTCCGGAACGCCAACTCGACAGCGCGCATTTGATGCGAGTGAGACGAGGACACCGCCAGCGGTGGCGAGCAGGTTGCGAGCTCAAGGCGAATTGCTGTGGCTCGGGCGCGGCGTAGGCGCTGCGCTCCGCCTCGAGGTGCACAGAACATGATGGCTAGACATCCACTGTCGGGAGCCGTCAGTCACGAGAGCATGAGCGAAGCTGAAAAGCACCATGCGTCGTCTCCAAAAAGCATGGCGCTCGGGCGGGAGGCCGAGAAGGAGGGGCTGTGCTACATTAAATGGGAACTGTACACACGCATGAGTCCGCGACGAGGGGACGCCCGGCATGCCTCGTGTATTGCGAAGTCTCAGCTTCGTGTCAATACCGACATGCTTCGCGGTAGAGCTTGGAGGCGAGTTTCCCGGATCGGGGTTGAGTGGGTCTACTTTGATGAGGACAGACTGCATGCGGAGTGGGTGCGAGCAGCGGCCAGTTGCAAGGCAGAAGGGTACGATCCTCCGGTGCCCCCTTACCAGTGCTGCTACTGGGCGCGCGTTGTCAATGGGCACAGAATTGAGGACGAGAAGGACGTAATTCAGAAGCCGTGGTATTCTCGAGGCGAAGACAGCGTCCCGTTTCGGACATCATGGCAGACCATCTGTCATAGTCTCGGCTGCGTGGAATCTAGAGCATAGCAGAGGATCAATGTCATGGTGGCGGGACGGCGAGTACACACGCGAGAGAGCTGACCGCAAGGTGCGACGTGCGGTGGTGCAGTTAGGTCCGGCGAACCGGCGGCGGCAAGAGGGAAAAGCATGCGCCTGCGCCATCGATGGGATGGGCGTTGTGTGTGCCTTGCTGAGATTCGTCCGCAAGAAAGCAGCCATATTACACAGAGCGAGCCCGGAAGCGGAACGAGAGGGATGCCGCCATGTGAACCCGAATGTCGAGAAGAGCAACTGACGGAGAGGCCGTCGCACACTCGCCTGAGCTGTTCTGTGTTGTTCCCAATCAGGCAGGCGCTCTCACGCACCAGCCCATGGCTGAGGCTGTAGCCTCGTGCCTCCCGCCGTCGCCGCACGCAGCCCCGACAGCGAGCGGGCAGGGCGGCAAGGCTGGGGCTAGTGCACAGGGGTTGCGTATGAAATGTGTAGAGGCGGAACATGATTGATCGCGGGAAAACGAGCGAAAATGGACGGCAAAAGCGTATGAGCGATTTGTTGGCCATCTATTTGGACTCCTCTAACGCTCGGGTGCGGTCCGTCCCCCAGCAGCCACCGGCCTGCTTCCTCCAGCCCTGCTCGCCGTCTCGTCCCCCTCTTCTCGCCGTCGACGACGCCCTCCTCCCTGCGTCCGAGGCTCATCCCCTGCCGCACAAGTCTCACCTCCCAACACCGCCCATCGGCGAGCACGGCGCGTTAGTACCGGGTCTTGGCCCGCTCCATCACTGTGCATCTCAGGTGCGTTCGCCCTTCATCGCCCTCGGCTCTCCAGGCTCGACCACAGCTCACCTCGCCCCCCGCCTCTCCAGGAGTCCTATGGACTTCCCCACGTCGCCGGGCAGAGCGTACGCAGAACACACTAGCCGCCCTTGGTCGCCTCAAGGCCGCCCGACTGTGACCACCTCGGGGCTCCCCCTCCTCCCATCCGCTACATCTGTCGAGTCCAGCCCGCACCTATCCTCAGTACCCCACTCTACTCAGACCTCTCCCTGGGTTCAGCACATATCCCTCAACGCCGCTGGTCAGCCGTCTGTACCGTCGATGTTGCAACACTCTGTCCACCCGTTGCCTCACGCGGGCGATTCCTCGGCGCAGCACAACATGCCCAATCAAGATTGGGGAAACATGTTCTCTTCACCTCTTGATCCCTCGACATTCCATGCCCTCGCCGCATCAGGCGTCCTGCCTCCCCCTAACGCAGGCTTGCCGTCCAGTCTTCCTGCGCGCTCTATACGTTCGCCGAATGAATTCTCGGCTAATGTTCGCATAACCCCACTCAACACCAAGGACATTGGCCGGCCTGGCGCTGGTCAAGGTTTGCCGCCGCCGCATTGGTCCAACGCGCCTTCTCCCTACTCTGGCACGCCGTCAACCTCACAGCGAGCTTCGCCACTACACTTCAGGCCGGGTTCGGGCAGTCAACCCTATGGTAAGCGTCGATCTCCCGTAAATGGACTGCCTCAGTATGGTTCCATCAACATGCCTTCCACAGGCTCCTCGATGACGGGGAACGCGCTCCCGTACGACAATCACAGACTACCGGATGGCCGTGATGGCGGGCCCCACAGCCGACGCAGTTCGCTCAGCCATCAACTAAACAGCGCCGGCCTCCCTGGCCACAGCAGCCAGTTTGACGTCCCCCTTGGACCGCTGAGCGAAGGCAATATCGAGTCATTCTCTGCACCCTACCCGCCGACTCCGTCGTCGCTCGACTTCGGCAGCATGCACCATCCCCACAGCGAGCGCTCTAATGCCTCGCTCCCGCCTTCGCTCTGGATGTCTCCCGCTTCGGTGCCCTCTTCCGCCGTCAATGTGCATGGCCCGTCCTATCCCAGTCTGACCCAAATCACCGTCCCCCGACACGGATCTTTGACCGATTCGCTCGGAGGCTCTACACAGAGCCCGACGAGCCTCTCGCTCTTCGGTGAATCTGCGAAGTCGTCAGCACCGACGTCAGCGAGCAGTCCCAAAGCAAAGATGCTCTCAGATCTGTTCGCCGACGATCTCTTCCCACATGCTTCCCCACTTGAGACCGCACGCCCTCACCAGAACTTCCCTTCTCCTCGCCTGTCCGGCTCGCCAGACCTCAAGGCGGTAGAGCTCGCCGCCGGTGAGACCGACCCGGAGAAGCTGCAGAGGGAGGATCCACTCGCGACACAGGTGTGGAAGATGTATGCGCGCCAGAAAGCCACCCTCCCGCACGCACAACGGATGGAGAACATCACTTGGAGAATGATGGCGCTTGCGCTGAAGAAGAAGAAGGAAGACGAAGAGAGGATAGCGCGGGGCGAGCCACCGTCGAATGAAGGGCAGGAGCCTGACGGCAACAACGTGGACGCCAGCACAGTTAAAGAGGAGGTCGAAGAGCGAGGGAGGCCCATCGACAAGGGCAAGGCCCGCGTGCAAGTCGTTGGTTTTGATGGCGCCAACCAGGATGGCACTGACGATAATGAGTACGTGGATTGCGTGATTTATACGGCGCGGGCCAGTTACAAACGTGCTTTCGCAGTGATGTTGTGCCTATGGACTGGCGAGCGATGAGCAGGTCCCGCTCTCGGGTGGCTATGGACTGGCGTCCTGCGAGCCGGTCGAGATCACGGCCTCCCATGACAGGCATCCAGTCAACTGATCAGAACGCCATCAAGTTCCCGTCAGGGTCCTCTCCTAAGGGACCCACAACATCCTCTACGATACCGATACCGGGAGCATCCTCCTCGCGCCTAGGTATATCAGCAGTGCTGGAAACCGCCGAGCCCGAGTCGACCCCCTCGCTGGCAACTAGCAGCCCGCCGGGCCATCCGTCCTCACTGCCGGCGAGCGGCCTGTTGTCGCGACTATCTGCCTCAGCCGCTACCGCCCCGGAGCACCGTGCGTTCCCGAAGCACGTGCGCAAGACGAGCTTTGACCACACCGTCGCGCGAGAAGGCATCTTTAGTGGGGTAAGTGGTCGCCATCAGGTCAATGGGAAGCCACTGTCCCCTGAGTCTCTTCTTGGCATGAAGCGGCGTGCAGACGGGCCCCATGCAGAAAGTATGTTACGCGGAGACCATCTCACCGTGCTTCCACAGGCCGATCGCGTCGACGCACCTGAGGCTGAACTATTCCGACGCAACAGCCCTCCATTCCCTTCATCATCTTTTAGTTTCAACTTCCCTTCTTCATATGATACCTCCTTTGATATGTTTGGTTCGAATACCCTCCCACACCCTCATATCTCTGCCTCCCTGCCGCCTCTCAAGGATATTCGTTCCCCACACTTGTCCTTCCACGATCCCCTTCGTGCGCCGATTCCCGGAGGTTTCTCATCTCCCGTAGGCCCAGGCAGCGAAGGCCTTTCCGCGCCCGCTCTCGCGGCCTCTCACGCTGTGGCGGAAGGCTTTGCTCAATTAAACCCCGCCAACTTCGGCTCTATCGAGGACGCGTCTCTTGATTACAACCACCTCGCAGGTATGATGTACCCTGGACTCGATGCCAGCCTCGCTGTTGGGCCCTATACACACGTCGACCCACATCAGGTCTTGCCACTTGAGGCAGACAGTGGGTTCCAAAGCTTCCACCCTAGCCCGTCGAGCGATGGTTGGGCGAACGGCGTGAACTCGAGTTCGAACGCATCGCCCGAGCCTTATAACAACTCCAACGCCTCTACTCCGCCTTCGACGGACACGCAAGGCCAGCGTAACCAGCCCAGAAAGATAGCGTCGTCCAAGCGGGTCCAAGATGCAGCGCGAAGTAGTAACCGGAAGAAGTGCGTATTCAGTTGCTTGTGCATCGTTGGATTGTGCTTGACATATCTGCTAGTAGCCCTGAAGCCGCACGTAGTGGGAACGGTGACGATGAGGGGAACCCGACCGTGTGCACCAATTGCCAGACGACAAATACCCCGCTTTGGAGAAGAGACCCAGAAGGGCAACCGTTGTGCAACGCGTGCGGCCTGTTCTTCGTGCGTATCAGTGAAACGCGTGTATATATGCGTCTTGCTTATCTCCACCTCTTATCCAGAAACTGCATGGCGTGGTGAGGCCGTTATCGCTCAAGACAGACGTGATAAAGAAGCGGTGGGTTTCATTTCATACTCGGTTGGCTGCGCGCGGAGACTGACGGGCGTGACAGGAATCGCGCCTCGGGCACGCCCCACGGCGGGTCACGCAAGGGAGGCGCTGGGCTGCCCAAGATATCCTCGTCGGCGAGTCGCCCTCGTGCGGCAACCACGAGTTCGATGCCAATGGGCTTGCATGGCTCCCGGATGTCGCCTAACGCGCGCATGGGCGCTGGTGCAGCGAACGTGTCCATGAAGCGCCAGAGACGGACTTCCACGAGCGCATCTATGCAGGCGTCGTCTGGTCGTAAACCGGGCGACGAGGGCATTGGATCATAATACTGTATCATTTCGTGTTGAAAGTAGGCTCCGTTAACCTCTCACTGCCAGCGATGTCCCTGGCGCCTCCCTATGCTTGTATCTTCTCGTAGATCTTGTAGCTGTTGCTCGAGCTCTGATCGCCATTGGTTTCCAGTCGTCTCCACCATGCTTACTTGTTGTCATGAGGGTACGTGAACGTCTGTACGATTGTTAGTAGAGCCCATAGATTATTGTCCCACCAGAGATGACCACTTCTTTTAGCCCTCGGCTGTCCGTGATGAAACTTGTAGTGTTCTCATCGCTCTCTGATCATGTACATATACGATTTCGAGTCGAGTCTACTGTATAACAGTCTCCTCCGACCGTTCAAAGTGTACCCCACAATGACCGGAGAACCTCTGCGCTGTCCCCTCTCTCCATTCCCCTACCCTGCTCGCTGCTCGCGTCTCCCAACTCACGCCAACCTCGAGACGACCGGCCTCGTCGACCCCGCCTTGCCCTCCCCGTTCATAAAGCACATCCCTGCGTATGCGCCCTGCGAGATCGCAGGCGACACTTCGGGTGCCGACTGGGAGACGCGCCTGCTCGCGCACCGCGCAAGCCTCGCCAACCTGCGGCGTGCGGCCGTCGATGCCGAGCGGTTCTGGGCGCAGGTAGAGGCACTGCTCAGGCCGGTTGGCGCACGGCGTAGTGGACTCGAGCCGTCCTGTGTCAACTGAAGTCGAAGACTCCATGAGTAACGAACGAGAGAAGGAACGAATCGACGAAAGAACGCAAACAACGAAGAACAAGAAGTGAACCAATGTATTGCCGGCGCGGTCCCCCGCGAAATGTGAATGTCTGTAGCAGTGTTTCCCTCCCATTCGCATCTCTTTTCCCATCCCGGTATACTGTATCATAGACTCTCCGCCCTTCATTTCTCCCGAACTTATCCTGAACCAGAACCAGAGCGCGGAGTGTAGATGAGTATATATACTCGGCACGTCCAGTCCTTGGCCAGTGTCGTTTGCAGCTGTCGCTCATTGCTGTCGTGATGCTATGTCTAACGTTCACACACCCCATCGTCATACATGCCAAGTGTGTTTGCTTGAGAGCACAACAGCGACGCAGTCAATGCCATGTTACCGCGAAAGGGGCTGACAGTCGTATGTCAAAGCACACGCTCCACGGCCTGGCGGGCACCATCGATACACACGTTGGATCCGCGACGGATGCAACTACCATACAGGTGCGCAAGCTAACATCGCGTTGGCTGTGTGCTCCACGTCCTCTGTCATAGTCCCCAGCGACGTCGCGGATCTGCGCTACAGCTCAGGACTTCGCAAAGCCCATACTTGCGCCGTGGCTACTTCGCTTCCTCGCAACGCCAGCAAAACAGCTACCAGCAATCCTAGGAACATGCACTCACCAGACTGGCATTCGCCCGACTCGGACACCGATAGCGATGGACATACCAGAGAGGACTGGCCGGTGAGCAAAGAAGCTATGAATACCGCTCGTGCATTCCTCCGCGACTGGTACGCCGTCTTCGCACCTTGAGTACAAGGCAGTCCGCCCTAACCACCCAACGCACAGCGCCGCAGCGAACCAGCCGACGCTGCTCCTCCCCGACAAAGACGCCGACGGGCTCTGCGCAGGGCACATTCTCCGCACGACCCTCATCGCGCTCGGCCTCGCGCCCACGCTGATCCACGTTCACTTCGTCGCGAAGGGCAGCAACGTGCACGCCCCGGCTGAACGCGCGCGCATCGCTGCCCTTACCCCGCGTCCCGCGTTTGTCGTCGTTGCGGACCAGGGCAGTCGGCCGGGCCCGCCCATCCTCAGCGACTCGCGCGAGGAGCTTGGAAGCGGCGAGGGGGACTGCGGGGTAGTGAGGACGCTGATCGTAGACCACCACCTCTCGTCGGAGTTCCCCACCGGCGCGCTCGTCCTCTCCGCCGCCGCGCACTCGCCCGTCGCGACCTCCGCCACGCTCGCGTATCTCCTCTGCGCGCCGCTCGTGCGCGGGGTCGGCGCAGATGCCAAGACCATGGAGCGGCTCGAGTGGCTCTGCGTGCTCGGGACGATGGGCGACCTCGGGGCGAGCCACAAGTGGGAGGCGCCCTGGCCGGACATGCGCGGCTGCGCGAAGCGGTGGACGAAGAAGGTGCTCGGCGAGGCAGTCGCGCTCGTCAACGCCCGTGCGTGCCCGTCTCCCCCTCCACGTACTTCCTCCTGATGGCACGCGCACAGCGCGCCGAACGGCACGGTATGACGTACACACCGCGTGGGCAGCCCTCCTCTCGAACGACCCAGCCCAGCTCGTCGCACCGACTTCCAAGCGCGGGGACACAGCGCACATCCAGCGACTCCACGACGCACGACGCGAGATCCGCATCGAAACAGAGCGATGTGGGCACACGGCGCCGGCATTTTCGGGCGACGGGCGGGTTGCACTGGTGCGTATCTCGAGCGAGGCGCAGGTCCATCCGGTAAGTCTCTGCCACACTGTGTACGGCGACAGCGGCTCACCTGTGAGGATTCTCTTCATGCGTGGGCGTGATCCCAGTTGATCGCCACGCGCTGGGCGTCGACCCTCAAGGGCTCTCGCCTGCAGATCGTCATCTGTGCGAACAGTGGTTATCTCCCTGGCGCCGGGATGACCAACTTCGCGTGCCGGATCGCGCGGTGCGCTCTCCCGCACGCTGCATCGCGCGCTCGGGGACCAGGGATGTCCTTTGAGAGAGCGAAAGCAAGGCCGGCGCCTAGCGCCGAGCCAAGAGAGGCGATCTGCATCCCGGATGTCTTGAGAGAGTACGCGTCGCGCGTGCCGGGGCTGACGGAGCGCATGGGGGATGACTTTGCGAGGGGCCACGCACAGGCCAGCGGCGGGATCGTCAAGAGCGAGGACTTCGAGGCCTTGTGGGGCGTCATGCCTGCAGGACTCTGCTAGTCCTGAGCGGTCCGGTGAGTTTACACCTTGGCGAGGGCGTTGGTGATGCTGATTGAGGCGTGGAAGGACCGCCGAGAAAGAAGAGGAGGACGGAGATCGGACAGAAGAATACGCTGAAGGGCTGGCTTCATAAGTGAACGATGGAGTTCATGTGGCAGTACTGTAGCAGAGGTTATATACGCCCCATATGCATACCAGGTCATGGCTGGCACGAGTTTGGGTTACAGCGCGTGTCTCGCGAAGTGCATATAAATACCAATGCTTGGGATTATGCGAAAGAGCACATAATATGAGCTGTCCATTGGCTGTTTATGTCAGTGTAAAGTAGGCGTCGTCGACACTGACAGCTTCGTGACTGTGCACCATCTAGCCTAGAGGCATCAACCGGACTGCCGCGTTCGGACAGCATATTGACCTACCCAATCTGCAATAATGGAAGAGACTAGAGAAACGTACTCTCTGTCGAGTTCGGATATGTCTCCATGCACATGGTAAATTGAAATTTCACGGGACGTGAGAAAGGTGCCACCCCCCGTGCTACGAAGTGTGAGGACGAGGAAGATCCAGCCGCGCCCGTTTGTCAAGACTCCGCGGATAGTAGATTTCCTGTGAAGTCGTGACAGGGTGACCGTGTGCCGACAGATAACACGAACCCTACAGTTCTTGCACATGCATGCATTTCATAGAGAGCCTGGGGAATATGGTAACCGAGACGTTGGTCGGGGCCCTTAGCTTCCGATACAAATAAGGTAGAGCCTTCTGCCGATTTCAGTCCCGGCAGGGAAGGCCTCTCCAGGAATGACTCTGCAGAGAGCTAAGAGACCGTCGAGCGAGAGATGTGGGAAACGCACCCGCTTTCTCTGGGGATGTCGATAGAGCAATCCAATCCACATATCCCGATGCACTGTACAAACTCTGGCCTGATAGGCTGACCGGTGGCACACCCTGTTCAATATTGAGGACCATAGTCGAGCCATTCGGAGTCATGGAAGCAACACGACAAAAAATGGCATTGATCCACAGACGCGCTGCAGCTTCGTTCTAAAACGACAATTGTATTGAGTTGTACGAAAATGTGTAAAAGGCCAAAACTCGCTGTCTGTGGGACGAGACCCTGGAGAAATTGGAGGTGGCGAAAGAGCATATCTGCAGACCATAGACTATCGGCTCCGAGAGCGTCCGTCTCTATTGGACGAGGTGCAGTTCGCAACTTGAGAGAATGAGAAGGGTCCCTGATAATGTTCATTCTCAACAAATGTTCGTCACTCACGCCCGAGAACGAGTGGTTCTGAGTCGTCGTGTTGAGAAAATCACTTGTTCCGTGCAATTTAGCTGCACGCACCTGCAGGGCATCGACTTCGGATCGTAGTAATTGGTGAACAGCTTGCAGTTGCTCTAGATCTGCCATGTCCTCACCCTCGTCCTGGCGCATCTTCTCCAGTAATTTCTTGAGCGCTACTAATGCGGACATGAGTTCTGCTCCTGTCAAGCCAGATCTACGTTGTCGCTTAGGGGCCATGTAGGATGGGAATGTCGTAAGAAAGAACTTGAAGATCAGTAGCTGTGCGAGTCGACGACCTCGGGGTCACGATTGTAGTAGGCTACGACCAACACAGGGTTGATTCTGGCGCATGTGATATTGCACCATCCTGCAAAAGGGCGTGCGCACGAGGTCGGCGCCTTGCAATGCATAGCACACCCGTTATCCGGCTTAGGGCTTATGAACGATTGGGGGAGCAATACTCGCTGCACTGACAGCGACGACAACATTACAGTGTTCATAAGCGAGCTCCAGAAGATGATTGTTGAGCGGAATCACCATTGACGGGTAGATGTCATTGCTGCCAGTGGGTACAGACATCATGACAAGATCCCACCAAGAGCCGGGGTCGAAAGGCGAACACTACATCCACACCACACGTTCCATGAAAATCCAAGAAACCAAGGAGACGAAATCTAGCACAGGACCCAAAACCATGAATGACAAGCATAGGAAGTATGCAGTCCACTAGAGAAGAGACACACGACCAAGCGGTCCAACCGGTAGACCACTCAACCATGTGACCCACCCCGACCTGGGCTCCAGAGCCACGGGTGGACTACGTTTTCTGCTTATCCGACCTCCCCCTCTCCAACACCTGCGTCCTCCCACCGACGGTTAGCCAGGGTGTCCAAGATGTTGTCCGCAATGCGCTCAGCAGCGGCGAGCCTGTCCTCCACTCGTCCGAGGATGGCATCCTTGGCGTCGAGTTGCTTCATGCCAAACTCCAACTTGGCGATGTTCGCGTCGTGCATCTCCATCTCGCGCTTCAGCTCCGCAATTTGACGCTCGAGTTCTTCGTCCGAGAGTTGGTCGAGGGCCAGAGCGGATGTTGCCTCTGGTACCCTTTCCTCGGGTTCAAGGTAAGTATCGAGAATGCCATCCCAGGGGTCCCAGTCGTCCTCGGTGACAGGACAAGGCTTGACTGATGATGCATGCGCTTCCAGGAGACTTGCAGAACGGACCGGCTGCGGAACGCATGTGTGTAAGTATCAGCTTCACAAAGCATATCACGACAGCACTCACAGAGAAGTAGTTCAAAGCGAGAATGAAGACCTCAAGCAGATCCAGAGAGACCACATTACCAAGACCAGTGTTGTACCAGGACGCCGTGAGGGTGCTCCAGAGCATCGCCCCCACGACGAGTAGAGAGAGTCCGAGACCGAAGGCCACAGTGAGTGCACGAACCGCGAGGCTGACAGACCACGTCCCTAGGGTGCCACGAGGTGCTTGACGGACAAGACGAGCGACAGCAGAGAGACGACCAGCCGCATTCTTCGCCCATGACGCAGAAGCTACCTCAGCAGGAAGTGGAACGGGATCAAGTAGCACAGCTCGAGAATCCACGCGAGGATCTTCCCAGACGGGGACAGCGTTGTCAGAGAGGACTCGAGGCCAGGCTGCAATTTCATAGACCGGGAGAGCGATGATGTCCTTCGTGATGAACCACTTGTCGGGGATCGTGCATGCGTGAGTGTCCTCTCGAAGAACAAGATCAAAGTTGGGCGCGACCATCACGTCCGTTGTCGTTGCCGGCATGCTGTCGTTGACCAGATCGTTGCTGACCGTGTACAGGACGAGATCGGTGATGCCGAAGACGATGCGACCGTTGACCGAGACGGGGACGTCGTTGACGAAGAAGACGCCGCCCGAGGTGCGGTACATGGAAGAGATGCCGCCCTCGATGGTGCCGCCGAAAAAGAGTGCGGTGGGGTCCGAGACCCATTGGTGACCGAAGACCGAATAAGCGAGTATACCAGAGGCCGTGATGTCGAACCCGCTATGTACCCATGGGTGGTCAGCCTCCATGAAGGGACAGACAAGATCGGGTGGCGCCGCACCTGAACGAGTCGTGAACTTTTGCGACGACCGAGTCGACGGCACTGGTGAGCACAGAGTAGAGACCACTAGTGCCGGTGTCGACGAGACCGAGTGACTGACCCCCGCCAGTGGGGCAGTAGCCGTGAGCGAGGTGGCTGAGGGCCCGGAGGCCTCCAATCAACGCGCCGGAGAAGAGCATATTGCAGTGTTGAGATGTTGTGTTGAGCTTGAGTGTATCGAGCTTGAAGATGGTGGTACTGGATTAAGGGAGGGGTGGATGGCGGGCACGGTATCTATAGGGCGTCCTGAGGAGGCTGACGGGAGGCTGGACGGCAACGGTGGCGATTGGGATTCAGACCGCATGATGCGTCGACGCTGAATGCTTGAATGGGCAGGCTGCCGTCTGGCCTTGGCAATGACTCCCATCGATACTACTTAGACATGTGTACCCTGACAGCACCTTCGTACGTGCTCGCTGAGACTCAGAACGGCTGTTTTGCAACGGGTACATACTACCTGCCGCCACATTCAGTCCGAGTCGGATCATCAAGCGTCACGGTGCCATAGCCGGGAGCTCGCTCACATAGTTTATGCCCCAGCCATGTATTAGGCATCTGCGCCTAAATGTACGTACCACACTGGCTGGGCAAGGTCAGGCCTTGGGGACAAGACACGGGCCTCTGCGATACATTGTATATGATCAACTTAGCCTAGCTATGGCTTACTATAAGATATAAAAGGACAATCTCAAAGCCAATGGCAAGTAGCAGTTGCTGGCCCTTCAGATGATGTCAGCCACAGGTGAGCCACATCTGTTATCTGGCCATGCGTCATATGATGACGTATGATGTGGTGGGGCTACGGGTCCCACATTGTGAAGCAACCCTAGTTACAAAACACAGTACAATACATTGATTCCTGTACATTGGGCATGGTGGACACAACAAGCATCGAGCCAAATGGCATCTGCATGATCTGACCATGCTCGCGTCCGTCACCCGTGAGGGGCATCTGCTCGCCAGACACGACGCCGACGTACACTGTCCCGTATAGGCCCGCGGGCACCGTCGTCTGCTTCTTCCCATCCACGGGCGTGTACACCGCCTCGAGCCCGTTCAGCCTATCTTGTGAAATGTGTACATTCTCTGTTGCGCAAAGCGCACGCTCCGCATTGCATGAGCAAGAGTGACCAGCCAGGCAAGCCAATACCAGCGTCGTGCTTTGGACATGATCATCGTCGCAGCAGAGAATTTGCAAGTGACCAATGGGTTCGTTCCTATTGGTTCAACTTCAACCAATCGCAACGTCGCCAACACAGAATTGCGTCTCGAAAGAAATCACAATTCATGACGGACAGGCTTTCGCGAGTAGAAGGTAGACACTATAAAGGCGGCCATCCTCGTCTCGTCAACCTCAACCTACAACTGCACATCTACTTCCCACTCGACCTACCTTCTCAACAACACATTCGACATGTCTGTAAGTATTCGTGGTCGCACAACTATTGCGGAGGGCATCGACTGATCCATACCACAGGACAAGGCTACCTGCGCGAACGTCCAGGCCAACGGTGGTTCCTGCACCTACCCCGCGTGCGGCTGCGCCGAGCCCCCCAAGAGCAAGTAGACGCTTGAACCTACCCATTCGCTTCGGTAGGCATCTCTGGAATGCCACGAGGTGCGCAGATGCTGACTCCCGTTTTGCTAGGTTACGGGGCTTCCTCTGACGGGACGGTGGGGCCGTGATGCACTGGTTATGCCACAGTAGTCTCTGCAATACGAGTCGCATATATTGCTCCTTCCTTGAACGACATACAATACTAGCAACACAGAATCATAAGTATGGCAACAATAACTTGGATAAGTATGCAAGATATGCACGACAGCAGGCTCGAGTACAACCTTCAGATCAATCGTCCGAGTCGGAGTCCTCCCCCACCTCGGCTTTCTCTCTGCGGTGCATACCGTTGCCCGGAGAGGGTGACGGCGATAAGCCAGCACTTGGAGGCGGCTCATCGCGCTCTTCAATGGTCTCCCCTTGAGGTTGGCCTTTCCACTTGGCCTTCATACTGTCGGTTGGTTCATCATCCGTAGGGCTTGCGACGACGAGAGCGCGCTCGAGTGCCTTCTCTCCCCGCTTCTTCAGTCGAAGGGACATCGCCGCCTGCAGCGAGTCAATGTATGACTCGTACTTTACGATCTCCGTCAGGAGGTACTGAGACTTCTTTTCCCAGTTGCTCAGAGCTTTCGTAGCGTTCGCGGAGCGAGGTTGGTACTACGAAGCACATGAGCAACAGTGGATGCATACAGTCGACAGCGAGAATACTTACTAGGTTGGTCATGGGTGTCCTCAGTTCGTTGTGCTGCTTGAGCTCGGTTTTGAGGTATGCGACGTGTTTCTGCAGCGCCTCAAGTTGCGTTTCTTCGTCATGATTGCTCGGTACGGATGGTGGCATGGGTGGCTTCCACTCGTTGATGAACGTTCGATCGGCATAAGGCGATTTGTCCGCCCTGACAGTCGCGGCGATGTCCTTCAACCGGCTACGACCGCTCCGACCGCTCTTGACGCTGAGGCCATCTTCGTTCTCGTCGCGCTGCGAGTAGTTGTCTTCGGACACTGATCGCACGCGAGTGACCGGGTCCATCACTCGGTTCCAGCCATACTCCATGTTCGAGACGCCACCTATGAGAGGCTCCTTGCTCTGTCGGGCCGCCCAGTAGTTGCACGTTTGCACCCATTCGTTCACGAGCTCCTCGGTACCGGCTTGGAAGAAGTAGACACCTCCGTTTGACAATGTGAGAACCATACAATGAGGTCGTTGTCGGTTGTAACCTGGCGGTGGAAGTGCGTGTGCGAGCGAGTGCGCCAGCATCAATGTGCCCACAGGTTGTGCATTTTCCTAATATCATGAGTCAACTTAGGTCAGTGAGTAATAAAGGAACTGCTTACTAGCCAGTTACCTCCACCAACTACATGCGAGCCACCATGGCCGTGCTCCCCGAAGACGAACATGCTGAGCTCGCCCTTTTGGATGACGACGAACACATCCATCCAAGCCTTCGACTTCGCCCTCTTGCCCGCAGACTCCCAGTACTGTTTCCGACACAGCATACCCTCCTTCGCCCAAGGAGGACCCAACAGGGCAAGCTCCTCGTCGGTAATGCTGACGTCCGTGCCAGTATCCTCGCTCTTGATACTATGTGAGTCGTCTTCTTGGGTCTCTCGAATGATGGTATGAGAGAGGTTAGACGCGAAGCCCATAGCTGGGGTGAGGAATGATGCCGTCGACGCATGGAGGCCCTACATCGAGAAAGGTCAGATCGCGGGTGAACGCAGACTAGGCATACGTACCTCGATCGAGTTGGCAAAGCTTGGTGCTGGACTGGCCCTACCGTCAATGCTGCTATTGCTGCTGTACGGGCTTACACCGGCTTGCGCATGTAATATCGACTGTAGACCACGGATGCTTCCGCGCTTGAGGTTGGCCAACCTGTCCCCTTGCTGACCACGAAGGCTTCGTTGCCGCAACAGAACGCCGTGATGCGGACTGAGAGATGAGGTAGACGACCGTGCCGCCAAAGTACCACCTATCGGCAGTAGAATCTGCTGGCTCTTGACAGCGTTGTACATTTCCTGTACAGGTCGTTAGCATCTACCCGACTACACGCCCGTGAGTGACGAGTCGTTCTCACCTTCAGGATGTTCTCCATCTCCGCCTCCCAGTTCCGATCATGCACGACGGCCGATGACGCATACTCACGATCCTGCGCCTTCGAGCCGCGGTCGCTCCTCTGATCCTGTCCGGACGCAACCGAGACTTGACTCCCATTCATCGGTCCCTGGCCAACGCTATCCGATGCGGAGCTCAGCTGGCCGCTTGATGTCCCAGCGGAGGTCACAGGCTGGTACATGCCCTCGCGTGTCCCGATGCTGTTCCAGCTTGTGATACTATCGCTACGCTTTGCCCGCCGCGCAGCGACCTCACTGTCCGAGCCAGCACGGAAGCTCGTCCAGTCCTCGTTCGACAGGTCACTTGCAGAGCCTTGATTAGGCTGAAGCTGGATTTGGATGGTGCTGAGCGTGTTCCGAACGAACTGGTTCCTTGACATGCGCGTTGCAAGGTCGGCTACGTGCAAATCGGTATTGAGGAGCAAAATGGAGTATGTGACAGCATGGACAACACCTGGAAAAGATTGTGAGATGACTGTGAGTGGATTAAAAATACTTAGTCACGCACTGGCGCTGCCAAAGATACTGCTAGGGTTGCATTCGAAGTACCGTCTAGCGAACTCTTCGAGAATCCGATCTACTTGCTGGGTCTCAGCTTTGAGGAAGAGTTTAGAACAGAACCTCCTGTTCGTAGCGTAAGAATCCCCATCTGCGCTTGGGAAAGACAAGCACTCGCCTGAACGCAAAGTCGAGCCGCATCCCAGAGAACTGGAAATGGTCCATATAATGGCGTAATGCGGTCTTGTTGATAAGACTCTGCCCGCCGAGCCATTCGGCGATCTTGTCCTTCGCCAAAAAGTCCTCGTCTTCATTCCAACACCGTTCCGCCAACTCCTTGCCCCTCGCGTCCAGATCCGAGCCATCCTCGCTCGGGCCCTTGACGGGCGAGCCCCGGGCGCCCGCGCTGCCCGGGTTGCTCAGCGCGAACCGTGTGATGCGCTCACCTCCCATATCTGACGCAGGGACGAGAGACGGTTCCGATGTCGACGCTGTTGATCGGTGCTGTGTTCGGAGACGGTCCATGCCCATACCCACGTTCGTCGACGCGAGCGACCCGCTCCCGCTTCGCAGTTGCGGCGAGCGGGGGCCGTATTTGAGGGACGACATGCGTGGGGGTCCCGCATTGGCCGAGCCCGAGCGAGCACGGATGGCCACGGTGGCTGGGTTCTGGAGTGACGACGTCCGAAGCGGTGGGAGGGCGGTATGATCGCCCGACGTGCTCGCTTCCGCGGGCTGCAAGTTGAATGTCGGAGTCGGCATCCTCGCAGGCGAAGAGGAGTTTGGCTTCAGGGTCGGCCGGTCAGAGAGATCCTCGGTCTTCGCAGCCCCGTCGCTCTGCGCGCGTAACGCGGCGAGCGCCGGCCGCCGAGCTGGCGTTGTCGGGTCTCGCAAGTCGAGTGACGTCGCGGTATCGAGCTGAGAGAGCTCGCCGCGAAAGTCAGAGATGATGCCACTCAGAGTCCGTTCCCATACCTCCGGCCTGCGGCCTTCACCCGATGCCCGTGCGGGTGTGGATGGACCTGCGCCTTGCCCGGCGGCCATGACCTTCTTGATGTCTGCGTCGCTGACGGACATGCTCCGCCGCTTGTTTCCGCGACTCGTTGCGCGCGTATGCTTCGACGCTGATGTTGGCCGCTGACGCAAAGTGGTCGTGGGGGAGGGTGAACGCGAGGGCGAGGGCGGCTCGTCGACCATCACGAGGGACAGGTCGTCCATGTCAGATGGTGCGGATGGCAAACTTTTGTTCAAACTCGATGAGTCGCTGAAGACGTCGGAGGGATCCGCACGGGGAGACGCAAAGTTTTGCCGGTGCTTCGGTGGTAGCGGGGGAACTGGGGGCGTGAAGGCATCTATGAGAGGCGTTGACGGATACGACGCGACAGATGTGGTCGACGGTGATGATGTGATGGTTCGCTATGGTGTGGCGTGTCAGTCAATAGAGAGGGCATGATCACGGAGCTACTCACGGAGCGTTCGCGGGTGCTCGACTGCCCAAGCATCTTGCCTAGAAATGCTGACGTCTTCTGCCGCACGGAAGATTTTGCGTTCTGAAACTACAATGAGAAGAGCCGGTACACATTGTCAGCAACCGGAGTATCATTAGGCACCCTCTCGGACTGAAGGGAAGCGAGTAGACGTGGTGCAACAGTGCAGAAAGCTATGCCCAATTTCATGCCCAGAGCATGTGTGCAAGGATGGCCTCTCAAACAGGACGTTAGATACGACGTGCGCAGGACAACGGTATGTGCCTGGTTGCACGGCTCCGCGAGAGTGGCTGCAACAACGTCCGGTGGCCCAAAGCATGCCACACATTGTCAATGTCATGAAGGTGGCAGACCCTTCCGTCATGAGCGAGTAGTCTCTTCTCTCATCAAGGTGTTCCTCTGGCTGAGGAAAGGCCGAACGACTACTTGCGAGCGAATCCCAGTGCACAGACGTCGGGGGTGCCTATTAATACTTCGTATGCAGACATCTGAAACGCACCTTGGCTGATCCCAGCGAGCGCGGGCTCGTCATGACCCACTCCGAACTTGTGCTCGTGTTCCCGTCGGCAGGCAAGTCCATGAAGGGATTGGCCTTCAACCTTCCCTTCGGAGCTGGGGTGACCTGTGGTGAGGGCGCAGGCGAGGATGTAGAAGATCGCTTGCGCGCCGAGCTTTGCGACGCATCAGGTCTGAGAGGTGTAGTCGGCGAGTCTGAGCCCTTGCCGCCGTTGGTGGTAGAGCCCCGAGCCTTCGCTTTACGTAGCAGAGTAGCGAGATCCGGACTGCTCGCGGTGCCCGGAGAGCGGTACATCGAGCGCCGTTTGGTATGATACTCAGTGTCCGGGTCCTCGGACAGAAAGTCCGCCGTCGAGGATGACGAGGACGGTGCCAGGTTGGAGTGAATGGTTGGGGATGAGGAAGAAGAGGGCCCCGGGCCGGGACGAGGACTGACGACAGGTGAAGGAGTGGGAGGGATAATGGTAGGAGTGGCGGGTATATTGGGCCTCCGTGGCGATGGGGAGGAGGAAGAAAAGGAGATGGATGCGTTTGAGAGATCAGCACCTAAGCTGTCTACGTCGGGTCCTTCCCTGAGAAGGACGGTGCCCCCTGCACGCAGGGCCTGCTCGAAGTCTAAATCCGTGCGAGAAACGCGTCTGGCGGCATGGAGGTCGTTGGGACCGACGGCGTGGAGGCCAGACGGAAAGGAGGAGGGTGGTGCAGGCGAGCGGGGAGAAGGTTGTCGGAAGAGGGACGCCAGGTTGGCAGGCCGCGGTCGCGAGAGCGTCGCCCGTGTCAAGCGACCCAAGCCCCGTCCCCCGCCTCCCATCTCCCCCTCTGCCGCCCACACGTGCTGCACTGTACTAAACCTTCATCCATCTCGCCGCAACATTCTGAGTTCTCCTCCTACACGACCTACTCATCGACTGCACAACCTTGCCCGCATGCGACGTGTGCATGGGGCGAGCCCACGAGACGGGGGACACGGCGAAGAAGCCGGTCAATCAACTCACAACTACATCTCTTCCCGGTGCTGCGCTTCTCAAGATCAGGCAAATGTGAGGGCTGTCAGTAGTGAATGCGACGCGCTGAAGTGTGTCGCATGACACTCATTGAACTCATTGATGCGCTTGTTCACAAAGTATGTGGTTTTATCGGTTCTGCAATCTCGTCAGTTTGTCTTCTTCGCCTAACGCCAACCTCAAACTCTCAGGTAAGGTGGTATTCTCGACATCATAAATTCGACTCATCTCGCCTCCGCAGACATACGGACTCGTCAGCAGTCATGCTACCCAATAAGGCAAATCCCGACGCCGGGTCGTCACTGGTGCACAACTTGAAGGCTGTATGATACCGCGCAGCTCTCTCGCTTCCAACGTCAAATCATGTATAAACCTCCATCATACAAAACGCGCAGGCTGACGAGAACAATCACAACGATATCCCGGTTCCTCCTCCCCTAGATCCCATATCGACGCAGGCGCTCCGCGAAATCGCTCGGGCTCTTCTGCTGTCAACGCCACGTTATTTAGGGCTCTCAGCAATATATATCTATCCAAGATGACCAACCCATGATGATGATATGCTTGTATCCGAGGAGCGTTTACTTGCTCTTCGGGGGCTCGGCGCAGCCGCAAGCGGGGTAGGTGCAGGAGCCGCCGTTGGCCTGGACGTTAGCGCAAGTAGCCTTGTCCTGGGGCCATATTCAGTCATTGGTCTCCAATGACGCTACTATTGAATGCTGATGTTACTTACAGACATGTTGATAGTGTGTTGCGTGCGGGTGGTCGGGTGGTGAGTGTGCTGGTGTAGTCGTTGACTGAGGTTCACGATCCGGAGATGCTGCTTTAATAGCTCTGTGCTGGCAGCGGAAGCACTGTGCTTGGGATACAGTCCGTCCTGTTATCAGGTATGCAGGATACTGTCATTGGTTGCGAAGCGTCCGATTCAACTGAATGCCTTTGTTGCCTCACGTGCAGCAACGATTGCCCTCCAAGCAAAGCCATTGCATTTGACTCTCCTCCGCATCCGCCGCTCTCATGCGCCACGGAGCATGCACGGCTTTCCTACGGTCCGCTTGTTCGTGGGTAAGATTCGCCGAATGAGAAATTAGGGATTCCATGCTCTTCACATAAGGAAGTTCACGACGAAAGAACAGTAGTGGCGGGTCACTTCCAACGGGCCCCCTACGCACCCGTGTAGTCCGTCATGCGGATGCCGCTGACGTACACCACTACTGGCCTGCCGCATCCAGCGTCGATGCACGCGGTCTGAATCCCAATCGCCACCGTTGCCGTCCAGCCTCCCGTCAGCCTCAGGACGCCCTATAGATACCGTGCCCGCCCTCCACCCCTCCCTTCATCCAGTACCATCATCTTCAAGCTCGATACACTCAAGCTCAACACAACATCTCAACACTGCAATATGCTCTTCTCCGGCGCGTTGATTGGAGGCCTCCGGGCCCTCAGCCACCTCGCTCGCGGCTACTGCCCCACTGGCGGGGGTCAGTCACTCGGTCTCGTCGACACCGGCACTAGTGGTCTCTACTCTGTGATCACCAGTGCTGTCGACTCGGTCGTCGCAAAGGTCCACGACTCGTTCAGGTGCGGCGCCGCCCGATCCTGTCTGTCCCTTCATGGAGGCTGACCACCCATGGGTACATAGCGGGTTCGACATCACGGCCTCTGGTATACTCGCTTATTCGGTCTTCGGTCACCAATGGGTCTCGGACCCCACCGCACTCTTTTTCGGCGGCACCATCGAGGGCGGCATCTCTTCCATGTACCGCACCTCGGGCGGCGTCTTCTTCGTCAACGACGTCCCCGTCTCGGTCAACGGTCGCATCGTCTTCGGCATCACCGATCTCGTCCTGTACACGGTCAGCAACGATCTGGTCAACGACAGTATGCCTGCAACGACAACGGACGTGATGGTCGCGCCCAACTTTGATCTTGTTCTTCGGGAGGACGCTCACGCATGCACGATCCCCGACAAGTGGTTCATCACGAAGGACATCATCGCTCTCCCGGTCTATGAAATCGCAGCCTGGCCTCGGGTCCTCTCTGACAACGCTGTCCCCGTCTGGGAAGACCCTCGCGTGGATTCTCGAGCTGTGCTACTCGATCCCGTTCCACTTCCTGCTGAGGTAGCTTCTGCGTCATGGGCGAAGAATGCGGCTGGTCGTCTCTCTGCTGTCACTCGTCTTGTCCGTCAAGCACCTCACGGCACCCTAGGGACGTGGTCTGTCAGCCTCGCGGTTCGTGCACTCACTGTGGCCTTCGGTCTCGGACTCTCTCTACTCGTCGTGGGGGCGATGCTCTGGAGCACCCTCACGGCGTCCTGGTACAACACTGGTCTTGGTAATGTGGTCTCTCTGGATCTGCTTGAGGTCTTCATTCTCGCTTTGAACTACTTCTCTGTGAGTGCTGTCGTGATATGCTCTGTGAAGCTGATACTTACACATGCGTTCCGCAGCCGGTCCGTTCTGCAAGTCTCCTGGAAGCGCATGCATCATCAGTCAAGCCTTGTCCTGTCACCGAGGACGACTGCGACCCCTGGGATGGCATTCTCGATACTTACCTTGAACCCGAGGAAAGGGTAACAGAGGCAACATCCGCTCTGGCTCTCGACCAACTCTCGGACGAAGAACTCGAGCGTCAGATCGCGAAGCTGAAGCGCGAGATGGAGATGCACGACGCGAACATCGCCAAGTTGGAGTTTGGCATGAAGCAGCTCGACGCGAAGGATGCCATCCTCGGACGAGTGGAGGACAGGCTTGCAGCTGCTGAGCGCATCGCGGACAACATCTTGGACACCCTGGCTGACTGTCGGTGGGAGAGTGTAGGAACGTAGGGGAGGAGGAAGGAGGGGAGACATACACGGAGACGTAGTCAGCCCGTGGCTCTGGAGCCCAGGTCGGGGAAAGGTGGGCACTTGGGTGGCACGCGAGTCGTGCTGCTTGGTGGCTTGTCTCTCTTCTAGTTGACTACGTCGTTTGCTTCGGTTCTCTATTTGTGGCCATATCTCTCTTTCATCTTGTCTCGGTTCGGTTATTTTTTCCTTGTCTTTCGGGTTCATTTTGTGCTTATTGCGGGAGGAGATAAGGGTTCGTCATCCCATGCCTGCGCTAGGTCATGACAATATGTGTCTAGTTAACTTCGATCTAATCAGCCATCACTCTCCTCCGTTGGGTGCGCCATTGTGGTGAGCATGCCTCTCCCTACCGGTCCTCATGGTCAGTATTCGGCCCGTACGTTCATTGCCCAAGATCCCTTAGGGCGGTGTTCGAGTTGAGTACCTTACCAATCGCGCTATTCGGCTGCTAGACTCCCCTCTGATTGACTTCACATTTATCTGAGTTTGCATTTATCTGAGTTTGCATTTGTGTGAGGTTACCTACAAGTATCAGCTCTTCTCGAGTCGTTCAGCGAAGCTTCTTCTGAAGGAGCGCCGTGAAGTTCGTCACGAGTACCTCTTTTACATTGCGTCATCGAATGGTAGAATCCTGACTTCCTTGTTATTGATCGATGATCCATGACTTGGCCCTTGGGGAAGACCCCTGTCCTATGAGCCTCTTCCCACGGCGAATGGAGAGTGCGTTGCATGCCTCGCTTTGGACGACGAGTACAGCAAGAGAAAGGCATCCAAACCTCAAGAGCAAACGGGACGCATCTAACGATGTGTCTTCGATAGGAACAATCTTAGAGGGTCGCAGCTAGGTATCGTCCGAGGGGCAGCCGGGGATGGTGGGTCATGCCTGTCGACAACATGGCCTACTTTCCGTGAATTCCGAATAGTATGTGAAGCTCCGACGCTTGACGATCAGTTTTGACGCGAGTCATATGTGCGAATTCCGACGATAGCCGTCAAGGGGAAGGGGTAGCCTGGTGAGTTGCCTTCGCTCTGCGGTTCTGAACCTCTTTGGGTCTACGCAACGTCGACGGCGGGATGACCACTACAAATTGAAGGGGGGCGCGGTTGCTCAGAAAGGAAGGAAGAGAGCGCGACGGGTGGCGATTGGCCAGGCCAGCGCGCATGGTGCGAATTCGGAATGGGTGGCACTTGCGAACAGATGACACAGCCGTTCGCCTTGGATTGCCCTCGCACGGAACACTTGCGTAGTTTGTTCTACCCGTGACTCGCCGATTCACACCGATGTCGCGCGTATAAAATGGGACGTCCCCGTTTTATAGGCCCAGCCACATTCTAGTACCGACGGACGCTCCTGCCCCTACCGAACCCCAGTCGTTCTGACTGGCAACTGCCTTGAGGCTGCCTTTTACCGCGATGTCTTCGAACGAGAAGTGCCAGGCAAGAAAGGGGCCGAAGCCCCTTCTTCTCCCCAGAGATCAGTGGAAGTCGTGGCCAGACCGCATTCGGTATGCCGTCATTCATCTCGCTGTCGTAGAGGCACTGGACTCTGACTCAATCGCTTCAGACACTTTACCCCAGCATGGTTTGCGGTGGTCATGGGCACGGGTGCCGTATCAGCTCTGCTGAACGACTTCCCGTACGGTCAGGACAATAACCACTTTAAGATTGCCGGCTGTGTCTGGTTCATCCTGAACCTCGTCATATTCGTTTTCGCCTGCGTCTGTACACTATTGAGATATATCATGTATCCTAAGGTACGCATCCCGTCGTATCATGATCAAGTCGAACTCAATTGAGGCCACGTTTTTGCAGATCTTCTGGTTAATGCTAAACCATACGTCTCAAAGTCTGTTCCTCGGCTGCATTCCCATGGGTGCTGCTACGCTGATCAACTCAGCACTGGTATGACATAACACACCCCTCTCACGCAACTTTCGCTGACGGACCCCTCTCAGGCACTCAATCAGAATTGGGGCTTCGGAGGTCGTGGCCTTCTCTACACCTTGTGGGGTCTTTGGTGGCTCGACTCTGCCCTCTCCTACCTCGTAGCATTTGGCATGCTCTACACTATGTGCGTCGACCTCTACTACCGCGTATGGCGTCATTGACATGTCATCGCAGGACTGTCCGGCATGAACACTCGCTCTCAAACATGGCCGCTGTGTGGCTTCTGCCGGTGGTTCCCCTCATCGTCGCTTCGTCCACAGGGGGACTCCTCTCAGAGGCCCTCCGACCCGATTCACAGACCCTCGCGCTTTTATCGACAGCATTCTCCTTCGTCATGGTCGCCATGGGGCTCGCCTTCGCCCTGATGATGATCACAGTCTACCTCCTGCGCCTCATCATACACAGTGTGCCGGACCCAGGCCTCATCCTCTCTGCGTTCATCGTGCTCGGCCCGCTCGGGCAGGGCGGCTTCTCGCTCCTGATCAACGGCACGTCGATCTCGGAGCTGCTTCCGCTGCACGTCGGTTCCGACTTCCCGCAGATCGCGCTCGCGGGACAGATGATCTTCGCGGTGTGTTTCTGCTGCGCGTACGCGCTGTGGGCTATTGGTATCGCGTGGGTCGTCATCGCGGTGTGCTCCATATACCACGTCGTCGTCCTGCGCCACAACAAGCTCGCGTTCAACCTTGGCTACTGGGGCATGATCTTCCCGAATGGCGTGTTCGCACTCCTTATCGTCGAACTGTCGCGCGTGCTCCAGAGCCCGTTCTTCAAGGTGATCGGCTCCCTCTGGTCTGGTGAGTACTGTAGTATGCATGTGCGCGAGGCCAATGATTTCTCATCTGATCCAAACACGTAGCCATCACCTTCCTCCTCTGGGGGTTCGTATTCGTGCGAAGCATCCCTTCGTTCATAGATGGCTCGCTTTTCATGGCACCCTGTCTACCCGACGGCCGCAAGCCGCTCCTCCCGACCTCGCACCTTCACCCCGTCGCTTCGCACTCCCATCACACCGCCTCGCATTTGCACCGCACCACTTCGCATTACGCCGACACGCATCGCGCTGCTTCACCAGACATTGTGCCCAGGTCACCGGTGCGCGGCGAGAAGCAGTGCGTGACTGATGTTTCTGCGACTACGACCGCCCATGAAAGCTCGTAATTAGAGAAGAGTCGCGGTATCTTTGAGGGGGGGGGGTGTCAGCAGTAGGCTGGAAATGGATTGAGGGAGTCTAACGACTGCACGTCATGAAGGATGACAGGCAACTGACTCTTGGCATGGTTCTTATATTATGTGCTACGATACGATACGATACGACACTTTCGGCGCGGATACGGAATACGGATATTGCAGAGATATGTTCAACCATACTTGTGTATAGTCATGTACTCGCTAATAGCTACACCCGCCATTAATGTTTGTGTGGCCTGGGAGACTGCTCAAGCTGCCGCCAATGGATCCGTGAAACAGTTCATCACTATCCTAGAAGGCTCACTGGAACCACCAACAGACATACGGTTCTTGAGGCTTCATGTAAGGTCGTACATGACGAGACTGAGCTCTGATATTGTTGCTTCAAAAGCTAGCTCGGAGCGGGACACCAATGGTTACAGTCTACACACTAGTATCATCGGCGACGCAGAGAACGACCTTACCTGGATGCATGGTGGATGCTGCGAAGGACGTCGCTGTCTTTGACCAAACCGTCTGGACTTCGACTTGAGGTACGCGTTCGACTTGGGCGTCGGCAGAGACAGACGCCCGTATACATACGATCCCGAGATACGTAAGTTGCCATACTAAGCCTACACACTGTCAACGTGCACCCGGGTGCCACTGCGAGGTTGCTGTGCACTCCGCGTCCGCAACCGCACGTCTCTACGTATCCTTCGACTTTCAGGCATGCCCAACCGCTCAGAGTATCAGCCACTTGCACAGGGGCTCGAAGACGACGAAGAGACGGATGTCGTGGAGGGCCTCTCCCCCGCCCCGCGGCCCTCACCGCGGCAGCGCCGGCCAGGACACATAGACCTCAGCAAGCTTGATACGGCGTTCAAGAGGTGCAATACGGTTTTGTTGTAGTAGTACGGGCAGGAACTGACGCGCACATCAGATGGACAGAGTCAATTGCCCAGAAGGTCAAGCGCAAGAAGAAGGTTGAAGACAACTCGCGGAAGGAGATATACCGGAGCGTGTTCGAGCCGGCTGTAATTGCATACCATGTCGACTCCGAACCGGTGCGCGCGCCCTCAGACTGTGCTGAAGTCGGCTTACTTACTGTCGTTACCACAGCTGAAGACGCTTGACCATAAGCCACCTATGACGAGAGAAGACTTCGACAGGTGAGACGTGCAAGGACTACAATCATTCCCACCTTCCTGACAATACAAGACTCGTGAATGCAGTGAAGGAAGCTATTGCAGACGGTATTCATCCCAAGATGATCTCGAAGGGCTCCTCTGGGTCGTACTTCGCGCGAGCTAAGGTGGACGGCAAGGTCCAAACGGTTGCGTGAGCGTCCAGTCCTACTTGCCCCGCGTTGACACTCAGGCTCTCCCAGCGTGTTTAAACCGAAGGACGAAGAGCCATATGGTCGCCTCAACCCCAAGGTGCGTAGGCGCGACTTTGCGAACGGCCGCATACACTTATGCCATATGCCACGAGGATAGACTACGAAATGGCTGCACAGACAATTCAAGTGGATTATACCGTTTGGACGCGCATGTCTTATTCCTAATCTTAGGTACTGCTCTCCCGTTCGAGGAAGGACCACTCGGCTCATGTCACGCCACAGTTATATCTCAGAAGCAGCAGCATCACTTCTAGACGAGCGGTTAGACCTGCACATAGTGCCCAGAACACAACTGGTGTCACTGTCAAGTCCAGTATGTATGCGTACTCTAGCGAATCAAAGCCCCTCAATATTCCCCTAGGCATTCTTCTATGACTGGCTCGACCGTCAAGCGGCGAAGAAGGGGAAGCCACTACCAGAGAAGATCGGAAGTATGCAGTACTTCCTGCATGGCTTCACGGGTGCGTTCAGTTCTAGTATTGCCGAAGGTTCTGTATTCAGGCCCAGTTGTCAGATTCTTCTGACTTCTTGCGGAAACATCCTTGGCCGGGACGTGCCATTTCCGATACCTTCGACGACTCGAACCATCGGAAAGGGAGCTGGTCAAAGAAGTTCTTGTCCACCATGAAGATTGTTTGTGGCAGGACCGGCGACGAGGAGTACCTATACGATGAGGACGACCGGGAAGAGGAACGATACCTCTTCGATGCGTCGGAGAGTCGACCTGCAGAACCTTTCCATTGGACTCCCGCCCTTCAGGACAGCTTCCGGGAAGAGCTCGAGAAGTAAGCAGATCTCTTCTCTATGATCTAGGCCTAGCTGACTGACGGATGCTATAGGCTCGTAATTCTAGGTGAGAGGGCGGGCACTATTATAGCCAGGACTCTACACTAACGCCCTATCTAGATTATCTAATGTTGAACACTGACCGCGGTGCTGACAACTACATGATAAAGTACTGCGATGGCGAAGCCGGCAAGTCCCTGGTGGACGTCGCGCCCTCGCGCAACATCGAGATGCCTCAAATGACGGAACTGCGGCGGACAGACTCGGGCAGGAGCACCCCGCAGATGTGCCCAGGCGCCCCGCCGGCATACTCGCGGACGGGTTCGACGAACCTGAACGGCCAGCCGTACACGCGCCAGCCGCACATCCACATTGCCGCGATCGACAACTCGCTGTCGTTCCCCCACGAACACCCGAAGGGTTGGCGCTCGTACACCTATGGGTGGTTGTATCTGCCTGTGAGCATCATCGGACGGCCCTTTAGCCAGAAGACTAGGGAACACTTCTTGCCACTGTTGACGTCGAAGGCGTGGTGGGCAGAGACGACCTACCAGCTGAGGAAGCTGTTCGCTGTGGACCCTGACTTCCATCCCAAGATGTTCAACGTAGGTATCCCGTACTACGTCTTTAGCTTGTGTATTGATAAATATGCCCAGCGGCAACTAGCAGTCGTGAAGGGTCAGGCATGGAATATCGTGCAGGCTCTCAGGCATGCGGTGAGTCCGTCGCATCTACTATGTTCTTGCATCATACTAACGTAGTCTGGTAGGACGAGGGTTAGTGTTTCCTCTGGCCTCTTCGCAGAGTTTGGCAGACTGACGTTTGCATAGGTCCTCTTGAGCTGACACGTCGACAAAAGGTCTTGGTCTGGGACGACGAGATCGAGGTGACAGACGAGATGCTCCCGGACCTCACCAACGGGGCCCTCCCCTCACCACACCGACCACCCCAGTCGCCACACGCATCCATCGTCACCATGCCCGTGCAGAAGCATGCGCGGAGCCACAGTTCGTCCGACTTCCCACCCCCCATGCGGCGCGTCTCCTCTGAAAACTCGGGCGTCTCGCGTCCAGTGCCCTTTGCGAGGAAGTTCACGCGCGTTCACCCCGCGACCACGGGCGTGACCGTGCTCGAGCACATGGAGCGCCTCGATGAGGTGGAAGCGGGCCTGAAGCGTATCGGGGTGGAGGACGAGGCCTTGGCAGAGGATGACGAGGAGGAGGTCGACGTCGGTGAGATGGCGAGCTCTGTTCCTAGGAGGTCGTCGGGGTCGGACACGGACCATGCTGCCGCGGCGGCCGCGGGTCGGTTGTCCCCTCCACCACAGTCAGAGCGATTGTCAGTGGTCCCTGAGGACGACCCCGACACTGAAGAGGATTTGGTTGCGATGTCTAAGTCATTGCCCGCGCTGGAAATCTCACCAGGTGCCCGGCATGGACGATGGCCAAGCATGGGTGGGCCGGCGCCGGAACGACCCAGCTTGGACTGGATAGATTCAGCTGAGAGTCCGAGACCACGCACGGTCATCGTCGAGGTGCGTATCTAGATCTATCTACCATGAATCCATTTGGGCATTTGGCTGACCGAAGTTTACAGCGACTAGAGACTGTCAACACCAAGCCATTCTTCGACTGTTGGTAGTCCTTTTAGATACCGCTGCTCGCCGCACGGCGCTATTCGCACTCGCATAGCTTTGAGTTCATATACTTGCTTTCTGACGCAGGGGGACCGTCATCTCTTGTCTGTATATTAGCACATCTGGACTACAACGTACAATATATCATAGATTGCTGCCTTGCAGTGATAGACCTAAGATACAACATAGGACCAGTATGGATCAGTCTCCCTCAGTCATGAGCCATCTAGCGAAGTCGTCCAATCGTTTCTTCTCGGTCTCGTCTCCAGCATCCTCCAGTGCGTCGTCAACGGTCCTCTTGAAGCGTTGTTTACCGGCGTACAGAGAAGCCTCGATTCGCCTTCCTGCGAAAAATCGACCATTCATTTTCTGCCCCTTGCGTCAGCACAATGTGCATCGTGAGCAAGTGACGTGGACATACGATGACGCAGGCTTGCGCACTGAGCGGGTCACGGAACTTGACTGTCATGATGCCCTCGGGCTCCTTCTGCATGCATGAGATTGGATAAGCATCGTGGACAAAGGATGATGAAAGGGCACATACATCATACAGAACCACATTCGTAACCTCGCCGAGGCTTGAGCATTCCTCACGAACGTCCTCCTTCAAGTCGAGTAGTAATGACGCGTCCTCCTCGAGCTCCTGCAGCGTGAACATGTGCTTGAGAACGACCACTCTGCTCTTGTTCATTAGTGGTGCCTTGTCTTCCTCCGTTATTGCCGGCCCAAAGCCATCCTCATCATCCCATTCCCCTAGTTTCCTTTGCGACCAGTTCAACGTCGTGCTCCAAAGACCACACAGACAGCTAGCACTCACTTTTGCATTTTCCCAATGCGCCTCGTCGCCTTCTTCTTATCCGCCATCGTCTTCCTGGGCTTGGCTGCTTCACCGTCCTTCGCCTCGCCCTCGTGCTTGTGCGAGAACTCTGCGCGCTGGACCCGCATCCGTGTACTGGGCTGCCCAATCCGAAGCTCGTCGTCGTCCAGCAAGCTCACCGCGAGATCGACGGACTCCTCCTTGAAGTACACGACGAGCGCATCGCCGCTGAAGGTCCCGTCGTCGCGCGCATAGAGCTTGATCTTCGGATTGCCTTCGTCGTCCTCCTCGATTAGGCCGAACTTCGAGAACCGCGCATGCAGCTCGTCCGCCTCCGTGTCGGGAGGCAGGCCCGTCACGTAGACCGCCGTGTTCTTCGGCTTGCGCTCCGCCTGCTGCCCATTTGCGTCCCCTTTCTTGCCGCGCTTCGTGGCGGGTGCGCTGCTCGTGCTCGCCGTCGCAGAGGTGTAGTCTTCGGGTTCTTTCCGCTTCTTGTTGGTGCGCTTCAACACGGGTGCGGCGGGTGTCTAGACTTACGCGAATTGTGAGTGCCGCCCGCTGGGCAAGGTTAACGAATAGCTGCTGGATGGAATCACACACCTCCTCATCGACCCCTGCTACGGAATAAGCTGCTTGTTGAGCCTTTACTAGATCTTCATCAAGCTAGTGTCGAAGTGGTTGAGTGAACGCCGTATGCGAGCCGGGGTTGTGCACGCACCACTGGGACCCATGCAGCCTTTGCGGCATCGTATTCTAACTCTGTGCCGTCATCTTGTTCGAAGCGCCACGTTCCCGCCGAACGGTCAAAGTGTACGCGAGGGTCTTCCGCGAATAGGGCAGCTTGGGCAGCGGCAGAAGAGCCCGCAGCTGCGGTGGGTGGTGCGGTAGACTTGTTGTCGATGGTAGACATACGTCAGGATTGCGGAGGTATCCCTGCACCTCAGGGGAATGTGGACTCAGCGTCGGTAGACAAGTATTAGGGGCGGTATGTCCGGAAGTGGATTGACGGGCCCTTTCTAAGTGGTAGGTGGAGTGTACTGTAAGGGGCAGCATCAAGCTGTGGCTTCACGCGCTCTCGGCCTCACGAATATGTCAATGTGACTATGATTCTGAACGTTCGTGTGAACTGCAGCATTCGCTTTTCAAACTCGACTGTATCCAGCACAATGCACGACGATTGATTCTACTACAGAGGCAGTGTCTACTTGAAGAGCAGCATGGGGAAGTATGCAGTACGGTCGTGCGGCGCGTCCTCTGCCCGCTCTGGCTTCCAGCGTCTGTACGCGGTCGGAAGAGCCGGAGGCAGCTTAGCCTCGGTGTAGACCTTGTTCGAGGAGGTGATGGTCGCAATAGCTGCAGACAAGTCGGTCGGTTCAGGAGCTTCAGCAGGCACGGAAGCTTTGTCGCACTCTGCCGGTGCTGCCACACTTTGGCAGACTGTAAACATAACCTGACCAGTCTGAGAGGTGCAAGAACGTACGCTTGAGGTTGAGAATGTTGTATAAGGAGAGACGAAAGCTCAGTCTGTGTCACGACAGACAGCTGAGGATATGCACGGCGGACGTCGCGTTTCCAGTACGGGTTCTGTGCCGGGTCGGATGCTAGCCAGGCGGTGACCTTTTCAGATTGTATACGCAGACCACAGCACATGATTACGCACCTTTCGTTGCAGGTGTCGCGTACTTCTCCGGGCGAGAGCCAGGCGGGGGATTCCTGACCTTGGTCGGCAGAGGGAGACCACTAGAGATCTCGGGGTTCACCACGACAGCATCCCCTACGCGGCTAGTCGGCGACATTGTCGTGCTAGGACGACGAAAGACGTACTGAATTTCTTCCAGAATCCATGGGGACTGAGATGGTAAAGTGTAGAGTCCGCGACCTTGCGGGTAGCCATCGTTCGGAGATGTCTGCAGCTGGGCGACCTCGCCGACCGTCATGTCGGGGTAGACTGCGTCACGTGCATGGCGCCTACGACCCTCCCCGACGGTGGGCATCCGATCGCGAGTGAATCCCCCACGGGCGTCGGCAGGCGAGCATTAATATGGGTAGACTCTATCGTATGAAAGAATGTTTACCACGAGATGAACAACGCGAAGAGGTGATAGCAACCGCAAGTCGGCCATGTACTGTTAGTACACATCTCTCCATTCGAAACATCATTGTACTAATAGCAGCAGATATCTTTCTGATGCTTTTCTAGTAACTTGGAACCGCGACTCCCCGCGCCATCTACAACGACGATTCTATGTGACTCTTGAGGAGTCACAAGCCAATGTTATTGAGCATCGGGGAAGCGCACCGTCTTGACTGTCTGATGCACGACGGGCTGCTCGTTCTCCTCCCGGGCCTCCAACTCCACCTCCTGCAGCATCTCGTCATCTCCCTTGTCTACAGCTTCATCTTCACGGTGCTCCAAGACCCTGAGGTCGCTGATGTCATGCTCCTCCACGAATTTGACCCTGTTCGGCGTTGCGGTGCCATCTGAGGTGCGCAAGGCCGACGCGACTGTCTGGTGGAACGTCTCCTGGTCCGCATTCTGATCGAAGCGAACAGAAAGCGGAGTGCGCACGCCTGACTCTGGATTCGAGTCGCCTTTGTAGTCGGGACCGGCTTCCCGGAGCGCGTTGGGCTCTTGTTCAAGCCGAATCTACGGGCACGCAAGGTTACAGACTAGCCCAGCAATTGCAGTTACACGAGCATGCTCACCTGGCTGGTCCTGGCAGAGACAGAGCTATCCAGAGGCATGCCTGGACGAGACAACGCAGAAGATATGCCGTGCCCATCAATAGGAGAGTCCGGGCCTACCCTCGCCGACTGAATGCTCGCCGTGCGCGACAGAACATGCCCATCCTGCAAGATCTCCCGCTCACGCACACGAATCTCTTGACCCTGTTCGGGATCCGCGCTCATAGAAGTGGGCGTGACGGGCGAACGGCGGGCACCGAGGAGCCAATCGGGGAGGGTGCCCTGTCGGGAGGTCCACGTACGCGTGATAGACAGGGTGCGGGAACGCATGTTCTTTCCAAACGAGAAGAAAGGTATAGAGAGACCATCTGTGCGTTCGTTGTCAAGCATATAGGCACTGCAGAGGAGGGGGTACCCACGGATAATTATGGAGCCGAGTACGACAAAAGAGACCACCGTCTGTATTGTTGCGGCCAACAGCTCGGCCTGGCCATCGGGTGGGTTTTGAGGAGAGGGAAGTCTAGTTGCTGCCAGAGTCGAAACGAAGACCGCACCAACGCCCATCTACTGAAGTGTAAGCGTCACAATTACCGCCGGTGTGGATTACCTACCGGACCTGTAGCCCAACCATGGTCAGTCTTAGGTAAGGTGGTGCGTACAGAAGTGAAGGACCTACCAAAGTGCCCAGAAAAGAGAGCTTCCCGCCAGCCGTCTATCTCAGGCACCCACTTGTACAATAGGAGCAGAGACGGGATGCGCCGGACGAAGAGGATGGCCACAAACAACACGACCAGCCGCCAAGGTGTGATACCCAGGTCGGGTCGGTTGAACTGGTCGAACGGCAGCCACGCGCCGATGTACACGAAGCACGCGCAGTTGAGGAGCAGGTCGATGACGGACGAGAAGACTTCGTTCTCTGTTTGGTCGTTGAAATGCCCGTCCCAACTGATGGCGGTGCCTGACCAGGTGGTGGTCAGTAGCAATGAACGGTGTTCAGCGGACAGGCGTACCCGCGGCGAAAGCAGCCAAAAGGTCATCGCTACCCAGGGTGCTGACTATACCGATGGTGAAGAGGGCGAGTGCTAGGTACTGTGCAACGTATGACTCGCGGTCGATGAAGCCTCTTCCGTAGGAGATCTTCATGAGCTTACAGAACAGTATGCCTGTCGAGATATCGTGAATCATTCCGGACTACCTTGCACAATATAAGCGTACCAAGTACAGCGCCGAGCACGGTACCCATGATCACCTCGTCTACAAGCCATTAGGTGCTAGATTCAATGCAAGAACGAAGTGCGGCTCACATAGCCACCCAATGAGAAACCATTTCCCGATCGCAGTTGCTCGTGAGCTTTCCACTGTCAAATAGATGGATATGCTCAGGAATGGGTAAGCAAGCCCATCGTTGGCTGCGGACTCAGCGGAAAGGATCCGACGCAAATTGGGTGGGACGTGTTTCATAGCATATTTACCGCCTGTAGAGAGTTAATCACGCAGTCGTTGTGCGGAGGTAGATGGAGATGTGCATACCAACTATGGCCGCACTAATGATAGGGTCCGTAGGGGTCAAGCAAGCGGCGATTACCAGCGCGGATATGTAGTTGTAGTTTGGGAAGAGGCCATAGATGATGGCTTTAAGGTGATCGCGAATCGTCAATGAATGGATACATGTTGCGCATTTGGATATTCACCCACCTGCTACAACAACCCAGCCAAACGCCATCGTCGGCACAACCATAACAAGCAGGCCCTTGGCATGATCCGCCATGTATGACTTGGGCAGCTCCACGCCGATCGCGAAGAGACCGGTGGCAAGTACAACACGCATCACTTCCAGCGTTATCCTATTCGTGCGGTCGCCCCACGATCTTGGATCGAACGCATTGGCGCAGTAAGGTCCGATAATGACGCCGAATGCTGTTCCGAGTACGACCTCGTTTATGTAGAACTGAGGCAATTCAGCCATAGCCCCCCGTTGAGACCGTGATCAAGTCGGCGTACCTTCTCTTTGACAAGCAGCGACACCAAGCTGAACTGTCATCGCCGTCAACAATCTGGATGTATCCGTAGCTCAACTTTGTAGCCCAGTTCGTTGAACTTTCGCCGAAGCGATATGTGGGCTACTCGGGTTGGCCGAGACCTCTCGGGGGGCAAACACGCACCACGACTACGAAGCCTCCCAGCACAATGTATGCGAGGCTCGGATCCGTAACCTATGTGGCAAGTTTGTGAGCTGTCAGACATACAGCCTAAAGACGGACTTGCAGCAAATCGTCGTCAGACATCGCGGCTGTCACAATAGCTTGCCGCGTCCCGTGTATGCCAGGAAGGTGATTCAGCAGTGGGTAGGGATTGTAGTGATTGCGCTATACGAGACGTGGACTGGCGTGTGGGACAGAAATAGCTAGCGATTGCGGCAGTCGAGGTACAAATTTTGAGGAGCGTCCGACCTATTGCACTGGCAGCGCTGGTGGCGAGGTAGAAAACGCAAACTACCGCCACCCCTACTGGAAATTATCTACATACTACGTACACATAGGGGCTTCCGGCCCGCCGCCCGACTGGTCAGCTCCAGTCACACTACTGAGTAGTACCGTTGACCTTGCATGACCGTACTGAACGCCTTCAAGAAGTCGTCTGGCGATTCTTCTGCATACTTCATCTGCAGCTGAACAGTCAAAATGAAAGGATGTTACTCCCCTTCGCAACTTCTTACGTCGATCCATCTCGGCCTCACGGGAGGTAGTCAGGCGCCCTACGGTTGTGCCCATCTTCTAGTATCAGATCTACATATATGCCTCCGTCGAAGTGAAGAAACTGAGATGATCTCGGGGGAAGTTCTTAACTTATTAGCACACGCAATCCCGTATGACATAGACTGAGGCCAATTAGAACTTCACATGAACATGGATCCTTCTATACATAGTTAAGAGCTACATGAGCTACTAGAGTACCCTCGACGCTACCTATCTCGTGAGCCATCGCGGTGACTTGTACCGTCCATGTTACAATCCGAGCGCACGCAACGCTTGACGAGCCGCAATCCAGTGTCAATGGGACAGGGACCACATACCGTCCTGTGGACACAATATTACATTCCGGCTTCCACATCAACAATCCGCACCTCGGCTTCCCCCCGAGCATCTAGTATGGATCCTTCTCTATTCCATAGTCAACTTATCGCAAGTAGGTTCGCGCACAGTTCCAGCTTTGGCTCTGTTCGGCGTCGACTTGTTATTGGAGGTGCGCAAGGCCGATACGAGATTCTCATGGAAAGTCTTCTGGTCCACGCCCGGGTCAAAGTGAACTGAACGTGGCGTGAGCACTGGCAGGCTCGATCCCAGGTCCGAGCCTGGAGTGAGCAGGCCCGAACCCATAGTCAGGTCGGAATGTGGCGTTGGCATGCCTGAGCCCAGATCTGACCCATACTTGTAGTCGGGAATCGGTTCGTGGGGCGGGCTGGGCCTGCGGTCGAGTTGGATCTACAACAGTGTCAATTTCTGGGGAAATCAATCTGTAGCTGTCAGTAGTCATGCTTACCTGAACGGTCTGAGGAAAGACAGTACTCTCCTGAGTGGCACCCTGTCGAGTAAACGCTGGAATGGTGTGCACCTCCTCGGTACCGAGGCTCGCCTTAGCCGGCAGATGGTTCGCATTGCACAACACCACTTGACCCCCCGAACGTGCTTCTGCATGATCGTCTACGGGAAGGACTGGACCTTTCTCAGGGTCCGTACTGATTGAGGTCTGTGTAGTGGATATGTGATGAACTCCGAGGAGCCAGTCGGGTCGACCACTCTGGCGTGAAGTCCAGGTGCGGGTGATGGAGAGTGTACGGGCGCCCATGTCTTTGCCGAACGAGAAGAAGGGTATGGACAGTCCGTCTATGTTCTCGCGTTCAGTAATGCAGTATACGGGGCAAATGCGCCTTACGGATGATGATGGAACCAAGCACGACGAAAGAAACGACGGTCTGTACTGTTGCGGCTAGTAGTTCAGCCTGGTCTTTAGGAGGTACACTTGGGGTAGGCAGTCTTGTTGTGGCCAGAGTGGAAACGAAGACCGCGCCAACGCCCATCTGCGGCAATATCATGATTGATCATATCACGACGTCCTCGAGGACTACTCACCGGTCCTAGAGAATGTCGTCGGCAATGCTAGTCAGGCGCAGAAAAGATGACTCACCGAAGTGCCCCGAAAAGAGGGCCTGCTTCCATCCCTCGATTTCAGGCACCCACTTGTACAGCAAGAGCAAAGGTGGGATTCGGCGGACAAAAAGGACAAGGATGAACAAGATGACCAGCCTCCAAGGTGTGATGCCCAGGTCGGGGCGATTGAACTGGTCGAATGGCAACCACGCACCGATGTACACGAAGCACGCGCAGTTGAGGATCAGATCGGTGACTGACAAGAATGTCTCGTTATCGGTTTGTTCTTCCAAGTCTTTGTCCCAGCCAACGGCGGTTCCTAGGTGAATTAGGGAATTCAACGAGTGGTATTGTGGGGTCAAGGGGGAACTATGCACCTGCAGCGAAAGCGGCCAGAAGGTCATCGCTGCCTAGGGTGCTCACAACCCCAATGGTGAAGACAGTGAGTGCCAAGTACTGCGCGGCCTTTGACTGGCGGTCGATCAAGCCTTTACAGTACGAGATTCTCATAAGCCTACGAAATGCAACGCCTACCAAAATATAGTGAATGCTCGACTATCACTTCATGTGAAAGCACCATACCTATGATGGCCCCGAGTACGGTGCCCATGACCACCTCATCTGTGTAGCATGAGATATGTAGCTGGAAACAAGAGCGGCATGGGACTCACATAACCAGCCAACCAGGAACCATTTCTCAATCGCCATCCTTCGTGAGCTTTCTATTGTCAGGTAAATAGATATGCTCAGAAATGGGTAAGCCATCCCGTCGTTTGCTGCCGACTCAGCAGATATGATGTGACGCAGGTCGGCAGGAACGCGGTCCAAGGCAAATTTACCTCCTGGAGATATAACGTCATGTACGATGTCGCTGTGCGGTAGAGAATGCAGGGCGGCATACCGAGTATGGCTGCACTGATGATAGGATCAGTCGGTGTCAAACAAGCAGCGATGACCAGTGCGGAGATGTAATTATAGATTGGGAAGAGGCCGTAAATGATCCCTTCAGGTGCCGCAATTCGTCAGATAATAAGAATACGTCCTGTGTCAGGTGCCCAGCACTTACCTGCCACAACAACCCAGCCAAAAGCCATTGTTGGTACTACCATGACGAGTAGACCCTTGGCATGGTCCAACATATACGACTTTGGTAGCCCAACGCCGATCGCGAAGAGGCCGATGGCAAGCACGACGCGCATGACCTCCAGAGTGATCGCATTCGCATGCTCACCCCATGACCGAGGGTCAAATGCATTAGCACAGTAGGGCCCTATGATGACGCCGAACGCAGTACCGAGCACAACCTCGTTGATGTATAGCTACACGTGGAGGATCGGTAACATTCTCTTACGCAAGAGATCATATGCAGCATGCGTACCTTCTCCCTGACAAGCAACGATACTAAGCTGAACTGTCGTTTTTATAAGCAATACATCGTTGGTATCCCGATCATGGCTTGTATCGAGGCCCCCTAAGGGGCCGCCGCCATAGGGACATGGAGTAGTCACGCACTGTTATCACAAAACCTCCCAGTACAATGTACGAGAGGCTGGCCCCCGTGACCTACAAAGAGATTTAGTGGAACGTTGTGCTTTGTCGTGGTAGATGCTAACGAACCTGTAGCAACTCGTCGCCCATCGTCAAGTTTTCGAGTGCGGCGTTCAGGCGGTCCCAGAGGAATTGGTGGTCGGACGGTTCGTAGACGTGGCTTAAATGGGCGCACGCCGTGCCGCATCCACGCGTTTTTCGACCCGTCACCAACGGTTAAGGCTCCGAGGCCGAGGACAAAGTGCAACCCTTGGTAGAGCCTTGGACGGCGGTGGGATGCGCTGACCCCAATCATGAACAGGCCGACAGGCGGACCGCAGATCTACTCCATACGCAAAGATCAGCTTTGGCCAGCAGCGACATGATGCCAGTACGGGATCGCTCGCCGACGAAACCAGCTTATGAATGATGGTAGTGATACTAGTGCTATCTTGGATTCCCTGCTTTGGGTCAATCACACGAGGTGCTTTTGCGACTTCCGTCACGATGACAAGCCCGTTGTGAATTGCAAGCTCACGCACAACACAAATACCTCTGCATCTCAGGCGGATTCGCAGCCTGGGCATTTCAAACCCTACTCCCGAGGTACGACGGGCGTGGCGAGTTCTGTCGTTTTACGAGAAAAGAACTGGTCACAGCCGCGTGCCAAACCACCTGTGCTACAATGAGCAAAGAGATATCCTTCCGTGAACATGCACCACATACGTATGCTGACACGACTGGCGAGTTGGAGGCAAGCGGCGTCGATGTGCGTAATGCGCATGCGATGCACGCTGCCTTGAGTGGCACAGTATGTCTTCGCTGAAACTTTAGTGTCTAATGGATGAACGAAGCTGGTAAGGACCATAGGTATCACCTATGGTTACGACACTTGGACCGGGGCCTAAGAAAGAGAGGCTGTACCGTATGAAAGGAGAGCTGCAAGCACGCCTACGTCGGGCAGCAAAGGACACCAGCAAGCATCCGCATGTCGCGAGAGAGTATATAGGCACATACACAGTACTGAATGAGATGGGGTGAGTTGACTTTGACGAAGAGTGTACAGCTGGAGTGGGATCTCCGACACCAGCCACAACTTGAAGGTACGGGCGGCAGTGGAACTCGTACGCAGTGTGTTCCACCGGTACGCTGAGCGAAATAGCCAAGGATGACGTTATTCAACGGCCGCGCTGTAGGCAGGTTTTCACTCACAGTCAACTCGAGGCGAAGGCTGCGCATCGTCAGTCGAATAGCACGCCCAGCTTCGGACATACCAAACTATCCGTGACAGCAGACCTCATGACATCTGGGGTACAAAAGAAAATGAGAGCCGAGGTAGACCACTGGCGCATGTCAGTTACGTACATGCGCCCCATCGACGGATAAGCACTGTACCTTACATAGATTTATTTCGTGAAGGAGCGCTCATTACACCGAGGAGCAGAACGGGAGGTTTACATATCACAATACATAAGTACTTATGCCGTTGAGTCTGACACGTGGAGCTTGCCTGGGGCAGTCTCAATAAGGCAGGTGCTCCCAACGAATGTAGATGCTGTTACTTAACTTGTCACGGGCAACGTACTTGAGACCGCTTCCACAGGCTTCCCCAGGTCTGTTCAACGGCCAAAACTAGTTACATCCCACTGTGAATACTCAGCTTGCCTACCAACTCAGTGCTCTGGGATAGGCCTCTCGCACTCTGTCCTGCTTTTGACCGTATCCAGCCCGTCGCAATTCATCACGATATTGTGCTTGATCATGTCACCTGGGTAGTGTATGGGCTCACACTGCGAGTTTGGATGCGGAAGACCATGTAGATATACGTGAGAATACAATGCATAGGCACGCCTAGCATAACAAACATAGCATTGAGAGGATTTTAACGATGATCAACCAGACATCCTGCCAATCCCAAGATGTCTAGTACGCCTTCTTGCCTGCTGCAAGCTGGAGATGTGCGCTGTGCTCGTCATAGGGATACTTGGAGACGGGGATCTCGCGCCAGAGATCGGGTGTGAGGAAGGCGTAAGTTTTTGTGATCTACGTTTGTGTCAGCCAGTAGATACGAGTAGAACTAGCGAAAGCACGTACGGCTGCGAAGGTCGCCTTCAAGAAGTTACCCATCGTCGCGGTTGAACCCTTCGACTGCGTGTAGCAATCCTCGACACCAGCAAGCTGCAGCAGACGCTTCGATGCTGGCGCAGCCACGAGACCAGTACCTCTTGGTGCGGGAATGAGGCGGCACATGACGGAGCCGACCTTTCCGGAGACCTTTGAGGGCACGGTGTGCGGCTCACCGAGCGCAGCACCCCAGTAACCCCTACGAACGGGAATGACGGACAGCTTGGCGAGGATAATCGCCCCCCGGATGGCGGTTGCGACTTCCTTTGCGCACTTCACACCGAGACCGACATGACCCTCGAAGTCACCGATGGCGACAAAGGCCTTGAAACGCGTACGCTGACCAGCACGGGTCTGCTTCTGCACTGGCATGATCTTCATGACCTCATCCTTGAGCTTGGGGAGGAAATAGTCCACAATTTGGTATTCCTTGACGGGAAGTGAAAAGAGGTAGATCTCCTCCATAGACTTGATCTTGCCATCCTTCACGAGGCGGCCGAGCTTGGTAACGGGAACCCTACGATTCCGATGCACTCAGACGCGATAAGGAGGACGACGCTGCAGGGAACTCACCACTCCTTCTCCTCGTCCTTGCGGCCTCCACGACGAGGGCCTCGACGGCCACGCCCACGGTCACCGCGACCACGCCCAAATCCGCCACGTCCGCGTCCAGCGTCAGCCATTAGTTCGAGCTGAGAAGTTTACTACAGTGGAACGCAAAGATCAGTTTCAGTAGAAGGCAGGGCAGAGCGTGCGAGGATCATCCAAAGCGCAAGTGTTCCATCCACCGCAACCAGACGTCCAATGCCTCCCAAAACTTCTTCAGAACATGCAGATGCTCCCGTTCTCACTACATTCAACAGAAGAACAGCAGAACGGTACTCACATCTTGAGGAAGGTCGATGTTGAGCTCGCCGGTGTTGCGCGGATGGCTTTGCGCGTCGATGGGGCTTGGTGGCTGAGAACGGGGGCCGGAGCGCTCGAGCCCCCCGACACCGATTGATCTGAAGAAGCGCTGGTGTGTCAAGCTATTTCTGTTCAAGTTGAATCCTCTGCCCCACTTGGAGAGTCGTCGAGCGAGGATGTCCGCCGTTGACTCGCTCTGTCCGTGCGCGACACTCGCCGTCTTTCTGAACAACGATCATCGCGTATAAAGCGGGCCCTCAACATTTCGGCCCTTTGCAATCCGTTCTCCTCACAGTCAGGACTGCACTTCGGAGGTCTCTGGTATCCCAACGAACCTTGGAGAAGAAGTGACGGTACACAGTACGTACTCTGGTGTGACGCCTTGCTATACCTGGTTTATCACCCCTACCTGTCCGGCAGCTGCGTCCCACCACACATGGTTATGGCAGGCTCGTGAACGCCCGAACGCGAGTGCACAACATGTCTCCTGGTATGTCCGTCAGCGATCGGGCGTAGAGTTGCTTCGGTTCCCGGTGGCTAGGTTGTGGTGGCGCACCCCTTGCGAGTAGTGTGCATAATGGAAGGCCAACGCGGCCCGTGATCGATAGCAACTCTACACGCTGTCCAGTCCTCTGCGAGACTCACATAAAACGACATGACCGATCACCCTTCGTAGACCAAGTGCCGCAGTCCGGTTGTCATCCCTTTCAATGCCCAGGTTCACCACCCGATAGGCCCCCTACACACCGAGAAGCCAACAACGACGAGAAGGTGAGTTCGCCCCCGTCCGTCTCGTATTCGTGCGGCGAACTGTCTTCGTTCGTCGAATATGAGTTGTTCGTCTCAGGCTGACTACCTACCCAGGTCTCCAATTGGCTTGCCGGCGTCGAGAGCGGTTCGTATGCCGATCCTTCGAGCCGAGCGCAAAGCTCTTCTGCTCGTAGGAATCAGCCGTCAGGCGCGGCTGCACGGTCGGATACAGGCGTAGTATACACGAACGTCTGCCACGACCATCAGCCGCCACCTGTATCAACATCCCCTTTGGAGAGTTCAGATTCCGGGAGCCCTGACGTTCGCACACGGGAGCAATCTGGCCATCCTCCCACAACTCCCGCATCACCTTCCGTTGAAATGGCAATATCTTCCTCAGCGGTCGTGCGGAGGGCACCTGCGTCGTGTCCCTCCGTCGGATTCCACAACGCCCGCCGTGGTGAAACCTATCCGGAAGACCGCAACTCCGACGAGCAAGCTTCAGCCTCCCGTACATCGTCGACCGATGGTGGCCCCACTCGAGTAACACCCCCTCGTACCACCACGTCTTCGTCTTCGTCCATATCACGACACCTGGACTTCAACGCGCCGCCCATTGACATTCAGCTCCCTCCCGTTTCTCGTTCCACTCGGGCCGCAGCAGCGTCGCGTTCCAGAGTAACGCTTGCTGGCGCCAGCACGTCCTCGGGAGTTGATGCGATGCGCCCCATCGGCGTCGCTTCCGCTGGTGCTGCCAGTCAGGTAGGTATCACGTTTCTCATATCCAATGCGGCACGTAGGTCGGCTTAGCTGCATACTCCTCTCTGCAGCCGATGGGACCGGATATCATCAAACGTCGTCACATCGTGCTCCAACGGCCGACGTACCCTGACGCGATTGCCTTGAATCTTCAGAGCGGCGGTCCTCTGCGAGCGGATGCGACCTTGTTCGACGACATCGCCACTCTGCTCCGGCCGACGCGGTCCTTTCACGCGCCTGCGTTGGGCTACTATAGCCTAGCCAGAGATACGTCTCGGAAGCCCCTCGTCCTGGTCGATAACGAGCGTCCATTTGGAGGTGCCAGCAGTCACGGTGATCTTTTCGGCGAGATGCTTCGCGCTCCATATCAACGAAGGTGATTATTCGACGATCAATACCAAACCTGGGAGGTGTAATTATGGGTACTGTGTATGTATCACGCACATGCGCTGGGACTGTGCAGCGTGGTTCCTCTGCTTGAGCCTCTTATTTGACTATGAGGCTGCATCCTGTTTTATGTTTACTTATTCACTTATTCAGCTCTAGAATGCGCAGGCCTTATCCTCCAGCGGCCCGTGTTCTTCGGCGTGAGACATGCGCGCGATCGCGTCCCACAACGGAGCTTATGCTTAACGTACTTGTGACATCGTCTCCGGACAGCTGACGGTTGCGGAACGAACCCCACTTCAATTCAATGACCTCTGTTGTGTTGTTCGAAGACACTAGCGTGGCGGTCGTGGCCATGAGACGATTCTAGGCTCCAAACCTTCCAACCATTATCGAACGCAACTGCGCTCATGTCCCAGCCCGCCTGACTAATTGTCTTCTTCGCAAGACCCTGGCCCTGTCGCAGTACCCCGTGCATTACGGCTTCTCGTCGCAGTTGACAAGGTGAACAACACTCGCTGCCGAACCTGTTATCTATACTCGTGTTCGCGGCGCGGCCTGTCTAACCCTATGCCCGCGTTCGATCCTCGATCTTCCCTCGGGGCGCGTAATACAGATAGTGGGTGCCGCGGATTCCTGAAGGGAAGGAGATTGATAACTTCGGACCACAGTTGGTCATATAGCAGTCATATGGTGTCTTTATCTTTCGTTGTGGCGCGATGCTTTGCCCATGGATGCGAACATCAGCGCTGCGAGGAGTCCCGCGGCCCATGCAACGATGAGCACGGCCAGGGCCTCCCCCAAAGAATGTACAGAGCAAGCCTTACCCCCTTGCACACGTCGTTGATTCCATCCGTAGACAAGTTGTAGATCTTGTGTGCCGGCTCCCCGGGTGTCGGAACTCTGGGATGGCTGAGACGGAGTGCCAAAGATAGCAGGCGCGGCCACAGCCACGTGGAGCGGTGGTCGGGGGCCGCCGTCGGAGCCAGGGGGCATAAGTAACGGCTCCTTCTCACCCTTTTGCCGACCTGACTACTCCGTCGACTCTAGCCACAGCTTGCTCTCTCTTCATCGTACGTTCTCTGCAAACCCCACGCGCGACGTCGCTCAACCCGCATCCAGTTGCACGCACCAAATTGGCACCCCATGTCGAATTCGAATATGTTGAATTCTACAAAACAACAATCTAGTATTCGCCCCACGTAAGCTTCAGTCCATTATGACTAGATTCCATCGGGCGCAGACTCACAGTGCCGCTATTTGCAGCAACGGTCGTCAAACCGTTGGAGATGGGGCTCTCTACACCGACATGACTCCTAGCGTGCTTGCAGTGTGCCGGATGCCCGGCAACAACATGTACTACTACTCTACTACGTTCTCTGGCGGGCCCGGGGTGCGTCCTCTTCCTCCCTCCTCCTATCACTCGCGCTGACGCCTCCATCTTCCAGTGGCGGTTTTGACACCCCCAAAGCAAAATGCCCTCCCGATAGAGGGTCGTCAGACTGGGTGACAGACAGTCTGGCGCCGATCTTCCCTTCCTCACCCGCTTCCGACACTTCATCCACGCTTTCAGCTTTCGGCACGGACAGCTCCGCAAGTTCTATCATTCTTCCCCCTACGCCTCCTCCCGAGGATTACATCGGTCAGCCACTCAAGAGCGCGCCGCGAGACATCGCAAGCAGGATCGCCCGCGCGCCCGTCCCCGACATCGCCACTCCGCCGTTGACGCCTGACGATGCCGAGGACGGAGAGGGCAGCGTCGCAGCGATCAGCGCGAAACAGCGTGATGCCGCTTTGGAGTTTCTATCCACTCTCTTCCCTCGCAATGCACTCGCTGCTATGCCGTATGCGAAGAGCGTCCACATATCTGGCCCGAACCTCGGCGCTGAGTTCGACGGCGTCGTTCTCGAGTTACCAGGCAAGCCCAAGACGCTCTATGTTGACGGAAAAAGTGCAGCGACCGTCAATCTCAGGGAGAGGTGAGTCCACGTCTGTCAGTTGATCAATTCACGCTGATCTCGTCACAGCATTGTTGCTCTTCTTGACCTTGCGGATGAGAGTCTCCAGTGCTCCGCGCTGGTCATCGCGCTCGAGAAGAAGTCACCCTTCCTGGGTGATCTTCTCCACTCCTTGATGTATGTGGGTGGTGCGGTTGTGACCGCACCCCCCTTCGAAGTCGACTCTTCGTACGTGCTGGTTGGGTTGGAGATCTGATTGAGAATTTCGCGGTGGTCGTGCTCGCTCTGAGTGGTCTCTCAGGAGGTTGCCGGTGTCTCTTTCTATACTCGTTCGCGTTGTCCGTACGCCGTCTTATGCATGATTCTGTTTTCTCCTTGATTTGCTGCCCGTTGGCCAATTGGGCCCAGAAACAGGAAAGTAATGCATATCACGCGCAAGGCCCGATGGAGGCGTAAGGATCGCTCGCGGCTCCGGGATGTACGGAGAGGACGGCGCGCATGACGTTGGCCGTCTCTCGTTAAGGCTGGCGAGGCCAGACTGGGCGAAAAGTTTGATGCACCACAATCACGCAGGCGGGGATGCGTGCTGGCCGTGCCGGAGCACCGAGGTGGGTCGCCGTCCAGCCGCTTGCGGACCCGCTGCACTCCATGGCCCATCCTGCGCCTTCCACTCGTCTCGCTTCGACCACATACAAATGCCGGCGAGGGTATGAGGGGCGTCGCCCCAATAAACCCACCCTCGCCGCTACACACGAAATCAAGCTCGCCTCAGCTCGAGGAAGTGACTTGCCTCACCTCCTATGTCTAGTGCGCTGCACAGAGCCATCGCCTGGTGCTGCATCTGCGAACACAACCTGCCTCGCCCGGAGGAAGAGGTCCACTTCTCGCATGACGATATCTACGTCCCGCCCGTCATGCCCTGCAGGCCGCCGGCGGTGGTCACCACTCAGCCCATGTCGCAGTCAAGGCTGCCCGGCTCCATGGTCTCAGTGACGGACGACGTGTATGCGTCATTCGTGACGAGGACGCTCAGCCACGGAACGACATACCCTGTCAGTAGGACTGCGCAGGATCCTCCATCGTGATCGACCCAAAGGTATGTGGTTTTGCGTAGGGAATCAGAGAAACGCTCATTGACATGTGCTTTCAGACTTGATCCTGCTACCTCCTGCGTCGAGAGAGCGATGGAAAGTGTCCACCGCAGTCGAGACGATTTCGCCAGTACGCCAAGGAATGGCGCGGAGAGAGCACTGAACGCAAGCGCTGCGAATCATGAGATGATGTGCAGGCGACCGAACGTCACTTGGACTCCACCACAGGTGCTATTTGGCGTGTACGTTATACCCCGCATTCTATCTGTAGTCTCGTGATGCGATGTAGCGATTACCATAGTGCGTTGTATTCCCAAGCGATCTATATTTGTGTAGCATCGTGGTGTGCACTTGCAGCTCAGTGTCCGAGGACGAAGACTCGAAGTGCCATGAGATTTCGACATGCAGATCGGTAGAGCGGCGGCGCGCGCCCGGTTCTAGTCGTACTTGATTTATGTAGCGGATCGGGATGTCGCCACCGTCCCCGAGCGTCGACCGTGTGCAGCTGATGCCTATCCGCATAATAATCAACCTTCGCGACGACCAGCATGCACTGATGCCGTTGCGCTCGTGCTTCCATGCCCCGTCCGTTCGAAGACGTCCCGACTTCGCACGTCCCGAGGCGTTTCGGCGCAGAGCGCCGAACGCTAGAACCTCGAAGCAGGGTGATCGAGAGCCGCTGCGTCTGCCTTAAATACCGGGGCGCATGAGTTGCGCAGGGTCTCCGGCCTCCCGGGTCGCTACCTTACCCCGCCTTTGGCCGCACACGTTCACGTTGGAAAATCCCGAGTCGATGGCGTACTACTTCGACCTCGCCCGCGCGCTCAGCTTCTGCTGCCTCTGCTCGGACAACGCGCACGAGCCCAAGAGCCGCCGGCGGAACGGAGAGCGGCGGTTCAACCCGCTCGAGGAGGATGTGTACGAACCGCCGGTCCTCCTGCATAGCTCGCGCCCGCGCCAGGTGACGCAGGTGCAGCCAGGCGCTGTCAGCATACCCTCGAGCTCGGATAGGGACCACAGGTTGAGTGGGCTGCCGCCGTACACGCCCCGCCCTGTACCCATCGCCATGCCCCCGGCATATCATCCGGGGACTCCGACGAGCTCAACAGCGAGGTGCGAGTTGTCATCTGCAGGCCAGGACTGGTAGATGCTGATTATGCAGTAGTCCCGTGCGCTCCCAGCGGTAGACGAGGATTGCGTGCGCGTACACCTGGTCGAGGGCGGCGGCCAGAGGATGGGAACGAAGGGAGCCGCGTGTTGAGGTCGGACCCGAAGTTCCCAGCGACGCCGGCAAAGACCGCAGGATGCACTCGTTCTCTTCCAGCGTGCGTCCTGGTTCTTCGAAAGGCTACATTGGGGCACTCCAGCCGCGATCCTCGCAAGCCAACTGACGAGACGTGTCATTGTCCGCTGCTATGAAACATGTTCAATTGCAAGAAGGCTCGGTAACAGAAGAGGTGGCGGGTAGAGAAAGTGCATGGACCGAGAAGGTCGTAAGCAGGTCGTCCGCTGAACTTGGAGCGTTTCACTTTTTGGGTATCTGGATAGTAGAGTATGCATGGGCACCGCATACGAATATACCATGAACAGCATTACGTACCACTTACAGCTGTATGCGCCGATATGGCTGTATGGCTCACGATACTTGACTTGCATGAGAACCACACGGGAGAAAGGGGAACAACGTGTGGCTTGAGGTAGCGCCCGCATGCGCGGTACCGTGACGGGCGGTTAAGTGTACTTGGGCACGGTGCTCTTCCACTCTCCTCTTCGCGTCCTTGGCTGCGCACAGAAGGGCGAGCACCGACGACAGTCTCACAGAGTACGGGTCTTAGCTGAGAGACGGTACCTGTGGGCAGAACGTGTTACTACTCTGTGTTGCTCAGTTGGCTGTGCACGCCCGCCTTGCTCTTTGCGCCTCATCCGCAAGGCACGACTTCCTGACGCCCTACTCGCTTGCACGAGGCTGTTCCTGCTATCCCAGGTCTCGTGGTTGCCTATATCTGCGCATATAAGCAGCCCGCAGACTTGCGTCGCCCTGCACCTTCCGGATAAGATTACACCATGGGCCTGTTCACCCAAATCCTTCACTCGCTCTGGGACGCCCTTTGTGGTGGCCCCCAGCAGGAGCCGCAGAGGCCCCAGCAACGCCCTCATCAACAATACCCTACTCAACAATACCAACCCGCTCCTCCGGTGGTACGTCCCCCACAACAACAACCCTACCAAGAGCCCCGGCCGCAATACTCCCCGCCGCAACCGAAGCCACCGCAGAAGCCGTCCAGCCGTCCGTCTGAGCCACACAAGGTCCGTACTGTCGTATGCGACACGTCCCACCGTTCTGAACGCTCGTCACGCCAGAATTTGAACCTCGAGAACCAGCAAGATGGGCACTACCAGAGTCTCCGCGCCCGCGCGAACGATGCGGGCGCAAAGATGGCACAATGCTTCGAGGAGAGCCATACCGCGTACGCAAACGGCGATGGAGCCCGCGCTAAGGAGCTCTCTAACCAGGGCAAGGCGTACAAGGCGGAGATGGAGCGCCTGAACGCGGAAGCGAGCGACTGGATTTTTGCGAGTACGTCCTTCTCTCTCTATCTTCATCCTTGGCACTCAGAAGCGGGACCCGGTCCTAAATGTATTCCCCTGCGCGAGCAGAGAACAACGAAGTGGGTATATGCGTTGGACTAGTGCGCATATAGTCGAGTTGACGCGCGTTCTGCAGGATAGCGCACCCGGGGAAGTCGACCTGCACGGGCTCTACGTCAAAGAGGCTATCACATACTCGGAGCGCTCGATCAACGCCGCACGCCACCGCGGCGACGCGAAGATTCACCTCATCGTCGGTACGTCTCTGCTCTCCAACGTCGTTGCGCTGCATGGGCTCTGATGTATGCGGACTCTATCACAGGCAAAGGGCTGCACTCGCAAAAAGGTGTCGCAAAGCTCAAGCCCGCGATCGAGGAGCTCATCCAGAGGTGCGTGCACATCCTCTCGCCGCGGCTTTTCGCCTCGTGATAACCCATACTGGCCTTGGCAGGCAGGGACTGGTCGCTGAGCTTGATCCCAACAACTCGGGCGTCCTCATCGTGAATCTCGACGGACGGCCAACCGGCGCGGGCCCCGTGCTCGGCGTCGACGAGATTACTCGTCGTCTCGAGGACAGCGACAAGGGATGTGTTATCATGTAGAGAATATGCTGTCTTCAACGTCCCTCCATGTGTAGGTGACGATGTGTGCTCGTTTTTCTTTCCATTTTTATTCTCCTACGGCTCTGTGCGGTGTCTGTATTTTTATATGTATCTGCACCCTGCACCGCAAACACCGCGCCGTTGGCTCCCTTACGTCTACACCTTGTGAACCAGTCTGAGTCGGCGGCTTTTGGTGGAGACTAATGGCTGATGTTGTCGGCGTCGAAAGTGCTGGCACGCAACCTTCGCGGCACGTTAATACGTCCGGACGCTTCAAGTTGCTCTTGCACTGACCAACGATACAGCGGTTCGATCCAACTCTGCGCAGACCGTAAGACCCACCTGTTATCGTAGCCAACTGGTCGGATAGTCATGTGAAGTAGATGTAGCTTCCGAGAGGAGGCCAAGGAACGCGACGTAGGTGATTGCAAACCTGGGGTACAAACCCGAAGGGCTAGCAGCACGATGTAGGTCTTGGAGGAGATAGAACGGTGCAGACTAGCGCGATGGTCAAGTCCTGGCAACAAGCGACTCTGTTCTATACCCCAGTTTCGCCGTGGCTTGATATAGGAGAATGGCACAGTGCCAGAGCACTTGCAGTGGCCAAGGATATCTCCTAACGCTTGCCGGGACGAGCCGCTTGAGCTAATAGCTCGGGTGACCAACGTATTGCTGAGGATAGCTTGGTCCAAGGCTAGCTTGTGCCGCCATCAATCTTTCTACGCCCGCTGGTTCATGAGACTATTGGGCTGAAATACATTCATGGTCAACAATATTTCAGTCGGATGCACTTGTAGATCTAGGACCAACAGAGCACGTGAATTGGACGCCACAGATTCCGATCTTACGGTCTAATTCCGGGAAAGCCAGGGTCGTCCGGTTCGAGTCGACACCTCCTCCAGCTTCACTCTGCCATGTCATTGTTAGTTTGCCGGTTGGCGCGTTCAACGCGACGCACTGTGTCTTGCTCTTGCAGCTCTCTCGGTTCCAGACATGTCTCCAGCAGCGCAAATCCCTTCCCCTTTCCGACAAACGCAAACCCCACACCCCACCAGATCTTCCACCTGCCGCCTAGTGCAACTCGGAACGAGGTAAAGACGAGGTGTACGTACGCCTATCTCATGACCGTCTGTGCACTCCTGATTTGCGATCCTATCCCCAGACTATGACCTTGTCCGCATCTACCATCCCGACTCCGCCATTAGCCGTGCCGTCCCGCCGGAAACTGCGCACGCTCGCTTCCAGGCCATTAGTGCCGCGTATTCTGTGCTTACTGGCAAAGCACGGAGAATGGAGGATGTGACAAGCGGGACGGGGAACGAACTTCGACCAGATTATCACAGCCTAAGCACGGCCATGTGGAGAGCGAAGCAGCGGCGGAAGGCCGAGCTAAATGTCGGGCTCGACGATCGCTGGAAGGACGGGCTCATGTTTGGGGCGATCACTCTGGTGTGTTACCTGGCTTCTTAGGGCTTCCTAGCATGCCTCCTCTGATTCCCGCTCTTGTGACGTCGTCAGAGTATCGGCGCCTTCGTCTGGCAGACTTTCCATGCAAGGCAGGAGGCCATGGCACAAGCTACTGAGTGGTCCCAGAAGCGCTGGTCGACGCATGGCTGGGACATACAACAGAGAACAGCGACATCAGGGAAGAAAGCGGAGCCCGACGACTCAGACCTCCTTGCAGAACACTGACCCCGTCATCCACTCTCCTGGTACCGTCGTAACTCGCCGATCAAGCAGTCAAGTCTTGTTGTACGTGTCTATCTGAGTATGTTGCCTCACAACATTGGTTTTCTCACACCTGGGAAATCTCGTCGCGCACATTCCAGTGGCTGCTTGACCCGCGCCTCTTGCTTGGCCCCAGATCGCTGACGAAACGCCATCGCTGGTATCATTGCGTGCGCAGCCTACTACGGATGCTTAGCAAGACATTCCCGGCATTCACATTCGCCACCTTCATAGGGAGTTGCACTTGTGCAGTCATGGGATGGCTATACTCGGACATCAATCATACTTTGGCATCTGCAGGGTAGCATCGTCTCTACGGCCTTATGCACATTCTTCTACTTGCCGCAACGAGCTTCCTGACATGCATTTGTACATTGCTACAATCCAGGCGCTGGGCCGGAATGAGTCACGCGTGGAATCACGAAGTCGGTATGTTGTCTGCGGCTTCGTCCTGGAAAGAGTAGATCTGCTAGTGATACGTTGCGCATTCACTGATGTCATCGCACGAAGGCCCAGCAGGGATTTGGGGTGTCTCTCTTGAATTTCTAGCCCCACGTCTCAGCCTTCCATCGGCCCCATTATACCGTACGCACTCGCTCACTGGGTTGATAGTTTTGCTGTTGTGACCAAGCCCCAGCCTTCATCTGCTTACAATAGGATCTAGGTCATGGCAGAAGATCAGGCTTCAAATACGATGGCGGGCGAGACACCGTCGTTCACAAAATGCTTTTGCCCTGTGTGCCCTCCATTGGAGGAATACCGTGTGCGAAACAAAGGGTTCGTTTTGGCACCTCGCTTCGTACGGGACCATTACTTCGAGAGAGCCATCATACGGCCTCTTGCTCGCAGTATCACCGATCGCATACCAACGGAAGTGTTCGAATACATCATATTCTGGCTTCGGTGGGATGTGGACGATCTCTACAGCTGCACGCTGGTGTGTCGCGCTTGGTATCATCATAGCCAATGCCTGTTATACTATCGCGTCGACATCCGGTGTCGTAGAGACTACAATGCAATCGTGAAGCATACAATGCGGAGTCCACGAGCTAGAAAGTACATGACATTCACCCGCATTCTCTCCATTCCGTCCACTATGGATCCTACCCGCTATGAGCCCTCCCTCGCGCCAAAGCAGTACTTCCAAACAGTGCCCCTCGTCCCAGGCCGATTGATGCCCAATGTACAGTGCCTCAGAATCTCACATTTTCCGTGCCCACCCTATCATCGCCATTTCATCCAGTACATGGCTCAATTCACGCAATTGGTCCACTGGCTCATGTGGGATTTTGTGCTGTATTCCTTCAGCGACCTGCGCCGTCTCATCTGCGCGTCTCCGAATCTCCGCATATTGGACGTCAACAATGGCAGACTGGCCCCTGTGGCTGCCGCGCAGTTCGACCACCATCACGCTGCTGGTCAATTCACCTCATCAACTTGAGTCTTCAGGGACTGAAACCGGAGCTTTTATCGCCATTTGCTACGTGGATAGCATCGAGTGATGTGTTCAGCCAATGCAAGATCGTGACTCTGTGGGCAGAAGTCGAAGGAGATGGACCTTACTTTGAAGTGATACTCCGAGGATTGGGAGACCAACTAGAGATCCTCACATATCACGCATCAATTTGGACCAACGACCATACGTCTCCTCTCCACCATATGTAGCGTTACTCAACCTCAACTGATGATGTCTGCAGGAGGCTCGGTTTTCCTCCGCGCTCTCACTCATTGCACCGTCTTGACCTACTTGAAGCTCGACACATTGGTCGATATATCCAGATTTTGGCCAGGTATGGTCGCCACAATCAAAACGGCACTCTCCTCTCTATCAAGCCCCGCCCTACACACGCTCCGGCTCCGGATATACATGGATACCCCCATCGGGATCGACGGCATCGAACCTGATGACGCTTCATACTTCGACGACGAGCATGGGCACGTGGACTACTTATCGCTCCACGACATAATGACGGGGCGGTGTTTCGCCTCTTTACGATTCGCCCATGGCACAATCACCTAGGTGGCCTGTGTCCCAATCATGTCCAATGGCATCTTGACAGCGGCCGATAAGGGTTTCATGCTTTGCTTAGTGCTGCAACCTTGGGTCTTGAGGGTTTTGGTTTTGGACTGTGGCGGATACTGGGAGGCGCCTTGGGCGCGGCAGTGGCACCCGGTGCCGACGAGGCAGATACCACATATCACAGAGGAACTCGAATCCTAGCTGAATGTCGAGGACGGCGTAGTACAACGTTAAAGCTCGTAGACTGTCAGTGAAGTGACAGACCTGTGATAAGTACACGTATGACAGAATCTACATAGCATCATTCTTCTACACACCCGGGCCAGCAGTCCTTCGCGGCCCGCAAGTCCCAGTGAAAATACAACGGACTCACCACCCAACCACCCAGCGAGCAGCCTCAGATACAAGCACGCAACACATCTCAGACAAGCATGCCCGCGATGCCCGCAGCCTGCAGCGTCCTACACCACACACCACACATCGTAGAATCAGCGGTCGCCAGACAGAACAGGAAGCCGATACGCACGAGATGAAGCCGCAGAGCATCGCGGAGGGCGCGATGCGCGCGATGACTTTGGCTTGGGACGGCGCGAGCGCGCTGAGCACGCCAATCTGGATGCCGAGCGAAGAGAGGTTTGCGAAGCCGCACAGGCAGTAGGACGCGATCGTGAACGAGCGCTGCGAAAGCGGGTTGTCGCTCGCCATGATCGCCTTCAGGTCTGCGGGGTGTCATGCATCGGTCTCCGGACCCACATACGGAGCAGGGCATGCGGAAGGGGGAGGGGGGCAGGGGCACGCACCGGTGTAGCCAACGAACTCGTTCTCGATGAGCTTCGTCGCGAGGAGCTCGGCGACGCGCAGGATCTCGTTGCGCGGGACGCCGACGAAGAACGTCACGGGGTAGAAGATGTAGCGGAGAATGAGCTGCAACGTGAGCGCGTGGATGCCGAAGCCCTTGCCGATCCATGTGAGCAGGCCGTTCACGAGTGAGATCAGCGACACGACCGTCAGCACGTTCGCGCTTGTCGCATGGATTCAGTCGCTGGCGGCGGGCAGGGCAGGGCAAGGGACTCACAGAATCTGGCCGGCAACCATGAGACCAAACCATGCTCCGCGGCTGAACGCGTGGAGCGCGTTGGCGGGTGGGTTCTTCTCGACGCCCTGGTCCACGACAACGCGGCCGCGCGTCACGGGCTCGTCGACCTCGGGAACGCGCATCTTGCTAATCGCGATCGAGGCGGGGATGGACATGACGGAGGCAGTTATCAGGTTCTGCGGGGGCACGCCGAGGTTGATGTATGCGGTGAGGACAGAGCCGGAGATGGTCGAGAAGCCGGAGGTCATAGTGAGGTGCAGTTCGGAGGGGGTCATGAGGTCGACGTAGGGCTTAACGAGACATGCGGACTCGCCCTGCCCCACGAAGGGCGATGCGGATGCTATGACGGCTTCGGCTCCCGATACGTTGAGTAGCTTGAAGAAGACCCATGCACTGGGTTAGGGGCGCGTCAATGCCGTGCGCATATATGCGGTTGTTTTTGCAGACTCACAAGCCTTTGATCAGCCACTGCATGACGCCTAGGTAGTACATCATCTGCACGAATGCGATGAAAAATATGACGGCCGAGAGCTACATACAAAGTCTCAGAGCCTGGCGAGCAGAGTTGGCGGACGTAAACTCACCGTATTGACGAAGAAGTACCCCTCGGAGACGAAGGCTGCATTGAAGAAGAATGTAGCTCCCGCTTCCGACTGGGACAGGAAGTCGGAGGCTGCCGTGGCGATCCAGTGGAAGATCTTGAAGCCTGCGTCTGACTTCAACACGAACATCGCGATGGCCTGCTGAATGAAGAGGCCGACGATGACTGTGGGCCTGCAGCGTAGTTCAGTACAATGGTCTGCCAGCTACGCGAGGGCGGACTGACCATGGTACTGCGGCCCGGTTTGCAGACGAGAGCCAGAAGCAGAACTGGAAGACGAACAGGCCCAGCACGGAGATGGCACGGTCGCCATAATTCGTGCCCTCGGTGAGAGGGAACCCGAAGGCGGAGCCGAAGACGATGCCCAGCAAACAGGCCCAGCCGATCGCCAACCGCAGGCGATAGGGCAGCTTGTACCAGGGTTCCTGGACGCACGGGATCCACACCGCGCTCACGGGGTCGGTAACGACGCGGTTGGGGATGTAGCGGAAGGCAATGGTGCTTCCGGCCTCGCGTCAACTCGTGCGTATGCTGCCCAGTGCGCGCCCACTCACATAATGAAGAACCACGCCCAGAAGGTCTGCACGATCCACCGATGGCGCGTATCCTTCAGGATGGTCGAGCAGATCCACCAGCCGAGGATGCCGGCGGCGAGTGCGAAGAGGATGGTCGGGCGGAGGAGCGGGCGCGCGGCAGCCCACCTCGCGGCGTCCTTCTCGTCGTGCTCCTGGCTGCCCTCGTGTGCGGTCTGCACTTCTGGGTCATGCTCCTTGACCTTGCTGTCGGAGAAGCTGCTCGTGCGCGTCGTCTTCCTCTCGACGACGTCGGGTTCGCCCTGCTGCGCCTGGTGGGCGACGGTGGCCGCGTAGGTGGCAATGTCCATGTTGTTGCTTCGTTCGGCGGTGCGAGCGAGCGAAAGCAGGGAGGAGGTGGTCGGACGCTGTGGGCGGGAGCAAGGGGCCGTTGGGCAGGCTGGGGCTGATATACGGGGCGCGCCCGGGCCACATTTGGGTCCGTGGATAGCGAGGCACCATGCGGGCCCATCAGGACGAAAAAAGTGCGCCGGAGTAAAATCCTCTGCGTATCGGCGCCACCAGTGCGCCCTCTTATCGCACCCGCCTCGGCCAACATCCGCCCAGTCAAATTCGCACTCATATTCCTCGTCTCACTCTCCGAGCGGCAGCCCTTGCGAGGATGAGCAGCAGAGCGAACAGGCAGCATGTAGTTGGAGTTTACGCCCGCTCCAAGTGATCCAGAGCACGGAGCATACGCTACAAACTGTCCACCTGATATGAAACGCCGTGAAGCCGCTCACGAGCACCAAACGTCCAAGCCGAGGCAGCACACGACCGCCACCCGCGATAAGACGGCCTCTGCGCTGCGTAACGTCCTGTATCATCAGCTCAGGTACCCACGACGGCCCCAAGAGCGACCAAGACACCCGCGGCTCTTCGATGTTGCAAACGGTGATCGTGTGGGGCGCGCACCGGCGGCACCAAAAACGCGGATATATACCAAGTCAGATCTGTATAGAGCTACAAACAAGTCCGTCCACGCAGCACACGCGTTCCCCGCCGGGGCATTCACACCTTCAATGCCTTTATTGACTTGCCCATGGCGATGGCTATCCACTCGCCGTGGTCTGTCGAGTGCCCAGAGTGCATGGTCATGCCCGCGATCTGCGGCGACCACGCCAGGTTGTTGATCTCGCTGGGCCCCGTGTACGCCATGACAGGGTCCGCCACAATGCGCTTTTTCACGTCGGGGCGCGGGGAGCTGAGCCCCGAGCTCGGGTTCCTGGGCGACGTCGACGGGATGCTCGTGTACGGGCTCAGATCCCAGAGCAGCAGCTGGCAATCGTCGCCTGTGCCCAGCCTGAGTAACCACGATGCAGAGATAAGCATGACGGAACGTACCTGCAGACGCGAGCAGCGGGCTGGAGGTTGACCCCCACCCAAGCGCGTTTATCTGTCCACGGTGTGCCCTGAGCTCCATAACGGGCTGCCCAGGACTGCGCATATCGAGTATCTGTACATCCGTGCCGTCCATGTGGAAAGTCGACATGTAGTTCGAGTCCGCCGGGTTGAACGCGATGCGGAGGAGGGGCGACGTGGGCGGTCGCGCGGACGAGGATGGTGAGGCGGACGGCGGGGGCACGTTCTTCGGCGCGGGGGTCTCGTAGAGGATGGTGGAGTGCTCGAGGCTGCGCAGGTCGAACGCGCGCAGGCTGCCGTCCGCGCCGACGGAGACGAAGATGTCCGTCGAGCCAGGCAGCCACGCGACGTCGTACACCTCGCGGTCGTGCGCGATGAGCTGCGTGATCGCGCTCTGCGTGTCGATGTTCCACACCGTGCACGTCGTGTCGATCGACGACGTCACGACGAGGCTCGGCGCCTTCTCGTTCCACGAGAAGTTCGTCAGCGGCGCCCCCGTCTGCCCGTTCTGCACTTTGCTTTGCTGCACACCCCTGCGTCAGCCGCGCCATGAAAAGATGGGGACGACCGCACGCACCCCAGAGAGCCCAATCTTCTGCGTCAACCTGTGCCCACTGCTCGTCGGCGGCCGCCCGACATAGCTCGAGAGCTGCTGCGGCCCGTCCGACACGTACTCCCACACCTTCAGCGCGTCGCCCGTCGTCGCGAGCAGCTCCGTCGTCGGTGCCTTCTGGCTCCACGCAAAGCTCGTAGCCGCGCTGGGCTGCCACTGCAGGCTTGTCGCGGGGTACCCGTGCGCGGCCTCCACCAGCGTCACGAAGTCGGGGTAGTCCGTGTAGTCGTCCTCCACGAGCACGCGCTCATCCTGCAGCCCCACAATCGCAATCCGGTTCTGGTAGTCGTCTTTCACTGAGCCGAGCCCTAGTCTGAAGGACGAGCGTGGTCGGTGCTGCTGGCCGGGCGCGGGGGTCTTGCACCAATCGAGCGCGTAGACGGGCCCTGTACACGGATAGATGGATCAGATACGGAGGTCAGCGCGCCTCTTCGCAACGTACAAGGTGCCTCATATTGAAGCAGCGTGGTCTGGGTCATGGTTTGGTATCTGGAAAGCCTCGTTACTCTGCCTCCGTCTCGATCGCGTTCACCAGTAGTATTGATCGGATTGCAGAGTGTGGAACGGCGTATTCGTTATGATCTCGGGGTGATGGAGGCGGTCCGTCTTAAAGCACCAGCCAGAATGTGAGCTTGGGTCGAAACAAGTGTGAAAGACGAGGTTATGGAATATGGAGAGATGGCTACGACCGCACGGCGCACGGACATGGACGCTCATCCGCCACACCGTCCTAGGCACGTGATGTCATACATTGCGGGCGCCAGAAGAGCGCCTATTCTTTCGACGCAGGCTGCGGATCGAGATCCTATTCTTACGCTCATCCCCGTGTGCGAACGGCGCGAATTCAACGGCCCCAGAAAGCCACTCCAACAACCCCCGCGCCAGAAGAACTTCGCGCTCGCTCCACCGCGACAGCCGTGTCGTTAGCGGTTCCCACACTTCCCACACGCGCAGAGATGAGGGTTTGACGAGATGGTATTGAAGAGCAGCACGGTCTAGTAATACAGTGGACATGAGAAGTACATATATGATCATCACGAGCGCATCATCACGATTCATTAAGTATGCCGAGGCGTGGTATACAACTACACAGGACGAGCACATGGACGAGCACAAGCGGCGGCCATGGCGGGTCATGCGTGTACATACCATCCGGAGCTGCAGGGGTCGTCACCTAGCAGCCGGCGGCCCGTTTCCAGTACACAACACTAATCGCACAAGCCTATACTCACACACGCGCGCGAGGGGGACCTATGCGTGGCCCGCGCCGCCGGGGGCGTAGTGCTTCACGCCGACCGCGCCTTCGTGCTCGTAGAGCGGCGGGAGGTCGCCAACGTCCATGCGGAAGATGTGTTTCTTGATGTTGTGCGGGAGAGCCTTGATCTGGTACGACGCATGCTTCGTCGTCGGCACGGAGAACACTTGGTCGAGCTCTTCGAGCGAGAGCGCCTTTGTCTCGGGGACGAAGAGCAGGATCGCGAAGAACCCGAAGACGTTCCAGGCGGCGTACCACCCGAACGCACCCTGCGGTGTGAACGCGCCGAGCAGACGCGGGAAGGTTATCGCAACCACGAAGTTGCTGGAGACAAAGTCAGTCAACCGAAGAGGCAGACGGAGAGGGAGGAAACTCACAAGAACCAGAGCACCGCGGTCGCGAAGGACATTCCAACGTCACGGACGTACAACGGGAACGCCTCCGCAGAGTAGGTGAACGGCACAGGTCCCTCTCCGGGCGAGTAGGCCATCGTGTAGAGATAGATACCGAGTGCAACAACCGCGAGACGTCCCGTGCCCTCGGGGATGTAGAACGAGAAGCCGGTCATGAGGAGGAAAATAGCCATGAGCGGGAACGTCGTCAGCAACAGATTTCGACGACCAAAGGTGTCGATTGTCCACACGGCCGGGAACGCGAAGACCCAGTTGAGCATACCGAAGCCCCACGAGGCAATGAGCGCCTGGAGGTTGCTGAAGCCAGACTCGCTGAAGACGGTGGATGAGTAGTATGCGATGACGTTGACGCCGCAGAACTGCTGCATGAACATGACAATGAAGGAGGCGAGGGAGGCACGGCGGTTGCGGGGAATGGTGAACAGCTCGAGGAAACGGTTGCGGCCCGCGAAGGTCTCGGCCTCAGCCTCAAGTTGCACGTGAATATCTGATAGAACATAAGGACGATGCAACACACTACAATCACTGACGACTTACAGTACAGGTCACGAGCGGCTTGGAGTGGACTGTTGCGGAGGCGAACGAGGGACTGGTATGCATCCTGGTAGCGACCCTTCGACAGGAGCCAACGCGGCGACTCAGGGCAAGCATAGACCTGGGCCATGATGAAAAGAGCGGGGACACCAGCCTGCAATCGCATGTCAGCCACGAAGAGGCAAGACAAACGCAGGCGTACGCACACTAGCAAGCATGAGACGCCAGTTGAGACCAGTAATATGCGGCTTGTCGGGGACATGGTAGAAGGAGACATCCATCACGTAGCCAAACATGATACCGAAGGCGGTCCACATTTGCCACATCATGACGAGAGCGCCACGGATGACTGGAGGGGCGCATTCAGCAGCGTAGACGGGGACGGTCGCCGACTTGGGGCCGATACCGAAACCGAGGAAGAAGCGCGCGATGAAGAGGTGCCACCAGGAGTTGGTCACGCCCTGCCAGATGCAAGTCGCGAAAGAGAGGAAGGCACTGATGAAGATGGTGCCACGACGGCCGAACCACCTGTTGAGCGGGGCGGAGCACCAGCATCCGATCAAACCACAGCACAACTGTCATAACGATCAGTATGAGCGCCACCGATGGTGATCAAGCCACCTACGTAGGGCGCTGAGTTGACAAGACCGAGTAGCCACTGGTTGCGACTCTGGTCACCCTCTTTGCCGATACCAAACTGGTCAGCGAAGAACAAGTTCGCGCCGTTAATGACGGCTTCGTCCATCTGAAAGATGGTCAGTGCGATGTCCTTTTCGATATGCGAAGGCGCTTACACCCTGGACAGCCGCCGCCATGGAGCAGAGGATGACGAGGTAGTACAGCTGCAGTGGATGTGACCACCGGTGCGTCATTTCTCTACGAAGAACGTTGCGGTCCTCATCGTCGAGCAGAGGGAGCGACTCGAAGGCGGTTGGATCCTGAGCGACGAGGGCACCCTTCTGGAACTCCTGGGTGAGGTGACCGAGGCCATGGGTCTTTGCAAAGGCTGCGGCGTCAGCGATGAGCTGGTCATGGGGAATACCCTCGAGAGGGTTGGCGAGGTGGGCATCGGGGTTGCTTGCTACGGCAGCGCGATCAAAGTGCTTAACCTCCTCCTTGGAGATCTCTTCCGAGATGGAGTCAGCCTGCCTGCTTGTGGGCTTTTCGGACATGGACATGGCGGAAGATTGTAGTCGTACACGAGTGACTGTGGCGTGGCAGGTAGAGGGTAGTACAACAGAAGCAGGAGGCGGCTCGGACGCTCGGGGGCGGTTCAAGTGAATGAACGCTTCGCGAGGAAGGAGGGCACGAAGAACGGAGGTGGGGCGGGCGCCATTATATAGGGATCCGAGAGGGCGTTGCGGGGAGAGTGGACGTTGATGGGGAACCGCTGGATTTGGAATGGGCCTTGATTGAGGGTTCGAATCACAAGGCGCTCGCCTAAGCGTCGTGCCGCTAGGCGCTGTGGAGTCCCCACACGCCCCGGCACCGCGCCCTCGCTACCCCGCCCGCCCCACCCGCCCCGCCTCCAGCCGTGCCTGGCTTGGCCCCTGTCTGCGTCCCCGCCCTCCCCCCGCACTCGTCCCCTCCAGCCTTCGCCGCCCTCTCGCCCTCCAGGAGAGGGATGCGGCCTGCATACCTGTGCTCCGCGGACGGGTGGCCTTCATTCTCGCTCCCCGACACGTTCGGACGCCCCGGCGGGTGTTCCGGGACCGTGTTCCGATAACGCTGCGGGCCATGCTCCGGCGCTGGCTGGTCGGCGCCCCCCGCCGATGACAGAATGAGGGGGTGTGCTCGGCATGTTTCTGCTGACTTATCGATCGCCATCAGCGGTGAGTACAGCGGCCAGCGCCTTTGACGCCCGCCCCCGCACGTCTTCGCCCAACCTTCGACGTCCTCGCGCTTCTTCTGCCCTTCGCCATGTCGTCATCGTCTTAGAGAGAGCCACCGCACCATCGCCCGTTGCGCAGAGGACGGCTCTACCGTGTCTGCCTTCCGCGGTCGTGCAATTTTCCTGGTTACATTTGATGGTGCTCTTCAGAATCGATCGCGATCAACGTCGGCGCCTCGTGCGCCTGCCACCGTCTCCAGCTTCAGGAGTACGCCATCCTGTTACCAGTGCAACACGACGACGATGCCTCAGCATTCCGCCGTACCTCTCCCCCGACACGGAGAGCCCCACCGTTCAGGGGATGGCCCCCTCTGCTATGACGGTGTTTTCTGTGCTTCAAGTCAGCGCTGGCGTTGTGCACGAGAGACAAACAATACGTATTTCGGCCCGACAGTCCACAACATACGGAGACACGACGTCAGCGCGGCTGCTTCATTTAACCTACCTTTCTCCGCCTTCCGGGGTATGCGGGGATAAGCGCTGCACGTACCTGACGCCTTGATGCTCCGGGCGAAATTTTCGTCAGGTCCGCCTTCCCCCCAGTGCGCCTTGGCCCTTTTGTCCACATGCCCCCGCCGCCGCTTGCGACGCTTTCGTCCAGCGAGACAGCGTAGGCGCGAGCTAGCCTACCAGGAAATGGGACGATGATCAGTCATGGGAAAATTGAGTTCGTGATATGTGATCGCGGATGTGGCGGGGGAGGTGAAATTCCCCACGGGACGGACGATGGATCTTGGAGATGATCCCACAGCGCAGTCCGGCAAATGGCGTTTAGCTTGCCGGTAGAGGTCTCTGCCTCGCGTGACCAATGGGCAGTCACTTGCTGTCGCCTGCCAGCTTCCGATGTGGAACATCGCTTTCTGGCTCGCGGGCCTGCAGGGATGCTGCTAAGAACAAAGGGGCATGCAAAGTACAGATAGGAGACCGCCGCGCAAAGAAGCTCAAGGAACGACAGAACACGAAAAATAACTAACGTTTTGACTCGCCTCGCTTCCCGAGCTCGTGTGGTTATTGTCTGATGTGGTGCAAGCCATGGCACGCACCGCACCCGACAGCCGTGGGAGCACTCTCGTAAGAGGCCACATTTGCACGGCAAGACGCAACATTGGGGGCCTGTCAGTGGTGAGCGCAAATAGCTGCTTGAGCGACGGGCGGCCCACCGACGACGACATCGCGCACCCACCCCCCAAGCATCCCCTCTATTGAACTCTATGATGCGCTTCCAGCGCTGTCACTGCGCGGGCATGGTCGTGCGAACCCAGCCACTGCGAAGTCGTCCAAGTGGAGAACCTGCCAGTGATACGCGCGCTCACTGTAAGCCGTAGCCCGGTCCAGGGACCTGGGTGCAATGGCGCAAATGAGCTCGGGGGTGTCAGGTTCTGCAGAACGGACGCGCACTTCAGGCAGGTGCGTACCCGAAGTTCGTGTCGGGGTCGCCCGCGATGCACGCGTCGTGCCATGAGACGGTCGCGTGAGTCGCCGTAGGGCTTGGTGAGAAGTCGACCAGAGAGCCTGCGCTCGACAGCCGCAGAAGACGCGTTTCCCACTGTCCAGCCCTCCGTGAAGGACGGGCGACTGGTCAGGCGGGGCAGATCTTCGCGGAGTATACCGACTTCCAGCCGCGTCCAGGCAGTACGCGCACATGTGCCGGTGAATACGCCTGGAAATAGCCCCGTCGATCGTTGGCTGTACGTTGGCTGTACGTTGGCTGTCTGAATTGGCCTGCGCGCCGTAGAGTGGGTGCTTCCGAGGTTGTTTGCGCATGCACTGTCCGCTCCTTGGGTGCCGCGAGACCCCATGGCCGCCTGCATTACGCTGCCCAGGTTGGTCATGGATATCGGTCAACTGATCTGTAGGCTTCATCTCCGCTGGAGAATGCAGTACGAGATGGCCTGAGAGGCCTCTCCAGGAGGGTGGCAACGCCTGGGCTACGCTGAAGCTATGGTATGCTCTCCCCCTCCCCACGGAACCTGGCATACCTTCCTAATACCTACGCGCCGGCGCTCCATGGGCCTGGCTCGCGAGTTCGAGCAACTCACAGGCCCGCATCGATGCAGACCTCGACGCCTCAACAGCCTCCGAAAGCGGCTCGAATCCCCGCTCAGCGCACAGCTACGAGACACGTATCGACAACCGACGCGATGCGGTGGCCATGGCAGGTTCGATTCTCGAAAACGTGCTCCGCAACGATCGCGCTGCGGCGTCGATCGAACGGCGGAGCGCGCCCGCCTCCTGACACCTGTCCAGCCCGGCGTGCCGATCTGGGCGGAGCATCCAGGGAGGTCCTTCAGCTCAGCAGCCTAGGCCTTCCGTAACGCGATAGTTGTATTTGCGAGCCCACCATACGAAGGGATGGGCCTCGTGATGGTGGCCCGTAAGATATCATTGGTAGAGTGCGGCCTGGATGCGTGGCAGGAACGTGGTGGGGCCGCTGACCCTATATGGTGCTAGTAGCATGTTGACGGTATCGCGCATCGACAGCCTGAGAACGATGTAGGCCAAGAAGACAGCATATAGCAGCGCGGTATCGGTAAGTCCTGTAGACCCTGCAACCCTATGAACCCTCAGCGCAGAAAGCTATACACTGACCCCGAGCAACTCCACCGATGACCCTGTTATCTTGGATGCTCACCTTGGTCATACCCATTGATGCACAGATATTACTATGCAGCGCCGGCATTTAAATGAAGCCCCCAGACGAGGAGCTCGAGGATCACTAACTGTGCGACACACGCACTCCAGATGCCGAGGGCTCGTGGCGTCTGACTCTAGTACGTCGGCACGAACACAAGTAAGCTCAGTACGAGAATCCAGACGAGGACGCACTCTGATCTGAGCGCTAACATCCGCGCCATGGCGCTGTCGGCGCTGATGTGTCATTTCTACGCGCTGAGGGGTTCTATCCAGCAGTGCGCTGTCGAGGAACGTCTTTCTTGCCGCTAGGTATGTATTCGGGGCGTGGAGGTATATGAGCGCTTCATCCATGGTGTACGCGGGCGACTCTGGGGTAAGAGGAGACGGAGGAGGAGGAGGAGACGTTGACACACTGACGGCAGTGCATGGTGCGTATATATGCATGTCATCGGCAGCCAGAGTGTACGAGGCTCTCTCTCGTCTCTCCAGCGAAATCCGTCTTGGACAACTACTCTGCCGCCGATAATCATGTCCTATACGAGTTTCATGCGCACCGAAAGTTCGAGTGAAGCGGCGGTGGGAGCAATGATAATCCACCCGGACACGCCGCACCAGTCGCATATATGCGTGTTAGAGCCCAGCGCGAGTCCGTCGGTGGCCAGCGTACACTCGCCGACATTGACCGCGACGATAGGCCATCTGGAAAGTCACCGTAGCGGCTAGCTTGGACCTGAGGTGTGAGCGAACGCATAACCTTGGATTCGATCTAGTAGCCGCGCAGTGACACACCTCAGTCTGAATTTGTGCGCGTAGTCAGAAGTATGCATCGTCTCGCGCTCATGGACAGGAACAATCGAGAGCGAATGACCGCTGCTGGCAGCCCGTGGATACGACGGAAGGAGGGTTCCAGTGCTCGCCGGAACGAGGTGTGACCAACAGGTGATAGCTCTGGGGAGTTGGATGCAGTTCAGTTCACCACGCTGCTTGAACGAGCGCGTCATAGTGACAAATTCTAGCTGTTAATTCTCGGGCTTGTGGGACCAGAAGTTTTCACAAATCAGTGAGTACCACCGGCAGCTCACCACACAAGCGCTGACACAGATAATGTTAATACAGATTACTATTGTAAACCGCCAGACCTCAGACCAGTACTACATACAGAGTACTACCGCAATGTAACGCTTCATCTGCGGTATTCAGCCATCGGTTACCGCCCTCAAGACATCACGTACCTATTCAAGCTGACCATGTTGATGTACTAGCTCGCAGACAGCACCGCATGCGCGTAGACTCACACGCTACTTTTGGCAGATAAAGATGCATTGCACTGTACAAACGAAGCAAACAGGGTACATAATCTAGCCAGACACTTGGAGACCGCGAGCAAATTGAGATATAAAGTATCGAAGTGAGTCCCTTTGAACGGCGGCGACGGCTTCCAAGAGAACAACAACAGGTGTCGAAGGGATAAATACGACGGGCGGTGAGACGAATGTCGATAGGGAGTGATGATGACAAGTATGCAACGATTTTGATGACGACGAGGCCTTGAAGTTGACCCAAGCACCACACCCTGTGGCTGGCGCTTGAAGCCGCTTACCTCTTTGACATAGCACAGACAGAGCAGTAATAGAGGGATTGAGATGGAGTATGTCGCCAAACGAGTCGGATGCGAGCAACGAGGAACACGGCTGACTAGAAATAATGCAGAGGTCGGCGTCGGCGGTCACGAGGTCGGTCAGATGAGATATGGGGATGGTTGCGGTTGCGAGGGCTTGAGGACGTAACATAAATGACGAGGCCGAGGTCGGGTAGGGAAGGGGATGTTGTAACGTCAGAGACAGCGCCTAGTACACATCAGTCGGTGTGGACCATTTCAATCGCACCGCATTGCTCGCAGTGCGCCCACATCGTCCGTGATCCATTGAGTCCAGGAGAGCAAGCGACGCGAAGCTTCGGAATTTGAGAACAGCCTTGACTGTCAACGCAAATGTGATTAATGCAATAGCACGATGACAGGTAGTGAAATATTACATACCCATGATGGGTGAAAGACGGATTCTTCGGTTGAAGAAGACCGACCTGCCTTGATGCTTCGGAGACGGGCGAGTCGAAGGTGTTGAAGGCCTGATCGTCGGCTGGGTAGAGGTCGAAATGCGGGTAAGCAGCTGGTCGAGGATAGAAAGAAAGGTTTGCGAAGAGCACGTCCAGTACGCAACCCAGTACTCACAAGGTATACGGGGAGAGTCACCTGAGCTCGAGGAAGCGTAACTAGCATCAGAGGGGAGACGCGTGTGGAAGGGCTGCTGCATAGGGATGAAGAGCGGCTCAAGGTGACGGTGATAGGAAGCATCGGTCATGGCGACGTCGTCGTCGACTTCCATGCCAGGGAAGGGGACGAGCTTCTGCTGTTTGGCACGCTATATGCGCATGACACGACGCGTCAATGACGCGCCACCATAGCCGAGGTATACGGCACGTACCATAGGGGCTTGCGCGACATCATCGTCAAAGCTCATCTTCCTCTTAAGAGCCATGGTAGATAAGAGCAGAATAATCTGAGGGCAGAGGTACGGCAAGGGGGACTGCTACTCGAGACGGATGGACGTCAGGAGAGGGGTGAGAGAGAGCTGTACCACCGGACAAGCCAGGATCATATAGACAGTGTATTTGGCCTTGTTTATTGCCTGTTAAACCGGAAGCCGGTCTTGCCAAAAGGGGGACCACAATTTATCGGACCTGTCGGCGGGCCAAGCCGGGAACGCTGATTGGCTTAACGGTGGTCGCCACCCCAGATCTATGGTTCGCGGAGTTCGCACGGTCGGGTGTTTTGTCATTTTGAGCGAGCGTGACAGGGCGCGGTGGTTCCCGGTCACACCGATCTGAGGTGGCTTGGACGTCGAGAAGGAGATGGTGGGTTTCCGCGCTGCGTCGAGAACAGAGTCACCGCGATTCGCCCAGAGGTATTAATACTCGCGCGGTTGCCCGGGAGAGTCATCCAGGCTGTACTTGGGGAGCGGGCCTCTCGCGGATACGGCCTCCCCAGGATTGGCATTACTTCCACGCTGGAGATCATACAAATTCAGTGGTTCGACCCAACTTCGACCTGTAGGTGTGCGGGTTCTGAGACTCGTGTCATACCGAGGCCTTTCAACGGTGTTCGAGATCTAGATCAAGGGGAGCATGCACACTGATGCCAGAGACCCGCGGCAAGTATCAGCAAAGGCAACGCTGCTCTGACAGATATAGACAGCAGCACCGCGGCGTCGACTGAGCGTCCACCGCTCGGCGTCGTATGTTCTTCAGGTGACTGCACAGAATCTAGCGCCCTAACCCAAGCGTCGTCAAGTGAGACCTCTCGACGTCATCGTCAGATAGAACACGCAGTAGTCCTGTGACCTTGCATTTGGAGATACTCGATACAGTGCCTAGAATCCATATACGAATCGTGTGTGCTAGCTATAGATACACTCAACGTCCGCAGCCTATTGAACGCGTAGCAATGCTCACCTACTACGAAAGGATGGACATATCCCCATCAGCTACCTGGAGGCCGGCTTCTCCTTCGCTTTGGTCTTCGCCTGCCTCGAAGGCTGCTTCCGCCGCCCGTTCCTCGCACTTGTCTCCCCGTCCGCTCCGGCGTTCTGCTCCTGCAACGCGCCGTCCACAGCGTTCTTGGCCGTCTCCCACCAGCCACCCTCTCGCACGGCCCGCCCTACGGCACCGAATATCTGGCCCATGATCTGCTGCGTGCTCGAGTCACCGCCCTCGCTCTGCCCCTGGGCATTCTCGTCGTACTGCCACTGCTCGTGCTTGTCCCACGTCTCCCAGGCCTTTGGCCGCGGCGCCTTCTGCTGCTTCTGCGTGCGTGGCCTCGCGGACGGGCGCCGCGTGCGCGCACCGCCTGCAGCGTTCTGGTTTTGCCCGTTCAGCAAGTCCAGGATCATGCCGCCAATGGCAGGCACGATCCCGGAGCCCCGGCCCCCGACGCCATTTCCTCCGTTGGCGTTCGCATTGCCCATAAAGTACCCCGCACCTGCGGCGAGCAGAGAGAGTATTGTGCCCCACTTGATGAACGCGAAGGTGGTGCGGATCATCCATCCTGTTGTGCGGTAGAAACTGACGAGTGCGAGGTATGCACCGAGGACGGTGATGAGAGGGGGGAGTATGACTTGTGCATCCCATGTGGATGGATTGGTTGTCACGAGTTCCTTGATGAGGTGGAACAGGGAGGTGGAGAAGGAAATGGAGTAGGACAGGAGAGAGACGACTGTGTCGTATATGGTGGGGGGAAGGGCAGATGCGAGGTGGTCAAGCAGAGGGTCAAGGAAGCCGGGGATGTTGTCCGGTGCGTCCATAGCAGTTCTATAGCGTGACAGGAGTCTGAAATAGTAGTATATAGGGCCTCTCAAGGGAGGTCTGAGATAGGCCGGACGAGTGCAAGACCAGCAGCCACAAGGACGAAGGCAGACGCGGACACGATGAACAGAGCGCCCGTCCCGATCGCGTACGTGGTGAGGCTGCACGTGCAACGTCAACGCTTCCCCCGATTCCCGGAAAGGCAATCGGCGCTCTCCCAGCGGACCCACGCATCGAATAGCGACCGACTAACATCGGCCCACCTCTCCCCACCCAGCGCAGTCATCCCCCTCGTCGTCGTCGTCCTCCTCCTCGACCGCACACCTTCACAATGTCCGGCGCAGCAGCATCCGCAGGCGCATCGCGCTTCTCCGCGTTCATGAACCACCCCGCAGGTGCGTCGCGCACGCCGTGGTCCCGCGCGATCCGCGCTGACCCAGACCGTCTGCCCTCGCCGCGAACGACCTCGTCCATGCGCCGCATGCACCAATGCCATAATCACCGCCAGGCCCGAAGACCGTCTTCTTCTGGGCGCCGATGATGAAGTGGTGCCTCGTCGCTGCCGGTCTCAAGGACCTCTCCCGGCCCGCAGAGAAACTGAGCGTGTCGCAGAACGTCGGTGCGTAGTGCCTCCGCTCGGGGGACTATCTACAGGGAGAGCTCATATGGCCATCTGCATTCCCTCGGTATTTTCTGCTTGGTTCGCGACGTTCATTTCGTACTCTTTCATTGCACCACTACCCTCACCCTACATTAGCCTTGACGGCGACGGGTTTCATCTGGGTGCGCTACTCTTTCGTCATTACACCCGTCAACTACAGCCTTGCAGCCGTGAGTAATAGAATCATTTCTCGTGAGGTCTTTGCCCACGAATTTTGCAGGTCAACGCCTTCGTAGGGTCGACCGGTCTGGGCCAGCTGGCGCGCATCTGGTAGTACGTACGATTCCCTCCGCCCTTGACGCCAGGTTCTCACCCTTCGGTATCTGTGTCTCAGCTACGAGAAGACGGGAAAGGATCCTGTCGGAGAGAGGTTCGGTGCAACTTCCGCAGCTGAAGTTGCTACCACCCAGAAGCCAGGGCCGGTCACGCAGGCTGCATAGAGTTAATTGCATGCTACATATATTAGGGTCTCGCTGCTCTCGTAGCTCTAATTGCAAGTGTAACTATGTCCTAGGCATTAGGATCGTGCTTTCTTGGTCCTTTGCCGATGACTGCAAGTGCTCTTATCCGATTGCACAGATTGTCACGACGGTATGTGAGTTATGCATCGTCATGCATATGACCTCATACTTCTACTATACATACAGGTGCAGACCAAGGCGCGATAACGATCCGGCAGACTGAACATAGCGATCACAACTACAAACAATGCCTTGACAAGCGACATGTCCTCTCTACGATGAAGAAAGGATGGCGCCTGTGAGCCTGAGTACGATGCTGGTCAGACCAACATGCCTAGGCACGCTGGACAGAACCTCACCGTTTCACGGGGTGGGCGCGAACAACGCGACCGTCGCACAAGCGGTGGAGCAGGCGCCGAGTGCTGTGTTGCACGCTACGATGGCGGCTGGGGCAGCCGGAGCCGCGATGGTTCCGAATGTAGCACCCGCAGCAGCGTAGCAAGCGACGGCAGCAGCGTTGCACCCTTGTCGTGGCGCGCAGTCAGCCAGTGCGCTACGGTATGCCATATATGCGGGTGGTTTCACCTGTCTGGCATATGCCATATGCAATGGGGCCGGCGTGGGCCTGGTTGGCGAAGGCCAAGATGGCGAGGCAGAGGGCCGATGGTATGATCTTCATGTTGAACAACTTGAGCAGTGAATTGGGGGTGGTGGAGGAGAGGTGCGGAGTGCAGAGTTCATGGCGAGGCTATATATGTGGTCATGGGTGCGGTTCCATGCATTGGACTGACATGCGGTGAGCGAGCGTTCGAAGCCAGCCGGAGCACGCACAGGCCGCGCCGAAGCGTGTTTGGAGACGGGTCATCCTGATTCGGTGTGTAGTCTCACTTTTGTCATACAAAGTTCGTCTGAACGAGTAATAGGGTTCCTTACATACATGCCGTCCCGCAGGAGAGGCGCATTCAATCCATTGCACGCACGCTATCAACACCGCTCATAAGAGGGCGATGCCCAGGCTTTGCTTGGGTTAGTGCGACCCAGAGGCTTGCCTATTGCCAACTGGCATCCCACGGCTGGGATATCGATAACGCCCTTGCGCATGACCTGTCGTTTTGCACCACATAGCGACGCAAGGAAGGCATGGGGCATTCATTGAAACATCGTGCCTGCCTGCTGAACAAACAAACTTCCACGCAGACTCAGAAGGCTGAGGCTGAGGTCCCAACCATAGGTGCATTGCCTGCACCGGTGCCCATTGCCCCGGTAATGAACGCCGTGAACCCGCCTCCGCGGCGCTTCCTCCTCTCCCGGGCTTCTACTTCTAGCCTCTTTCTGGTTTCAGCAGCCTCTCTCTTTTCCTCATCGTCAGAAATCTGCTGGGTCCTGCAGAACCCGCAGCAGAGTATGCCGGTGAACAACTGCCCTCGGCCGGAGACATGAATCATGGTGATACACTAGCTGATGAACAGAGGGCGCACCTTGCTAATGCTCTATGTTCAGCGTTCACCCAAGTCAACTATCAACATTCCGGATACTGTCAAGGCATGCTCACTCACCATGATGCAGCGGCGTGCTCGTCAATGGTGCGTCTCCTACTCGTGTTCGACGCGACAATTGTGGCTGCCGATGCCTCTCCGCTCTGCCACGATGCGCCTTATATACTATCCACTCATAGCCCATGCGACGTGCGCAGCCCTGGGTATCCGTCAAGCGATGTGTCTGCGTCGACGGCGGAGCACGCGCAGCCGCCCCTTCGGCACTGGTCCTGAAGCGCTGAGTGCTCCTCCATTCCTATATACGCGCGACGAATGCTGACGCTGGATGCGGAGTGATCGGGCGTGCCATACACGGTCGCTGCGCCCATTGTACGAAGCTCTTCCATGCTCAGTGTCCCCGTCGCGATGCAGACGCCAAAGGACGGGGGTGACAGTTGATCGAAGAGTCATCTGGAGTCGGCCGCACGCAGTGGGCGAGGCGGAAACGCGTGCAAATTATAGTTTGTGACGCCGAATATATACTACTCGTGGTCCATTGGCAAGTACTGGTATTGGTACGTCTTCCTTCCTCCAATACTGAAATGTCGAGTACAACGCTCGCTCCTCGTGACACCTAGTAGGCAGCCGCACCAAGCCCTCCTGCAGCGCCCGTGGTGCCCATCCCGGCGCCGGTGCTTATGCCCGGTGCAATCCCCATACCGGTACCCGCCCCCGCCCCTACACCTGCGCCCGGAGCAGCAGCAGCGGCCCTCCTCCGCCCAAACCCGCCGCCGCCAAACAGCCCCGGCCGTCTGCTCATGCCCGTCCCCGCGCCCGTCCCATAACCAGGCCCGGTGGCGGTTGTGCCCACACCCGCGGGCCTGCAGAAACCGCAGCAAAGGATACCCGTGACAAGCTATCCATAGAGGACGCGCATTCGTATGACGACGGGAACTCGAGGAAGAGGGAGAGACGCACCCAGGCGATCCCGCCGACGACAAGCTCGACGATGCCGACTACGGCAGCGACGATAGCGTTGACGGTGCCAACCAGTACAGATATCAATACGCCCTGCATGCGCGCCCCATGAGGTCAGCGATCAGGTACCGCGCAACGAGTCGACGCAGGCAACTCAGACTCGCCATGATGATGTAAGGACAGGTAGTAGTTTGTGTTCGTTACAGGTACAGATCGTGATTCGTGAGATTCGTGACGGCTAGTGTTGTGGGTGCTCGGGGCGGCGATCGGGTCGTGTGTGATTGCTTCCCGGCCCTGGCCAGGGACCCGCTTTATATTCTCGCCTCCGGGAACGAAGCTGTGTGCGCCGCGGGAATCAAAGGGTATGTTGACTTCATGCCTGATGTCACCAATGGGCTCCAGGTGGGAGCCTGAGTAGTACTGGGATTATCGATGCATACGGGACATAGTTGAAGAACCGTGCACTGAGTGGTGGCACCACACACAAAGCGAGAATATACGTGCGCTCGGCTGTGGTGTCGACGTCGTGGAGCACTGATACTTCCGCACCACTACACCATCCCTCATGCCATGCGCAACGTACCCGAACATCTGACTAAGCTACATCCCATCTCCAAATGCTTCATGCACATGCCCTAGACAGTGCGAGCGCGCGAGTAAGTCGTATGCGATCTCGTCGGCACATTTGTCAAAGGGACACCCCGAGCCGTATTACCGTGTCATGGAATCCAAGCAGAGCATGGCGAGCGTCGTCAGTACTCTACAATGCATAGCGAAACCCCATATTACAGCGATGCAGACCGGAAGCGCGCCCGGCTACGTAGTACGTATAATAAATGATCATCTGCCCCAGTAGCCTGCAGCAGCGCGTCTGAACGGTTCGTGCAGGATGGTACCAAAGTCCCCCGATACAGAGAGAGAACGGAAACAAGTGCGGAAGCGGTCCAGTGTAGTACAGCATGAGGGAGGAAAACGAACGTGGATACGATATGGTACGGCGCAGGTACATATATCCTACATGCGCGAATGGGCGGGCGCAGTGTCTGAGTGAACGAGCTTGCGAGGAAGTCCCTCTGCGAGCTCGTGCGTCATGGCAGGCGGCCTGCGATGCGGTCTTGGATAATTTGCGTGACAGTGGGCGCGTACACGGGGATCTGCGTGCCCTGGAAGCCCTCGGGGTAGCTGGGCCACAATTGCTCAGGGTATGTGTGATATCTAGTGTGACAATGACTCAAGGCGGCCGCGGAGGCAAAGCGGAGACGAACTCACGTGTCGTTCCAGACGGCGAAATGCTTCATGCCCAGCGCGTGCGCCGTCCACTTATAGTCGTTGGCGTACCCGGTTGGGTAGAAGATCTCAATGACAGTTGAGACGGGCGTGACCGGCATCATGATAAGATGCTGGCACACATACTTAGCATCGCGCGTTAAGCAGGGACAGTCTGGGTGAAACTTACCGTCAGTCCGTTACCGTGTACTCCGAGCAGAATCTACTCGAAGGCATGAGACGCTGATTGTCCGAAGATAACAGGATACGTACCGTGGTGCGAGCGGCAAGTTTGAGCTGCTCGTCGTGCGTAAGGCGCTCTGCCTGTACGATATTGAGCTCCCAGTCGTGCGCCGCGCACATCGCGGTCAACGCCTGCACAAGGGCCTGATGGTCCTCGTCGATGAGGTGCCGCCTCGCGCCTTGTCGGCTAATGTACGTGATGACGATCGGCTGCGGTTTGCTGAGCGATGTCGCGCCCGTCCATTCTACCTCGGAACCCTTCCTCAGCGCCTCCACTGCACCCGCCTTCGTCCCGATCTCCAGGACCTCCTGGTCGACGCCGGCGAAGCGTAGAACCGCTTGCCTGAGGGGCTCCCACCACCATCGCGAGAGCGTGCCGACCTTCTCGAAGTACTCGATCGCTTCGCTCGCAATGCGCTGGTTCCGCGAGCCGCACGACTCGCCGCGGAAGGCGGCAGAGCGATCGGTCAGCATGACGGTGTCGAAGTGCCATGCTCGCTCCGGCGTACCGCTATTCGCGGTCGCTGCGATCCGGTCCTTCCAGTCGTGTTCGACTTCAATGGTGAGAGAGGGGAAGCCAGCGCGCACAAAATACGCGTTGAAGCCTGGTCGGTCGCGCCAGCCGTGTGCTTCGGCGTGTGCGAAGATGAAGCGGTCAATGTGCGGGGCGGCCTCTACAGTAGGCGCGGAGGGGTTGACGTGAACGTTGAACGTACCCATCCATGTCGGCCAGACACCCATCATAAGCTCCGCGCAAAAGTGGTAGTAGTGATCCAGGAACTGTGAGGGCTCATTGACGAGAACTGTGTTCCCACCAACTGTCCAGACACGATTCCGTTCTGACTTGGTCGGGTCGCCGCCCCAGCGTTTCCGCGCTTCGGTGGGCGTGAGGAAGTCCATGTCGCGTGAGGTAGGCTCACGCGCGGCAATGTTCTCTGGCGTGTTCTCGGCTGCGAGGCCGGTCGAGGTCATCATGCGGATGGCAGGGAAAGAATGGGGTTCGGACGTGACAATGTAGAGGGTGCCGTTCGACATGTAGAGATTGCGGAAGACAGTCCATCCTGGTGCGTGCGAGAGAAGTGTTGTCTCCGGGAGTTCAACGCTTACATCGACCGTGTTCTTCTCCGCGTCCAGAACTTGCTGTACTTCTTGTTCGCGCTCTCTGGGAGCCTCCACCTCCGCGACAGGGTCCTCCGCAACCGGTGCAGGCATCGTGTTATTGAAGTCTTCCATGAAGTGTGAGCTGACCTCCGTCTTGACGATGATGGAGCCTGTGGGCTCGTAGAAGCCCATGAAGACGGAAGCAAGGTGCATTGCGGTTGCACCGAGGAGGATGAGAACGACATCCCGGAGCGGGCGTGTGCGGGGGAGACCCATCGCAGCCATGGGACGAAGCGAAGGGAAAGGGAAGGGAGATTACGAGGAGAGAGGGGACGCCGGCATGTATGAGGCCTCTGGACAGGGAGTGGGACGTATATAAGTGACGCCCGAGCGAGGATGCAAGCACCTTCACCAGTCCGTGCGCTTGCCATATCAGGCTAGTCGTGTCTCATGTCTCCGCCTTTGATCGCAATCAAATCTCAGATCATCCTCTTCATTCGCCTGTGTCGCAGCGGAGTTTTCCAATTTGCGGCGGAGTCTTCTTTTCTTGCGCGGGCAGACTGTCGCCGCGCAGAGCGGAGCAGACCAGCCACCGTCTGCAGCATCACGGCATCATAAATTTCGTTGTGCATGTTCGTCCACATGTAACATCGCTCCTTTCCAGCGCTTTCCATATCGCTAGGCCCCTCGGTGGGAAACGCGTTTGGTCGGACCTCGGCACTGAGACTGAAGTAAAAACTTAAATACTGAGTAAGAATCGGTGCCGGGGAGATAACATGTCGGCATGGGGCTTCTCCCCTCATTCCGCCACCGGTACCTTGTATTACTCAGCGATAAGTGAGGTTAGCTTCGAGGTCCGATGAAACGCGTTTCCCACCGAGGGGCCTAGCGATATGGAAAGCGCTGTCAGGCTTGGCAGTCAATACACCATAGGAGCGGTCTTCCCTCTCCGCCCGCGATTCGGCCAGGCCGCGTCGCCAGCTCTCACCCGGTCCACGCTCTCTACCAGCGACGGGAAGACGGCGCTGTTAGCAAGAACCTTACTCGACAGCTTGCCATAGTCAAACCCTCCGCTAGAGCTCTGATAGTAGCGCGTTTAATACGCGCCATTACGACACTGTCGCCTCCTCTTCATGGCCCAACGTCGTCATTGACCACCTACGAGCCGCGGTGGCACCGAGGCGGACGTGCCCGAAGGTGTGGCGGACATATCGCCCCTGCGTGCAGAGTAATGTCCGTTCGCTCTGTTTCGACAATTCATGATGAACGGCTCCGCACCTCTTGACAGACATGCACCGCCGTCTAGGTTAGCGACCTCATGCTGCAGCTTCCGGCGGTACAGACTGACCGGTGTGCACCCCTCGTGCCATGACCATATTAACCACTGTAAGCCACTGCGATCCCTTCGGCTCGAAATGAGGAGGAGACTCAGCTGTCCTCGGGCTTGGCATCTGTCAACCCAGCCATACGTAACGCCCAGGAGTGTATACAACTCTGTCCGGTGACTGGGTTTCTTGTTTGCATGGGAGGATCGCTGACGGTCTAGACAATTGTCTCCGGATAGATCGATCCAGCCGAGCATGCAGTTCCTGATCTCTGAGACTACGTTCGCATTCCGTCGGCGTGAGTGTGTCATCGAAGGATAGCAAACAATGACCGGGCGGCAACCGACCGCCCGACAGGCGCGGCAACACCTGCACAAAAGTTGCTGAGTCTGCGCAATAACACATAATATATATCGTGGCGTACTAACTATACATCCTACAGCGAACGAACATGCTATACCCATCTACTACATCTGCGGGAAGAAACCAAGTAAGTTGACTGGTTCATCGTCGTGCCCCGAGGCATTGTCCCACTTTCGTAGCCGTACGTTCACCAGCTCGGCGAACGACAAAGTGGGCTCCTTCCCGCCGCGACGGAGGAAGTTGCGAATGTGCTTCTCCCACTTCTTCATAAGCCGGAATTTGGCCTCGCCGGACGCAAGGTACATCGTGCCCGTGCAGAACGGCGGCAGGCGTTCCTGGTACGCCATCAACGCGACCTGCGCGATCCAGTAAAACGGCAGTGCCTGCTCGACGAAGCGCGGCTCGAGCTCGGAGTATTGTGGCGAGTCTGGCGACTGCAGCCAGCTCTGCAGCCACCGGTGCAACGCCGCCTGGAAATTGTAGATGCGCTCCTGGCTGAGGTACTCTTTGGGCGGATCCGTCACGATGGGAGTCTGCCCGTTCTCGGTCTCCGGTGCGCGGGCTTCGATGTACTCTTCGAAGAGCTGCCGGAGGAGCATGTGCACGAGGAGGAAGTGTTGCCATGGATTAAAGATGGGCGGTGGAGAGAAGGTCTCGCTTGGCTCAGCGAGCTTGGCGAGACTTTTCCGGAGCCGCAGGCCCCCGAGACGCTGTTGCGTAGTGCCATACCGCGACTGTCGCTGAAGGACAGCTAGCCACTCTTCGGCGGATGACGCTGACCAGAGCGCATCCTCGCATGGCATACACATGTCAAACACGTCCGACTCGTAGGTCGGACGAAGGTTGAAGTAGACGCAGTGGCAGCAGTCATGCATATATGACACGGCGAGTGCTCTGGGGGTGGCGAGTGAGCAATGACCACAGACCTAGGTGCACAGGAGACATACCTCCGAGCAGTTTCCTGCCGGACCCACTCCTGCCATACCTGCTCAGCGTTAGAGGCATTGATATTGTCCGGGGGCTGCCATTGCAGGCATTTCTCGGCGAAGCCATTCAGACGGATCATCTGAAGGCGCCATTAGGAGACTTTCCATTGAGCACACGAATAAGCGTACCATAGCGAAGATCCCATGGTACACGTTTGAAAAGGCGCGCTGCTCTGAGCTATGGTGGAACAGGCCCACGGTCTGGAATAGATCGGCCGCGAGGACAAGATCTGTCTGGCGCTGCCATTCACTTGTGGAAGCCTCCTTTGCCTGTTCTGGTGTCAGTGGTAAGCAGACTTCGGGGAGGGAACGTACGCACAAGTTCTACCACCAGTTCATCTCGCGCTTTGGCAAGGTTGTGGTCGATAAAGTCTATCGCTTTACGTGTCTTCACGTAGAGCGCGCCGCAAGTCTCCATGGCGGTAATCAAAAGAGGATGTCGCCCCTCCCGCACAAATGTCGCAGCGTGGACAATCGGCATATTCGAGAGGTAAGCCCCGAAGAATAGAGACACTAGAGGAGCAAGTAAGTGGACATGAAATGCCAGATGAGACTTCTCAACATACAGTATGTCAGGCGGCATGCCGGGGTAAGTCCGTCAGGCATAGCCATAAGCGAGCCTTTGCCATCTGAGCTAGGAGTGCTGCCATCCCCGGACGAGCTTGAGCTAGGTGGATTGCTTTCCCCGGATGAGCTTGGGCTACTGGAAGAAACGGAACTGGGACCGGCGATGGGCTGGGGATCGAACATATGCGGGTCACCCGTCGAGGGCGGGATAGCGGGTATGTCAAAGAGGGCGGCGGGGAAAGGGGTACTGGCCAGCGATGAGTCGCTAGCTTGACTGGAGAAGTCGGGCAGCGCGCTGGCAGCATCCTTGCCCTTCCCACTGAAGCCAAAGTCGGGCATCATCTGCTGGCTAGGGGCGAACACCCCGCCCAAGAGATCGTCGAACAACTCGCCACTCAGGCCGCCACTGGAACCAAACATGTCGTGCATGCCGTTCTGCATGTTGCCCTGCGCGGCCTCCGGGTTATCGATCAGGGCAAACATTGAACTACTGGCGATCGCAAAATCGACGGTCCCGGATGTATATGTAGCGGGTGAGGTGGGCGCCGGAGAGGTTGCGTGGTCGGGGGAGGGGACGGCACGGGCGCTTGCGTCCGGAGCCGCTAATTGATGCAGATAGCCATCAGGCGTCAGGGTGCGGGCGGTTGATGACGAAGCAAGGGACGGATTAGCAAGCATTTTCGCCAGCTCTTGGTCGAATGCGTCGAGAACTTTCGTCTCCTTTGCAGGGGCGTGTTGCGAAGCAGAGGAAGTCGAGCCAGCGACCGAGTGGCCAGAGACGTAAATGCACTCCCGCCCGCGTGTCTGGCACTTCGAACATGGCTGCTGAAGGTCACACTTCACCTTGGAATCGGCGCACGCCTTGCAGGACTTGCGCCGCGAGCGGTTAGTATTCCTGTTAGGGGCGATCCATCAGTACGCTGTCACAATCGCGCTTCTGTTTCTATCGCGAAGACGGGATGGTCAAATACGCAGCAGTGACTCGAGTGGATAACACCAATTGGGTATAAAGAAGCATTCCGGACTCTTTCGGTGATGCGTGCGGCTGCGAATGATAGGACTTTGGTACAGGCTAGCGGAGCCCGGAAGAGCGAGACGAGTAGACAGGCGAAACACGCAAGAACAGAACACTCACGGATCACCGCAGCTACGTTTGTGTCTCGTCAGCAGGTCGCTCCTCGTGAACTGTGAGTGGCATTTCTATGGAAATACCGTGGATGAGCGGCAAGAATTCGGGAGGGAGGACGAACAACTCACGTCGCATTCGTGCAGCTTGTCGCGGGTGTCTGTGGTACGCAACTGGTTAACATGACTGTGCGCATACTTGGTATGAATCACTTACGAGTCCGCAAGTGGCGACTCAAGTGCGTTGTGCGAGTGAATTTTGCAGGGCACATGGGGCATGATTTCGTCTGTGGGACAGTAGGGATGTTGCCCTTGTGCAGGCGCATGCGCGATGCCGTGCCATCCTTCTTCAGCTCCACAGGTGTAGCCGGTGTGCTAGGGTCGGTGAGAGGTGTGCTGCCTGCAGGGGAGGTCGGGTCTGCTACATCGGTGGACATGGTTATGAGAGTACCTGTTGACGTCGTGTTGGGAGGGTTCTCGGTTGCCCCGTCCGGCCTCGGGCCCCTATATGATGCAGACTGCCTATCATGTCCTAGGCGCCGGGACGGTACTCGTGGGTGCAGTAGCGCGCGGACCCTCCTCTGGGCTCTCCGACCGGCACCGTTTGGGCGCTGGGGCAGCCCCTTTGACTCGCAACGTCACCGTATCTCAGATCATTCGGCACGACGATGACCTGGCCTGTTGGCCGAGGCTGGTATATTCGACAAAATAACGGGTACAAGGGTGCGAACGAATGTACACATAGTGGTGCAGTCAGTGTATCTTAGCGCTATAGCCCAAAAAGTACAACACAAATCGCAAGACCAAGAATGGCGAGGATGGAGGGGAGGGGTACTAATACACTTGGCTCCACAGCTTGTCATACACCTGCAATAGTAATAGACAACATCAACGGTCAGAGAGCGGGAGGGATGCGGTGATAATGAGCGATAACATATGTTGACAGTGAAAGACGAAACGGATGCATGGTAGATGATGAAACGATGAACAGGTATTCGCACAAGAAACGCGCAAACTGTTCACTTCCCAATCAAGTTCAGGCTCTGCACGAAACCCTTAAACCCGCCGATGCGATGCTTGTTCGAACTGTTGTATCGGTTGGCAGCACTGGCGCTCTGCGAGTCGGCGTTGAAGCCCATCTTCACGAGCTTCGTCGCTCGCGCGACCTGCCGCTCCTGGTCGGTCATCCCGCGTTGAGGCTTGAAGTATGCGCAATCTTGCACGGGTGCCGTTGAGACGCGCGACAACGGTACGCCCATCGTCTTCGGGCTCGAGTCGCAATACAAAGGATGATCGTCGCGACAGGGATCGGGTGTGCGTGAGCGGGGCACTCTGGGCCGCGATTCAGTATACATGTCGGCGTCCGCACTGAGGAAGGAAGACATCGGCGGAGTATACGAGGTGGCAACGCCTTCAATGCGTTGATCTGAACTCGACCGGGCAACGTGCAGCTGCGACCCGGACGCGGGAAGATGGCGAGGTGACGGGATTGATCTCCCAGGCCTGGACGGTGATCCCAGGTGTATGTCTGATGAGGCTGGATGATCATGTCAGTATCAGTCCTGCCACATGAAAATAGACGAGGCCAAATATAATACTCACTGGTGCTACCCGCAGTATGTGGTCGCCTCACTTTCGACTGTCTCACCGTGCGGTTATATGACCTCTCCTCCAGACTGAACTTCCTGTCTAGTGACTTCGATCCTGGGCTTGCCTCAACGTCTACCGCATCTGCCGGCGGATGCATGCTGTACTCGGAAGGACGCCTGCTCCGCACGGTCGACGAACTGTTCCGTCTCTCCTCCTCCTCCTGCCTGAACTTCCGCTCGATGGCTAGGCTTTCTCCGTACGCAGCGAGTTTCGCGCTCAACGGCGTTTGACCGATACCCACAGCCGTGCCCGCCTGCGGTGTCACTACAACGTCCTGTAAGTCCAATATACTCCGCTGCGTTCGCTGCACCAGCGCCTCAGCTTGTGCATAGGACGAGATAGTGCCGACGTCGATGTCTAGCGCACTCGGAGGTCCCTTCTTGGGAGCACGGAGTGGGTCCGCGTCTGCGTACGTCGACGAAGGCGTGCGCTGGATCCGCCTCTTGCCTCCGTGGTCCATCGCGGGGTATTCTGGGGGTGTCGATGTACTCTGGGTGATCCAAGGCGACGGCAACTGCATGTGCTGCATACCTGGAGTAGGGAGGTACCCACCCGTCCCAGTCGTGCTCATGCTGCTCATAGAATCACCCCGCGCCCGGTTCTCGTTGCCATCTGCGCTCAGGAGTGTCTGCTGTGTAGGAGACTCGACCTCATGCTGCTGAGACTCGACGTCTTCCGGAGGAGGCTCATTAATGCTGAAGGGACAGTCGAACCTGGGGGCTTTAATCTTGGTGGGCGACGGTAGTGGAGATAAGGACGCTTGAGAGAACATGGAGTTCCTCTTCGGCTCTTCGGTGACTTGCAGGGCGGTGAGTCGCGAGTCGAGCTCAGTAATTGCTTCAGGCGTCGTGATTGGCTCGCCATACTCCTCTTCGTCGTCTTCGAAGACTGCGCGGTGCACGTTAACCGCTTCATCGCGCGGGGCTTCAGCAAGGTCGATGGCAGTGCGTAGAGGCGAGCGGGTAGCTTCGACGCCAATACCACTGCGCATCGAGCTCACACTCCGAGACATCTTCACGGCCCGCGCCGGACTCTGGCTAGACCGCCGGTGTGCATCGCTGCTCGGTCGTACCGCTGTCGCGGTGGTCGATGTCGAATCAAATCGCAGCGATCGGGACGAGGGGGGCCCAAGAGAACCGGACCGTGGACTTTCGCCTTGGGACTGCTGGGAGATAGAACGGTTATGAGGTCGGAGGATGCCAGGCCGTGATGACGGGCTGCGATGTGCGGAAGGAGGGCCAGAAGAAACGTCAGGTGCCTGGACATCCACAGGACCCGGGCTGGACAGCGTTCTTGACCGCTCGTCCGATAGCGCATGATGTAGCTCGACGGCTGTGGGTAATGGGGGAACACGGGTCGCCTCGCCTTCGCTGAAGACACGGCCTCGTGTCCGACCATGAAGCGTCAGATCTGAGAAGGAAGTTTCTTCGGAGAGTTTGCTGGGTGGAATTGGAGATTCGTTGGGGGTGTTTACGTCGGAGCGTCTGGGGGTACCGGGAGCAGGAGAACCGGAGACCGACGGAATGGAAGACGTGTAGGAACTGGAGGCGTAGCCAGGTGAGGAGCCCTCCAGAGTAACAGTGGATGCGTCGGTTCTCTTGAAGAGACTGAGAAGCGATACCTTTCCCTTCACTCTTCGGCCAACAGCCTGTGGTTCTGCGTCGTTTCCTGCGGACCGTGGTCTTCTTGAGCTCGAGCCTGAACCTCTACCATGGGAACGTCGCGACATTGTTGAAATCTGCGAAGGGTCGAAGACATCCGGAAGCGATGGTCGACGTCCGGTAGTTTCCCCGGTCGCAACTGACTCGGGGCTATCCCTAGCCAAGCCATCGCCGGTATAGTCGGATGGAAGTAGTGGAGAAGCCACGATAGTCTCCAACGCTGTGCCGGCACTCTCTGCGGGGCTGTATGAATGAAGCTGTGACAACGAGGGCTTCAACATATTGAGGGCATGGTCTATAGACCGCTTCACCCTCAACCGCTTGCTGTTACATATCCGGCAATCCGGGCCACCGCACGTATGCTTGGTGTCAGTGACGGAGCTCCCATCTCCGCTCTGCGACGGAATGAGCTCTTCCTTCTCCCGCAGGTCGCGATCCTTGTTGAGGGTCCAGTTATGCAGCATATCAGCACACGCGATCCACCCGTTCTGCCTCGCAAGCATCTCCGGCGTCGTTCCATGCTTGTCTGCGCGATTAGGGTGTGCACCGTGCATCAGCAAAGTGAGCACGACAGAGGCGTGCCCGTTTGCGCATGCAAAATGTAGGGGCGTCGATCCTGAGGTACCAACGATCGGCGCATCTCTGCTTCTGTCGTTGGAGAATCGCCGCGGGAGCCTGCGCGGAATAGGTGGACCCCACGCTCAGCGCGAGCGAGATATCGAAAAGTGAATCGGACTCACCGAGGGGCGTTTACGTCTGCACCTCTTTCAATCAATAATCGAACAACGTGCTCGTTACCTCCTGAGCATGCCGCATGCAGAGGCAGCACTCCATCTAATACAGAGTTGATGGGTTGGCCGTGTTCGAGGGCGTACTTTACAAGCCCCAAGTTGCCCGTAGCCGCAGCAGAGTGCAAGCCAAGATGAGGAACTAGCGCAGATGTGTGAGCTTGCAGCAAATACGAACATGATCTCTGCTCACAATCGACGGTGACATTATACTTCGCTTGGATCGCTTCAGTACGTTGAGGTCTCGACACTACGGGCATGTTGACTTAGACGAGGAGGGGGAACAGCGGGGGTATTGCGAGCGTCTCCGAAGACATAAAGCAAGAAGATGGATGACTGAGGCACTGCAGAATGATAGCGATGCCGGTCTTGTTGTGTGTAGTGCTCCCAGATTCAGCCCAGAATCGCGTACGGAAGTGAGCAGGGCGGGCGATTGCAATGGGACCGGCTATGCGGATGATGGTAGTAGACGGCTAAGCCGCGAAGGGAGGCCGTGGGGGCGGCAGGAGGCGGGGGAGAGCGGCGGACAGGAGGGAGGAATGGAGCTCGAGGAGACGCGGTCCAAGAGAGATGGGCGGGCGGCTCTCTGGTGACATAAGCATCCGTACCAAACCCTGCACTCGGACCCTGCCCTTCTCGTTGCTTCCGCCCATCCTCCTCCCACCTATCGCGCCGCTGCAACCCATCACTGATTTCGGCTGTGACCCCCACGACCAGCTTGCAGTGGTGGTCTCGACAATGGCAGAGCATCTCTCAGTCGCACCCGTCTCCTCACGGGCTCTGTCGGCCACGTTCCGTTGTCAGTACGTCGGTCTGTCGCACCACGGTGCGCGGCATCCTATCTGTCATCAGGTGGGCTGTTTTCGTACCGCCACCTCCCAAGGTTCTTCGCAATCGGTATGTGCCCCGCGTGCGATCGTTGCTCATCCCCACTAGGCGTCCGGTCTGCTTCCGAACGCTCAAGCAATAGTCCGATTCCGGCTGTGCCTCGGGAGGTCAGGCCTGTCAGGTACAACTGTGCAATCCAACTGATCCTCTGCGGACATGCCTTGGCATCATATAAACCTTCAGACTGAATCTTTGCTGTACCACTCGCAGTAACGGCATAGAGTTAGGCCGAGTGTACATTTATCCACACCCCTACCAAATAGTCTTTCGTCTTAGTATCACCCAGCTTCCTGCCATGCTTGTCCGCGGCATAGAATCGGGCGCCCCTCAAGGCTACCGTCTAAACTGCGAACAGTAACTCCTGCAGACGCATTAGGCACAAATGCCGCGGAGTCGCTCAACACTGCCGTGTCCACCGGATGAAGGCTAGCAAAATCATTGCATTCCTCCGCGCCCCACCACTCTCGCACCCGGCCTGGGAGCATCACCGGCGAGTTTGTACATTTCGTCGAGCATCATGCGTGCTCGTCTCACTTGTGGCTCAACATAGAGTAACATAGCTAGCGCTGCCAATGCCAGTGGTTTTCCGATAGATTAAAGTGAAGCGTTCATCGGCAATGCGTGTGCCTATGCTGGCTCAGCTTTTGGGTCGGTGTAATACGGTGATGGTCACCAGGGATATGGCATTTCGTGTCCGTGTAAATCAATGAGCGCATACCTTGAAGTTTCACTGATCGATGCATGTATAATATGTATTGTAGAGTACACTACCGATAGCCATGTAGTGACAGTCAGTTTTGATCATGGTCCCCGGTCGCTACACGGCGCCCACGTGACAACACAGATCGGAATCGGTGGCCAAGCCTGGTTAAGCTGGGAAAGGCAGTCCTGTCCTTCGATCGCGTTCCGCCAGCCTGAGCCAGCGACAGACGAAGGCTACACGATTGGTCTTCGCTATACGGTGCTTCGCTTCCCAAAAGCCTTCTCCATGCCCTCCCCCATGAGCCAAGCTCGTGTGCTGTTGGGGTTGTCCTCGATTACACGTCGACTACACGGACAACCGATCTTTCGCGCCGGTCGCGACGCGCATCGCTGGTACCATTGTGAGTGTACGCCGCCCTACGATTATACACACGATCAAATCAAATCACAGATATAGACAACACGCCGCGCAGAGAGGCTGTTCCACCGCTTGCGTTTGCGTTCGACATTGTACGTCCGACGGGCTCATAGTCTACGTCATCAGAGCGACTCGACTGAATGCCGCGTGTTCAATAGGACGGTGTTCTTGTACGTGGTTCTGACCCCATACCGGCCGCTAAGCGTGCGCTTGCGATCCTAGAAGGAGACAACCCGGCCGGAAGGTAGGCCTCGGGTTCTGCAGCGTGTTGGGCAACATGCTGATGGTCTGATGCAAGCAAGATACCTTATATATTGGTAGGCACGATGCACTTCGAGTGTCCCCACTTGCTGACGGGTAAAAACGTGGTGATACTGCTCAGCTGACCAATGGGGGTGGCACATCTGAAGAAGCTCGTTGTAAGAAACTTACTGCTATTCTTGGCCATAAGGTCGGTTCGTAGCAAAGCATATGCTGACAGCAACCTGAGAAGCGCATCATCGGCCAGATCGATGAGAGGCAATTTGTACAGTCGCATACCATCTTGAAGACAATAGCGAAGAAGTATACCAACCGCCCTGTCTTGGTACTTGGCGGCAGGAATGATGAAGTGCGCAAAGTGGCTGAAGGGTATAATATGTACTTATCTGGGTTCGTTATCAAACACTAACCTAACTCTGCTAGTTACGGCTTTGAGAGGGCCTATACCACCTTGGACGTGCTCGCCTGGAATCCTGCGTAGGCCCCGTCACACGCGGACGGCCGAACATACGCTGACAGACACACACACCGCAGAGTCTGGCCCTTCCACGATCTGACCGAGTCGGAGCGAAAGTCAACAAAGGTTTGTTGCTTCCCACTGCACAGATGGCTAGCTATTCTTACCACCGCGCGTGGTATCCGTTGTCGCAGCCTGTCGACTTCGCACAGACGCCCATCGCCGCTGCGTTCGTCTTTCATGACCCACGCGACTGGGCCCTCGACATCCAAATTTTGTGCGACGTCTTCCAGTCGGGCGGTATTATCGGTGGACCATACGGTGCAAGCCTCGCCGCACCCGCGCAGCCAAGAGAACATCAGCGCCCGGAGCTTATATTTTGCAACCCGGACCTGCTGTGGAAGTCAAACTTCGAGCGGCCGCGGCTCGGTCAGGGCGGGTTCAGGATTGCGTTCCAAGCGGTGTACAAGGTTTGACCACCCGTGTAACTGATAGGTTTCGGTACTGAGACCCCGACGGTGCTAGGCGGTCACTGGCTCGGAGTACCCATATGTACAATTTGGAAAGCCGACAGAGGCCACGTATCGTTTCACCAAGCAGGTCCTGCATGACCGGTTTGACGAACTCTACGGTCATGTGGCTCACGGACCACCGCGCGTGTGAGTACTACGGGCAATTGGCTTTTTGGATTCCTGCTCATGGTTATTCCCAGGTACATGGTGGGAGGTATGTCATTGCTTACATCGCACATTCGCCCGTCCCCACTGATATATTATCTCGCGCAAAGACAACCCTGAATCAGGTGCGATTCCTCGTGCGATATCTCCGTTGACGTGTGGCCGACCGTAGCTATAGATATAGCGGGTGCGAACGCCGCAGGGTGGTCGTCCGTCTTGGTGCAAACCGGTGTCTATGACCCTCGACAGGGGCCCCCGACACACACTCCGACGCATCAAGCCAGCGACGTCGAAGAAGCAGTCAAGTGGGCAATTCAACGGGAGCTAGCCAATACGAAGTGACGTGCGCGTGTACTTCCCAATCGGAACATAGACGAGGGGATAAGGACCTCACAACATGCTCCAGTTTGATCAGGGGTTCTGCTCTTGTCATTCCGTGTCTTGACGCTTGGGACATATTTTCGTGCTCCTGACATTACTGTTCAAATTGGCGCCGTCCAATTTATGCATAGGCTTGACGAGATGATCATTGCTCTTTGCCATACGGCAAGAAATCCCTACTGGCGAACGGGAGCGTGAGCCTGAGTACGCTGGCATACCATATCTGTGAACAGGGGTCCATTATAGAGCATCCTACAATTGCTTGTTGTCATTCGAGAATGAGACGATCATGGGCGTCTAGCAACGTTGTGGTGCCACGGGACTGACACTCAGTATTAGACGACATCGAGTCGTACCCTCTTCAGCAAACATTGGGCTTCTCGCTGAGACTTGCCGGAGACTTATTCTGACCTCATCTGGCGTTGGCACCGTCCCCTCAGCGATGGCTACTCCAGGTACTAGCCTGAGTACTCCAAGTAACGTCACAGAACGGGCCCCTGAGGCGGTGGCAGCAGCGGGGCAGCCCGTCTTTCGCGGCGAGGACAACCTGGATCCCTCCTCTTCAAGTTCCGCAGGGACAGCGGTGTTGAAACCGATGGCGGAAACCTTGTCTTTGAATGACAGGAATGACAGGAAGCATCAGTCCGACTCGGAGACGACAGACGTTGCACCTCATGCACTGCCCGAACCTCTACAAACAGTGACAGAGACGATTATCGAGGGCGCTACGCCTGCCGCTCCCCTGGATCGAGAAGCGCTCATTTGCCTTCTCATACAACACTTCTCGAGGTGAAGTCGTCTTCAACATCTGAAGGGTGGTCCTTCTGATGCGGATCCATATCTAGTTCCTGGGGCTCGCGTACAGCCGAATTTGCAGTCTACCTCTTCCTCATTACCCTATTCCCCGACTCCCTACTTCCTGCATCCATATTCGGCTTCCTGACGACAGGCATTGCGATTATATTATCAGGATGGGCCGGGCACCAGGTGGACATCCGCAACAACCTGCGGCTTGTGCGGTTTTGCATCATCACTGTCAAGCTCTCTGCGTGTGGCGCATACACCGGTTCGCTGGTCCTATTTCACCGCGTTGGAAGTCAGCCTTCCTTACGAGACTGGTCGTCACCGCTCGGGGGCGCGATGTTCGCCCTCGTCGTCGTATGCGGGTGTGTCCAGAATCTGTCCGCAATCGCTCTGTCGGTGGCCATCGAGAGAGATTGGGTGACAGTGATTGCTCACGCATCGTCCGAGCACCTCACGCAGATCAATACGTACATGCGGCGCATCGACTTACTTTGCAAACTTCTTGCGCCGCTGTTCGTCTCCTTGCTTGTTACTGTCACCTCTAACGTTGTTGCTGCGTACATTCTGTGCGGTGTCGAGGCGGGGTGTATCGTCTTTGAACTGCTGTGTAGGTTCTGCGTCAATAATGCTTCACATCAAGCGACTGAACATTCGAACAGGGATTAATGTCGTCTATCGACGTTTCCCTTCTCTGCAGGAGGCCCAAGCTCGAAGAAATGCAGCGCAACAACTCCAGGCGGCCTTCCGACAGGGCCGGACGACAAACCTTCGTTTGCAGGATGTCGCAAGAACCGTACGCGTGTACATCCGCGATAGTCTGTCTGATTGGAGGGAGTTTGTCCAGCATCCGATATTCCTGTCCTCGATCTCGATCTCATGTCTCTATTTCACGGTCCTCGGGTTTGACGGCGTTATGATCAGTTACCTTAAGTCGGTCTCCTATACGGATCCTTTCATTGCCGGCATGCGCGGGCTGAACGTCGTGACCGGGCTCATGGGTACTATGACAATGCCGTTCTTGGAGCGCAGAATCGGGCTTGTGCGCGCTGGGAACTGGAGTATATGGTAAGCGTCCTGATTAACATTGCCATTTCTAGTGGTTGTTATCAATTCTACCCAGGTCGGAAGCCATTTGCTTACTCCCGGTCGTTCTGGCATTCTACGTCGGAGAAGGCATGCCAAATGCTCACGGTCCGGCGTGGAAATCAGTGCTACTGTTCGGCGGTACGGCGTCCGATCTATTCACTGACATGTAGCAGTGCTGACACAGCGTAGGTATGATGCTATCGAGAATTGGCCTGTGGGCCTTTGATCTTTGCCAATTGAAAGAGCTACAACTGGCTCTGGCGATGCACCCGAGGCGAAATGCGATGTAAGCTGCGCGCTGACCCGTGAAATCTGAAAGCTGCTCGTTGACATGGAATACAGATCAGCGCTGCAATACTCTCTGCAAAATATCGCTGACATGCTGAAGGTAGGTTATACCACCCCCTTCATCAGTCGAAGAGCTAACTCATCAGCAACATGCTCAGTATGTCCTCGTAATGATACTCTCCCACCCATCGCAATTCCGGATTGCAACGTTGACGTCTTTTCTGAGTGTCGTTGTTGGTGCATTGACGTACCTTGGCTACGTCTGGAGGGAGCGCGGGCATATACTGCACAGCGAGAAGCTATCGTTGCTCAGACACAGGTCCCGGGCCGAGTAAAGATGGGTATATTATAGATACTTGGCTGCGGAACAGTATCAGGTAAACTGGAAAGTTATGTATAGTAACCGAGCTGCATTGCTGCTCTGACAATGTCCTCTTTGGTATTCGAATTGTCTCTCTGACGGCAAGGGCGAGGATGAAGGGATAGTGGGTCAGCTCGATGGATCGGCTCTGTGAGTCCTTCGTCTTCCCACGCGCTCGAGACCTGTCCGCGGGCGTCGATCGGCGCCTACCGTCCCCCCAGCTTCGCCTCATGCTCCCGCTTCCTGTATCATCTCGGACACGCCCATTGCTCAGAACTGGGTTGCGGCACCAGAGGAGCACCAAGGATGCGCTGCTGACGCGTGCGCGGGTCACCAACCTCGGACTCTTGCTACTTTCTGGCGTCACTGTTCTGTCGTTACTCTTCAACCTCACGTATCATTTATCTCCTCCGAGACACCACCCTCACCTGCCAATTCATGCGATACCACCTTTCGACATATTGTCAACAATTCAGCGCCCTGAAGCGCTCTCAGACTTAGACCACCTTATTGTGATCCCTGGCCATGCGATATGGAGAGGGACGGATATCCGGCGAAGGTTAGACGACGATGAATGGATACTAGAACCATATCAAAGAGGGGGAGGGCGCGTTGCTGCTTTCTATCAGCATATAGAGGCTGGGTGAGTGTTGTATGGGGTTCTACGTTCGGTGCCATTGACGCATAACTATCGCAGAGCCGAGCTTGCGAGGCGGGATGAGCATGCGTTACTCGTCTTCAGTGGGTGAGTAATGTTTTCTGAGTATATAGCGCAGAACCACATCATTGCTGTCACCGTAGCGGTCAGACCCGAGCAACATCGACCAGTACAGAAGCTGAGTCGTACATGCGGCTCGCACTGGCTGCTGGTCTGATCCCCAGTCTTCCCCCATCGGGCTCACGGTCGCGCTCCGTTCTCCGGGCCACGACGGAAGACTATGCCCTAGATTCCTTCCAGAATTTGTTGTACTCCATAGCGCGCTTCCATGAATACACAGGACGCTACCCATCCCACATCACCGTCGTCGGTTATGAGTTCAAAAGGCGGCGTTTCACTGAGCTTCACAGGGCAGCCCTTCGGTGGCCTCGTGAACGCTTCGATTACGTCGGCATAGACACGGAAGGCGAAGAGCTGATCAAGGCTCAGGAAGGCGAGGTAAAGTTCTGTCATTGAATGCCGTGCGGGTTGCTCATGATCTACAGAAACTTAACGGATACCTCCCCTATTCTGTGGACACCTACGGGTGTCACGACATACTCTTGTCCAAACGTCGCTCTCGAAATCCGTTCCTTCGATTCCATTCGTACTACTCCTCATCTCCGGAGCTTTCTCGACTGCTGAACTGGTGCCCTGGGCCGGCAGACGGCGGCCAGACCGTAGTCTATGGTGGCCCTCTGCCCTGGGATACTCTCTGGTGACCTCTGGATGTCTTATTCGCTCGTAGCCTATCATGAATGTGAATACATCGCTCACCTCTAATATCAGTGCATATATGCATTTCCGTGTCAGCCGTACGGTTGCCTAACGCGTGTGCCCAGTTCAAGTCAAGCGACACACTTTTTCATCCAACTTTGCAGGGAATACTCCAGCCTCCGGATGTCCGTGTTCCTGTTCGACAGGCAATTTTCATGCGTTCCGTGCGTTCCGTGCGTCACAACGTTGGGCCCACCATGGACAAAAACGGGGTTGTTGCACAATGATATGCGTCCGCGCCATTGACGGACCATGATGGAATAGACGTTGCCAATTCTACTTGGGACATTGAATGAGGAACATGGGTAGTCTGCGTTTCACCAGCGAAACGCCAGCAGAAGCATATTATCACACGGCTTCTGACCTAGTCAATGGCACTAACATGAATGTAGGTCCTGTGTAACTGCAGCCTGCATCAGCGACGTAGATGCCATTGCACTTCAGACCCGAATTTACAGGCGGTAAATACAGTGGCGCGCAAGTCTGGCACGGGAGCATCGCGCGCGGTCTTCGTGCAACCATGTGCCGGTGATTGCGAAAAAAATATATTTTACTAGCTACAATATACAGAATCAATACACCTCACACATCGATCACAAAATATTGAGAGGATTTGCTCTTAACCTCTGTCTGTTGAGGGGAGGGCAGTTGTACCCCCGTGGGAATTTTGTGATGGGTGGCTTATATGTCTGGGAGGCCAACATCTGCAAGGTATAGCAACACAATTTGGGTTTTGTAAAATGTCAGAAATATACAGATGCATCAGTACTTAGTGTAGCTACCCTTGGCACACTTCAAAGCCTCTACTCTATGGGGCATGGATGAGTACAAATTCATAATACTTTCAAGGTCCAGTTTCTCCCACTCCTCCTTCAAAGCAATCCATAGCTCCTCCAGATTGCTTGGCAATGTGCTCCGGGCACATAGACATCAGTCTACAAGGTTCCAAGCATGTTCTATGATGTTCATATCAGGGGAAGATGGGGCCCAAGGGAGGACTTTAACTCCATGATCCTTGAACCATGTCTGAGCATGACGTGATGTGTGCTTTAGGTCATAGTCTTGCTGGAATACAATGTCAGAGACCTTGAGATTATGGTCGTGAAGGGTAGGTAGGAAGGATTTGGTGAGGATCTTGCAGTATTGGACTGCATTGAGGTGCCCTTTGACATGATGAAGCCAACCTGTGCCATGTTGTGTAAGGCAACCCCATACCATCAGACTGCCTCCTCCATGTTTGACCTTCTTCTGCACATTCCTCTCCAGAAATTCCTCCCCAGGCCTTCTTTGGCAGTACATCCTCCCATCAGATCCAAAGAGATTGAACTTTGACTCATCTGTGAAGACAACATGTAGCCAGTCTTTTTTGGACCAGCCACTGTGCTCCTTGGCCCACATCTTTCTCTTCATAATGTGGATTCCTGATAGTAAGGGTTTTTCTCAGTGAATGTGGCCATGCAGCCCAAGGCGGCACAGCATGCGACAGGTGGTCGAAGGGGAGACATGATTGACGTACTCCCTCTGAAGATGGGTAGCATCATGAATATGACCACTGGTAATGGCACAAGCTCCTCGATGCTCTGCATGGTCACCCAGTTTCCATGGACAATCTGACCTGGAGGCCTGGTAATAAAAGTTGGGCCCGCCTGACTCCCTTTTAGGGCCCTCCTCCATCTTTTTATAGTTCCATCAGACAGTGGAAGGGTTGAGACCCAGGTTGCTTGCAATGCTGATGGGATGAATTCCTTGCTTCATATCATGCCAGATTATCCTCTTTTTTGTAGAGGTGCAGGGTGTCATGGTGAGGGTGAGTTCAAATAAAAAGTTTTGTGATGAGTGGAGGTGTGGTATGGATGTAGGAGCTTGAACATCTCAGAGATGCATGCTGCATAGCCACCCATCACAAAATTCCCACGGGGGTACAACTGCCCTCCCCTCAACAGACAGAGTTTGAGAGCAAATCCTCTCAATCTTTTGTGATCAATGTGTGAGATGCATTGATTCTGTATATTGTAGCTAGTAAAATATATTTTTTCGCAATCACCAGCACATGGTTGCACAAAGACTGCACATGATGCTCCCATGCAAGACTTTTGCACGCCACTGTATATAGGATATATGGAATATCTAGGGCATATACTGCACTGGCAAGATATACACCGCATGATCTCATGATACTCTTTACGGTCACACAGTGCACCACACGACCTGGGATGAGCATGCAAGTGCATACAGCCACCCTCACTTTGATGTTGCATTGTCGTCTCTTCCACCCATCTCCCATACCCACTTCAGTTCCAAAGCCAATGTGAGCTCACCCGCCATGGAATTTGTATTCTTGATTGTTGGACCAGTCTGTTGCAAGGTATCTTGCTCAAATGCTTTCACCTGCTCTTGAGGCATCTTCCTCAAGGTGCCTCCTAGTTCAGTGTCACTCTACTCTTTGATCACTGTGCTCATGCAAATTGTTGCCCACAGCACTAGTATCTACTGTCTCAACACACAGTTCATGGTGAGCAACCTTGTTTGATCCATTTACTCCTGTCTCACTCAATCTTCAACTATCATTGTGTTGAAATTTCCATATTTGGTGTCATACATTAACTTATCATTTGGTGATGCGACCGCTCAAGATGGAAAGCCTAACCCTCTAAACAGGCGAGAGGCCAAGGCTGAGCTGTGGGGGCGAGGCCTTCCGGTGCAGTGAGGAACTGCGCTCGAGAATAATGTGATGGGTGGTGGAAGTGGTGGTCTAGGTAGAGAGGGCAGAGTTCCGGCACGACTCAACTCGATGGAGGGTTTGAGGGAAAACTGGGCTTGAGGACCGCTTCGAACTACAACGTGTCTTTCAAACCGCTTCGAACAATCTTCTAACTTGCTGGCGCTGGACCCAAGCTCAGCTGACCGACTGATGAACAACGCACTTTGAAACAAGAGAGAGAGAGAATGAGATCTGAACCATACTGAGAGCTTGCCCCCTTTTTGGCAGAGGGTTTGTTTATATACAGGTGGCTTTCGCTGAAAACTATGCAGTACCAACCATCGCTCAGCCACATCAAACCCACCACACGGCGCCCAATCACCTCGAAGGACAACTACTCCAATCAAACCTTTCGACTCTAACTCAACATGGATCCGCCAGTCGAACTTCGAAGCTTCATCGCGTGCTGACGCTCACATCGCCCGCTACCATCATCTTCTTGCCCTAGTGCAGGCGGAACAGTTCTTCAAACCGGCAGGTGCTAGAGCCGAGGCCACCAAATGGCTGGCTTGGGCCCATTTCGTATGTTGGGTGCCGGTAGGTTACGCCCCAATCCCGAGGCTCAACGCTACTCACACTCCTGATAGTGCTCCCTCTTCGAATCGTATTCGACAGCTGTTGCTATTCACCCCGGTTCACTGCACTCTCCGTACACATACCCGACCATTGTAGCCACGATGAACCGCATCAATCGCATTTTCGAAGAGGGCAACGTTACTCCTGGCTGGGGCGTTCCCTATGCTCCTCTTGCCTGGGATCCGCTGTTTGTTCCCCAACCAGTCGAGCTCGCTGCCACCCCATTGCCCTTCCTGGATCCGCCAAGCTTCACCACCGAGCTGATCTACCTCGAAGACTTCTGCAAGTTGCCCCGTACATTCAACGAGCTTCGTACCACCTTCGTGCGCTTCAAGAGATGGTTCGATCGGAGATTCGAGATCTCTCGCAATACATTCGTGCATTGCACTACAGCGTCGATCATCTTGTTGTAGGGGCCGCTGCGGTGCAAGGTATTGTTCTGGTGGGACTTCTGCGCGATGATACCACTCCTGGGTGTGCTGAGAGGGGAGGGCCAGTGCAGGGAGGAAACCACCACAGCCCTTGCCCCAGGTTTGGTCAGGGAAATGGTCGCTAGTATCGTAGCCCTGTAGCCTTTGCTTTGAAATAATGATATGTGCTTCGACGATTCGAAGAGCTTTCGAGCTGGCCTCACAACTTGTGTCTCTGTTCAACATTTTGGAACCCTCGCTTGACACAGTTAGAGTTGCTAATATTCGCATTTTTCGGGGCACAGCTCCACTAGGGGCGTATCATCGGACAACCTATATATGGACTTGTGTTCTGCATTGTCTGATTACATACATTCTTTGATGGACTCTGCCTGGACCCGATCCCACGTCCAGGCCCCTGTAGATAGCTCTAGATCACAGACTCTTCTAGACATGCTCCCTTCTGGACTCTTCTAGATAGTTCTGTAGATATGACTCACCCTGGCTCCTGATGACTCAGGCTGACTAGGTATGACTCACCGCTCATGTGGTATGATTACTCATGCTCTCTCATGACTTACATGACTGGTTCCTATCATGTATATATACCAGGCTGATATGCCCTCTAATCTTAAGACTTTACCTCCTGTTCCCCTGTGTGTGCTTCACAGGTCTTTCCCTGGAGCTTCCCCTGGGTATTGTCTCGCTCTTATTGCCTTCAGCCACACTAACCATTTAAACCTCCTTGCTTCAACACATTGCGGATGGTATGGTATGGCTGTATGTGTGTGACTTCTCCACTGAGGCCAGTGGCAACACTAAGTAGTTGGCAAACCTGAGGTGAGTCCCTTGTCCATTACTCAGCATGTGTCTACCACTGGCTCTGCATCTTACTAGGTCATCTAACAAACAAGAAAGCAGGCAAGCAAGTGGGAAGCACATCAGGAAAAACCTACCTGCCTTGCCAAGTTGGTCCATACCAATTTATGCTTGGAAAGGCTTTGATGACATATGGTGGCAGGCATTTGCTTGGCAAGCATGTAAGCTGTCATTTAGCGCATGCCACGGTTAATGAATCTTGTACAAGGCATGATAATATCCATAAACTTACGGAATGGTACCTATGGCCAGAAGAACCATCTGCATGGTCTATGTTTCTGGCGTTTTATACAGGCTTTGGTGCCTGACATGTTGCTTTCTTTTTCTCTTACAACTTTGTTATTCCATAATGGCTGGTCAATTGAGCTTACATCACATACGTTGCACATATCATTGCGACATCAAATAGTACTACCATAGAGTCTGGTATGCATACTTTGTAGCCCAATTATTAAGTAAGAATCTCTGTGCCTTGTCAAGCACAGAGTCAGATGTCCAGTCACTGGGTATGGTAGAAATAGTACTGCCTCTAGATGGCCTTGAAAAGCACAGTATTAATTGACACGACTGTCTAATCATGCTGAGAGGGATGATCTCCCCAGCTGGTGTGCCATCCACATGTAGGGGCAGCTTGCGTACCTCGTACATCATATGTACCAGGTCTGCAGATGCAGGGAGGTTTGCATACCACTCCACATAAGCCAGAGGGCCTTGGCCTTTCCACTCTGCAGGGGCATTTATTTCATTGAGGCTTCCATGTGTGTAGATAGTTTGTGGTAGCGCAAAAATGACTTTGACTCGGCCGACACGCACACCTGTTGATGAAATTCGCATTAGTTGGCTCTTGTGAGATAAGCCTTGCAATGATGTACTTACCTTGCACGCCGGTAGCCTCCCATACACAACAGACATACGGCACCATGATACACACCAATGCCCCAGTACCTGTCCTGTCTACACTGTCGAGGGATAGCTACATGGTGTACCCATCAGTAGCATTGCCTTCGACACCCATCCAACCTCTGTTGTCTATTCCTGCACCTCCAACGACGCCCAACACACTCCCTTTGGCTTCCCCACATCGCTATGCATCCTATCCAACATCTATATCATCTGCATGGTCACCCTTGTACACCCAACAAGATGTGTACGCACCACAATCTGCTTCCCTCCAAGCATCGAGCCCTGCCAGTGCTGCTCGATTCTCCACCTCGGCTCTTCCAGGGCCCTCGTCAATCCACCGTGATATCTTCTCCACACAGCTGACGGCCGATAACTATCTGGAGATGAGCAGCCGGCGAGGCCGTGGACGAGGGCGTGGGCAAGCACGAGGTGCAGGGCAAGGCAGGTAGTGAGACAAATAGAGGTCTTGTATACGTACTATTGTCTCGCCTTCATATATCTTGATGCAATCACGCCCAACACACGAGTCAAAGTCGATGCCGCAGTCATAGCTTGGGTGTGTGAGAGTGACGGCCTTGAGTGTCGTCCTCGACTCTAGAGCCCTACGGCGGTGCATAATCACACCAAGTCCCCGTTCCCACGGGGGCACTCAGGTAAACAGTGCCCAATTCTACCAGTCATTAGAGGCCCTTACCGCCTTTTTGCACTCCAATTCCTTTTTGGTCTTATATCATTCCCTAAAGAGGAGTGCATGGAAAGGTGGTGGCGGGCCTCAATGACTGGTTTGCGAGTCTACCATTGCCGGGCACGCGCCTGTGCGGTTGCCATTTTGGGCTGAGTACGGTTTGACCGTACTCGGCCCAAAATGGTAATTCCATGCACCGGGCTGGCGGGATGCCCGTTCCCCCTCAGGCTGGCGGCCAATTGTTCACCTGAGTCAGCCGCCCTGCTCCTTGTTTTCCTTCCTTCTTCTCAGTGTCCGTCTTCTCCTGCGGTCTAGTACTTCCCACCCGCTCTACGATTGCAACCCATGCCATCCTCCCTGACTCACTCCCGCTTCCCCAGCGACGATGAGTACTCGGCCTTGGGCCCTGAATATTGGGTCCCCAAGGACGCGCCAAATCACTCAGTGCAGTCGACCAAGGATCTTGAATGTTTGTGGGGACCTCATAATGCTTGCTCCACTTCGTCGTTGCTGACTGCTCCTTAGCCCTTCTGTCATCCTCTCCCCCTACAGACGGCGGTCACACCTTCTCTTCCGTCTACCCCAGCCAACTCAGCGAAGCTGTAGAGGGACACTCTCCATCGCCTCCCCCCAGTGATTCAGGTGACTTGGTCATGGAGAAGGTATTTGGCTCCCTGCTGGAGTGCATCTGATGAGGTGGACAAGTTGGAGAGCCAATGAGATGAGATCAACGAGAGTAGCGATGGGGATGATGTCCAGGTGAGTGCGACGTCCAAAATAATTGACATGCAATTGATACTCGTACGCATTGTGCAGGTTGCCAAGAATGCGAAGGACAAGGGCAAGAGTGTCTCATCCTGTGGCAGAGACAAGAAGAAGAGGAAGAAGCAGAAGGTCCTTGATGGGGATGAAGATAGCTCTAGTGGCAAGGGAGACAGTCGTGGGTGGCCGATGCTACGTGAGCTGCCCAAAGAGGTGCGCACTCTCGTTAATCGTGCAAACGTCTTCCTGCGTGTCATCCCATCGCTGGAGAATGCTTGGACGGCAGAGAAGAAGTACGGGCACGAAGTCTTGCCGGAGAAGCACACAATCCTCAAGAGGGCCCTGGGGGAAGTATGGGGGCTCGAGGACGATCAGGGGCAACCCTTGAAGCATGTTGAGTTAGCATTTGGAATGCTCAACACTGAGAAGGCGCACGATCTTCGTGAAGCTGTCTTTAGCCTGGTACGTGAATGGGCTACTGTTGAGCCTTACTGATCGCTGTTTTAAGCTTTGGACTGGTGCGCCGCAGCTGTGCAACCAAGTCAAGAAGGAAGCGAAGTCTGTCGTCGAAGACAGCTACAGCTTCAAGAGCCTTCCAGCCAATTGCAGGGTCTCTGCAGCGCTATTCCTCTTGAGGTACAACCAGCAAGGGGGCAACAGGATTCCCAACTATGTGTTCGATGACATTGAGCTTCACTGGGTTGGTGATGAAGTGGACCCTCAAGTAAGCTAGTCGAATATTTAAAGTGCTTGCATATATTCTCACTGATCAATATAGGCGAGCAAGGTGAACTGCAAGCATCCATTCCAGCACCCAGCTATCTACAGCCTCATCGAGCAATACTGGTTTGCTGGTCAGCGGTGTGCGCTGATGCCTCGTCACCCACCACTTGCTGCTCACCCACCACTCACCGCCGCCTCCCTTGATTCTATAATGTCCCTCGCCCTGGTGTAAGTGCTTCATCTGAACGTCTCAATAATAGTATACTGACAACTCTGAATGCTGGCTAGATACAATCTACAATACTTGCAAATATTGTATCGTCAGGGCCATTTGGTGATGAGTAGCTGTATCCTGGGAGATGTATCGAAAGCTTGATTTAACGCCATGTTGTACTCTTCGCTGTCCTGTATTACCAGTCGCATTATCCAGTATTGATTTTTGTGCACGCAATATGTGATTATTGCATTGTGACAAGTAAAGTGTGATATCTATATGGCAACACATTGCTTCCCCATGGCCAAAGGTAGTGATATAGAGGTGAGCAATGCCACGGATTGCCAACATAATGACCAAATTGGCAATAAAAAGAACTTGTGTCAATAGTATTGTGCCAACATAGCCAATGAAAAGGCTTTTGCGAGGACAAAATGTGCCATGGTATAAAGACAGACAATGCATTACATTGTGAAAATGACCTTGACAAATTATGCTCTGCCATGACATGGCTCTTATGGATTTGACTTACGTTGTCAAGCAAACATGCCAGAAAAGCCATTCCTGGCCATTTTATAGTAAAAAAGTACATGTTTGCCATTGCAAGACAAATGGGTTTTTCCTGATGCAGGCAAGAAGGCCGGCCAGATGGAGTGCTGAACAGACAATGGGAGTGTAAGGACTGAGTGAGTGGGAGTGGGTGAGGGGCCAAGCAAGTGAGCGAGTGAGTGGGAGACTATGAGAGTGTCGCTGGGAGGGCATGGAAGCATGCAGCACATAAACAAAGCAGGTGAACGGGCAGGAATGGCGCAGTGGCACCTGTGAGTACCCCGGCAGGCCAATTCCCTCTCCCCACATTACTGGTACTGCAGATTTCCCCAATTCTAGGGCCTCAATGCCTGCTTAGATGATTATTGTCAAATAGTTCTGTGTATACAGCATAATAATATGTATGTTTGTATGTGCCAGGAGCGATGATGCACCTAGACCTCCTACAAGGCCCGAAACAGACAGCTGAGGGCTGAGGGGATGAGGCTGGCAAACGAGGGGTGAAGGGGTGAGCCGGGATCGAGTTCCCTTCGTGGTGCAGAGTGAGAGAGGTGTTGGATGGGTCAAAAGGGGAGGGTGAGACAAATCGCAGCAAGTCGCATATTGCATGATGAAGTTGTGATTCTTTGATGAGGGGTGGGTGACAAGGGGCATGACTCAATACCAAGGAAAGAAGAGAGAAATAGTACGTATGAGGTCACAGCTCCATGAACCTCAGAGGGTGCAAGGATGTAGAGTCAAAGGCTCAGTTGCAAGGTGCAAGTCACAAGTCACAGGGCGCAGGTTGCAGGTTGTAGTCACAGTTCACAGCTCACAGTCGCAAGTGTATCACAGGGTACACAGGTAAATGCAGTTGCAAGTCGGATGCTATTGCTGAGGGGTAACGAGTGCTTCATTCTAGTCGAGGTACAGAAGGGTTTATATACAAAGGTCTATGACTACTTTCTGAGTGATCCTGAACATGTCCGAGACATCCTACTCAACCTTCTGATGAGTTCCTGCACCAGCTGAACTCACCCATGCTGAAGAGCCACTGTCATATGGTCTTTGATGAATCAGGACTTGAGGTCACATCAGCAAGTCAACTTCTGATGTCACCCCAAAAGGGCATCCCGCCATCGTACTGCATCGATCTGAATCTTCAGGAAGTCACAGTGGTTGGCTGAGTCTAGACCCGATGGAGGAGTCATGATCTTGAGCTTTGATTGGCTGCGACTACTCCAAGTCTTCCCGATGACTGAGAGGGTACCTCGAGGTCACCATGTGAGTGTGCCTTGGGTATGCTGAGTCAATGGGGGCCGTCGCAGTCTGCTGACTTGGACTTTGAGCTGGGCGGGCAAGCGAGGGCAGAGCTGCACATCGAAGCACTCTGTTGCACGACTTCGCAGAGCAGCGAAGCCCAGCTTCTTCGGGGATCGGGTTGGAATTGCTGATCGGTTGGGAATCGGAGTTGTGTCTGATTGCAGTCACTGATACAATCACTGCTATTCTGACCCCCAAATTCGTGAATACAGCCCACTTTGATTCAAGCACACATCGCAACAACCCCTCCTTGTGTCTCCTATCTAGTAGACCTCCCTGGGACTCAGCCACACTATCGACACCCGTGCTCTCAAGGCAACTCAATGCGACTGTGATTGGACACAACTCCGATTCCCGACTGATCAGTGATTCCGACCCGATCCCCGAAGAAGCCGGGATTTGTTGTCCTGCAAAGTCACGTGACATGGCAACTCGATGCGCAACTCTGCCCTCACGCACACGTCTGGCTCAAGCTCCAAGTCAGCGGACTGCGATCATCCCCATTGACTCAGCATCCCCAAAGTGCACCCACATGGCAACTTCAAGGTACCCTCTCAGTCATCAGGAAGACTCAGAGTAGTCACTGATGCGATCGCTGCAATTCTGGCCCCTGAAATTGTGAATACGACTCACTTTGATTCAAACACATGTCGCGGCGACTCCTCCTCATGCCGTCTATCTCCTGGACCTCCCTGGGACTCAGCCATGCGCTCGACAACTGCGCTCTCAAGGTGACAGTGGCTGTGATTGGATGCGACTCTGATTCCTGACCGATCGGCGATTCCAACCCGAGCCCCGAAGTGGCCGGATTCGTTGTGCTGCGAAGTCATGCGACCCAGCGACTCGACGTGCGACTCTTCCCTCACTCACACAACTGGTTCGAACTCCAAGCCAGTGGCCAGCGATTGTCCAATCTACTCAGCACCCCCAATGCGCACCCACATGTCGACTTCGAGGTACCCTATTGGTCATCAGGAAGACTCGGAGTAGTCGCAACCAATCAATGTTTGAGATCATGACTTCCCTATCAGGCCTAGACTCACCCGACCACCGCGACTTCCTGAAGATTTGGATTGACGCAGTGTGGCGGCGGGATGCCCCCTTTGGGTTGACGTCAGAAGTCAACTCGCCGATGCGACCTCAAGTCCCAATTCGTTGCAGGCCATATGGCAGTGGCTCTCCAACATGGGTGAGTTCGGTGAAGGCAGGAACTTGTCGGAAAGTTGAGTAGGATGTCTCGGATGTGTTCGGAATCGCTCGGAAAGTAGTCATAGACTTTTGTATATAAACCCTTCCACACTTCAACCAAAAGCAAGCACTCGTTACCCCTCAGAGTTAGCGTCTGACTTGCAACTGCATCTACCTGCGTTACCTGCGACTTGCGACTTGCAAACTGTGAACGGTGACTGCGAACTGCAACTTGCAAACTGCAACTTGCGCCTCGGCCGAGCCTTTGACTCTACTCCCTTGCGCCCTCTGAGGTTCACAGAGCTGTGACCTTGTATGTACTATTTCGCTTTTCTTTCCTCAGTACTGAGTCACGCCCCTCGTCACCAACCCTCACTGCCGAGTCGTGACTTCATCGTGCGATACGCAACTAGCTGCGATTTGCCTCACTGCCCCCTACCTACCTATCCAACTCCTCTCCCTCTCCGCGCCACGAAGGGAACTCGATCCTGGCTCACCCCTTCACCCCTCAGTCACCAGCCTTGTCCCCTCTGTTGAACTGATCGGTAGGCGCCTGTAGGGCAGCCGGGGATCTCCCGGGTAGATCAGGACAATCACATGCTACCGGCACTCCGGGTATCAGGAGTATCACATGCACTGTGTACTTTATCACATGCATCAGGGATTGGTACTGTACAGTTGCTTAGTCAGACGGTCTCCTACATGTATATAAGAACCCCTGTAGTGTACCACAATTCCAAGTCGCTAAACAGCAACTTTTGTGTGCCTCAAGCCTCACAACCACCAACCAGGTAAGCGACCTAAAGCCCGCTGTAAGAGTTTGCCTGCTCATCAGGTTATGAGCCCTGATCAACGCGCAGACTGCGCCTTCATGGTTGCGTCTGCTGTGGGTCAGGCAGCTTGCCTGGACGTCACCCTTAGGGGCTTTGACGTCGGGGGAGACCATGCACCCATCAGGTGCTGCAGGTCAGGTCATTGCGCCTCTATGGCTGCAGACCAAGCGTGACGTTGTCGCCGCTATCCCCAACACTGAGTCTAGTGTGGTGCAAGCGCCTTATCAGGCTGCATGCTTAAGATCAGAGCGCTGATTCCGCGTTTCCCAGAAACCAACAGTTTCAACCGCTCTATCACCACTCATCAACAATGTTGAACAACTTGACCCAGCTCGTCCCCGTCCTCGACAGCACCAACTACCGCCGCTGGGCGGAGTTGATGAAGGCCTACCTGCAACAGCAGGGGGTCTGGATCATTGTCGATCTCCCAGCTGGGATCACCGAGCCTAGCCCTGCCGCCGACAGGTCCAACCGGTCCGGAGTCATGGAGTGGCACCAGTACCAGTCCAAGGCAATGGGCGCCATCAGGCTGCGCCTCAATGTGGAAGTTGCCCGTCAAGTGGCAGACAAAACCACTGCCAAGGACGTATGGATCAAGCTTAGAGACCTCTATGGAGGTACCAGCGCCATGGGAGCTTTCAGCTTCTTCAAGGCAGCTATTAACATCTGGATCCTGCCGCACGAGCACCCCTCGAGTGCGATTGCCAAGATTCAAGGCAATCTGGATGAGCTCCACAATGCGGGCATTACCCTCTCCAACCACCTCCGCGCCCTGATAGTACTCGGGGCAGCACCTGCGCGCTATGACGCTGCGGTGCAAATTGTGCTCTCGAGCCATGAGCTTAAAGACCTCACAGTGAGCATAGTCCAGGAACGACTTGTGTCCTCCTGGGAGGGGTCGAAGAACAAGGGGCAGCCCTCTGCCCAGAAGATCTCTGTGATCAAGCAGAACAAGGGCAACCCATCCTTCTCGCAGCAGCAGCACCCAGAGGACAGCAGCAGCATGGGAAAAAAGGACAAGGGTAAAGGCCGCGAAGGAGGCTCTACGCCTCGGGGTAAGCGTGCCGGCAAGAACCGTGGTAAGCTGCAGAAGAAGCATCATAAGCATGATGAGATGGCTGAGATGCATCTCGCCGAAGTCACTTCGCTTCCCCCACCAACCAAGAGCACGGTCACCGAGTTCGGGCCTTTGGGCTCGAAGCCTCAAATGGTTGCAGCACCAGCCCCCAAGGGCAAGAAGCGCGACCGCAGTGGCTGGCTCTCCAAGGCCTTTGAGCTCGCCAAGGAGCTAGACGTCACCGTGTCACCAGAGCACCTTAGGACGCTCAGGCAGGTGGTCAATCAGACCGCCCACATCGAAGAAGTCGAGTCGGACTCCGAATTGCGCGCCTCTAAGCGCAGCAAGTGGGACATAGTCGGTCAGTATGATTGAATTATGAACACCGACGAGTACATCACAGATGAGGATGTCTTTTTGCCCGACGAAGACGAGAACTTTGAGGATGCGGAAGCTGGTCCTTCCAACTGGGCGGACGAAGTCGAGAACGACATAGCCATGGCTGCCGGAATACAGGATGACCCTCCTGCGGACAACCGCAACTTTGAGGGCAATCTAAATTGCCTCGATCCCTACGCCTATGACGGCGATGACTGGGAGTATGGGTCAGTTCCTAACGTTTCTATTCCCCAGCAAGTAACTAACAGCGCTTTTATAGCTGCTTCTAACTTGCTATCAAGTGCTCGGACTTGTATGACACATGTACTAAGTAGCGGCTCGATAAATGTACAATGTATTCATTCGCGCACTTTGCAGCATGCAATCATTGTAAGGGGAAAAAGAGACAAGAACGGTATGAGTCAGAATGGCTACTAGACTCAGGTGCATCATTGCACATGACAAACGACTTGGACGATTTCGCCGAGTTTGAGTACCTTGAGAAACCCCTTCACACTATGACTGCTAATAACAGAGTAGGCCGAATAACTGGCATGGGGACAGTATTCCTTAACTTTGAACTGGATAATGAATGGCGGCATGTGCACCTTCATCTGGTTTACTACATGAAGGACCTCTCAGTACGACTATTGTCATTGGGGATGTTCCTCCAAGACGGACTGAAATTGCGCGCATCATCGCAGCAGATTAGTCTGTATGAACCAAATGCGCATAAACCACTGCTACGGTTCCTCCCGGATAGACCTGGGAGTACTACCTTCACCCTCGCAGCTAAGTCGGGTGAAGAGATTCAGAATATTTATCTGAATGTTAATCAAGTCGATTATACGACTATGCACCGCCGATTCACGCACCCTTCAAAGGACGTGCTTGCGAAAGCAAAGGAGCATACGTCTGGTTTCCCAGACAAGGTGGAGATTCCTAAGGACTCACCAATATGCCGCGGATGTGCACAAGGGAAAATGCACTCTAAGTCATTCCCGCCATCCAGTTACCAGGCAAAGGCACTGTTTGAACTCATTCATTCGGATCTTAAGTCCTTCCCCATTACCTCCTATCACAAGTACAAGTATTACATACTGTACTATGATGACTTCACTTCACATGCGTGGACCATCAATCTGTGCAAGAAATCTGCAGTGATTGCGGCCACAAGGCAATTCCTTGCCATGGTGAAAACCAAACATGGAAAGCATGTTAAGAAGTGGTTGTCTGATGCAGGGGGAGAATACGTCTCTGATGTTGAACTTTCCATATTCGGTGTCATACGTTAACTTATCAATCGGACAACCTAGATATGGACTTGTGTTCTGCGGTGTCTGATTACATACATTCTTTGATGGACTCTGCCTGGACTCGATCCCATGACCTCGTCCAGGCCTCTGTAGATAGTTCTAGACTACGGACTCTTCTAGACACGCTCCCTTCTGGACTCTTCTAGATAGTTCCGTAGATATGACTCACCCTGATGCCTGATGACTCAGGCTGACTAGGTATGACTCACCGCTCATGTGGTACGATTACTCATGCTCTCTCATGACTCACATGACCGGTTCCCCTCATGTATATATACTGGGCTGATGCGCCCTCTAATCAAAAGACTTTCTACTCCTGCTCCCCTGTGTGCGCTTCACAGGACTTCCCTCGGAGCTTCCCTTGGTAGAGTCTCACTTCTTCGTCTTCAGCCACTACTGACGTTTAAACCTCCTCACTTCAACATCTGATGCATTCAAAACGATGCTGAAGGACAAAGGCATAGAGATCCTTCAAAGCTCGCCACACACTCCTCAGGAGAATGGCAGAGCAGAGCGTTTCAATAGGACGCTCATGGACAAGGCTGAAGCCATGCGGCATGACGCCTGCCTACCTCCATCCTGGTGGGAATTCGCTGTGGATCATGCAGTCCATGTTTACAACAGGACGCCAATTCGTTGCCTTCAATGGCGTACCCCCTACGAATTGATTCATGGCAAGCCACCCTCAGTAGAGCACCTCTGCGTTTTCGGCTGCGGTGCCTACGTCTTCATACCTAAGGACGTGAGGAAGTCCTCACTATTGCCCAAATCAGAGCTGATGGTCTACCTTGGTGGAGACGGCTCTTCATGAGAGCTGTTACAAGTAGTCACGGGTGCGTGACCTGGGTCCATTCATTTTCCTTTTATTTCCCCTTAGCTACCCCTATTTCCCTCACGCGACTCCAGTTCGGCCGTGCCCCTTCACGGTCCGACCTTGTACCATATGACTAGGGATCAGAGAGCTGCCTCTCCTCAAGGACGCTGTTCATTGGTTACCCAGTATTTCCCTCACCTCGTTTCCCCTCACATGCCTACCCCTATGACTCCCTAGCTACCCTCTGACTGTGCGGTTCCTCCCTCTATTTCTCCTATTTGTTGTACACTAAACCCCTCACTGGAGCGGTACTCTCCTGGACCATAGGAGACGCCCACTTCCCTCATGTATATAAGCTGCAGTAGTTGGGCGGTCGAACCCTAAGTTCGACCTGGTTTAATCCATACTCAACCTTCGCTGCATCCCCTGCTGTGAAGCCTCTGAGTTGGCCGACACCTAGGCTTACGCTCGCACTCCACTCAACACTAGCTTCAAGGGTTAGCTAGTCATCTCTCGTATCACTCTCATCGAAGGACGGAGTTCCTTTGTGGAATCTCTTGGCACCGAGTAAGTCTTCAACTCGGTTGGTTGGACTGACATCTTGGGTCAGTAGGACGTGCTCGGTAGCACGTTGGAGTGTTAGCGCGAGTCGTCGCGTAACAAGAGCACCAGACAACGTCTTGTTCAGGTCATCTACAGCCGTATTTGACGAGACGATGTTCCCTAAGTGTCCACTGACGGATCGTCGTGGAACTACTCGAGTGTGGCCGCCTCAAGAGGATATGTATGACCAAGCGGGTCAACCAGAGACCACACCTCAGGAAGACTTGGATGACGACGATGTTGATCATTCAGGACACCGCCCTTTCCAAAGGAGGAATGGTTGCCCTCATGATGATGAGGGGGAGCAGCATGATGCGCCCAAAGACCAAGTACCACCGCCTCAGCCTCCGGTAGAGCAATCTGCACCCCCAGTGGAGCTGTGATGCTCAGGCAGAGAGCAGAAACCAGTAACTCGTAAGGGTAATGTCTATGGTGAGCAGCGGAAGCCCCAAGACATAATAAAGGATATCGAGAAGCAGGGGAGATGGAAGAAAATGGTCGGTGAGGGACAGGGTCACCCCCAGTCCAAACCCGGACCTAGTAGGCAGCAACAACAGGTTCCTGGACCTAGTGCGCCAAACCCAACTCCAAGCGACATACCTGCCGAGTCCGCCCCATCCGACGAGGATGCAGCTGAACAAGCTGAGTTACTACTGGCACAACTATGCCGGGAAGGGGGAGTTCCATTAGTCGAGTTGCTGCTATCTAAAGCGCTATCCACCACCGACAATGGTCTTCCAGACGGGTCCAGCCCGAGAGAATGGACATTCCACAATATACTTAAGTTACCTAAGAAGGAACTTGAGGAGTGGATGGCTGCGTGTCGCGATGAGCTAGAGGCGCTCTGCAAACGCAAAGTCTATGAGCTGGTTGATCATCCAAAAGGACATAAAGTCACCAAAAACTGCTGGGTTTTCAACGTCAAAACTGACGGTCGTAAAAAGGCCAGATTGGTCACCAAGGGTTACTCCCAGATTGAAGGCCTTGACTATGATCAGGTCTTCTCTCCAGTTGTGCGCTTTGAGACTGTATGCCTGATCCTCGCCTTAGCTGCACTTGAGGACATGCATGTCTCTGGACTAGATGTCCGTAACGCCTACCTATACGGCAAGCTTGATGAGGAGATTTATATGGAGCAGCCTGAAGGCTTTAAAGTACCAGGCCAAGAGCACAAAGTCTACCGGCTACTGCGTGCTCTCTACGGACTTAAACAAGCAGGGTTAGCTTGGTGGCGCACCCTCAATGAGTCCCTTAAGGA